>OW026366.1:108973327-109491257 GCA_932273885.2 Leucozona laternaria | reverse complement strand
AATAATAATAATAATAATAATAATAATAATAATATAATTAATAATAATAATAATAATAATAATAATAATAATAATAATAATAATAATAATAATAATAATAATAATAATAATAATAATAATAATAATAATAATAATAATAATAATAATAATAATAATAATAATAATAATAATAATAATAATAATAATAATAATAAAATAATAATAATAATAATAATAATAATAATAATAATAATAATAATAATAATAATAATAATAATAATAATAATAATAATAATAATAATAATAATAATAATAATAATAATAATAATAATAATAATAATAATAATAATAATAATAATAATAATAATAATAATAATAATAATAATAATAATAATAATAATAATAATAATAATAATAATAATAATAATAATAATAATAATAATAATAATAATAATAATAATAATAATAATAATAATAATAATAATAATAATAATAATAATAATAATAATATAATAATAATAATAATAATAATAATAATAATAATAATAATAATAATAATAATAATAATAATAATAATAATAATAATAATAATAATAATAATAATAATAATAATAATAATAATAATAATAATAATAATAATAATAATAATAATAATAATAATAATAATAATAATAATAATAATAATAATAATAATAATAATAATAATAATAATAATAATAATAATAATAATAATAATAATAATAATAATAATAATAATAATAATAATAATAATAATAATAATAATAATAATAATAATAATAATAATAATAATAATAATAATAATAATAATAATAATAATAATAATAATAATAATAATAATAATAATAATAATAATAATAATAATAATAATAATAATAATAATAATAATAATAATAATAATAATAATAATAATAATAATAATAATAATAATAATAATAATAATAATAATAATAATAATAATAATAATAATAATAATAATAATAATAATAATAATAATAATAATAATAATAATAATAATAATAATAATAATAATAATAATAATAATAATAATAATAATAATAATAATAATAATAATAATAATAATAATAATAATAATAATAATAATAATAATAATAATAATAATAATAATAATAATAATAATAATAATAATAATAATAATAATAATAATAATAATAATAATAATAATAATAATAATAATAATAATAATGATAATAATAATAATAATAATAATAATAATAATAATAATAATAATAATAATAATAATAATAATAATAATAATAATAATAATAATAATAATAATAATAATAATAATAATAATAATAATAATAATAATAATAATAATAATAATAATAATAATAATAATAATAATAATAATAATAATAATAATAATAATAATAATAATAATAATAATAATAATAATAATAATAATAATAATAATAATAATAATAATAATAATAATAATAATAATAATAATAATAATAATAATAATAATAATAATAATAATAATAATAATAATAATAATAATAATAATAATAATAATAATAATAATAATAATAATAATAATAATAATAATAATAATAATAATAATAATAATAATAATAATAATAATAATAATAATAATAATAATAATAATAATAATAATAATAATAATAATAATAATAATAATAATAATAATAATAATAATAATAATAATAATAATAATAATAATAATAATAATAATAATAATAATAATAATAATAATAATAATAATAATAATAATAATAATAATAATAATAATAATAATAATAATAATAATAATAATAATAATAATAATAATAATAATAATAATAATAATAATAATAATAATAATAATAATAATAATAATAATAATAATAATAATAATAATAATAATAATAATAATAATAATAATAATAATAATAATAATAATAATAATAATAATAATAATAATAATAATAATAATAATAATAATAATAATAATAATAATAATAATAATAATAATAATAATAATAATAATAATAATAATAATAATAATAATAATAATAATAATAATAATAATAATAATAATAATAATAATAATAATAATAATAATAATAATAATAATAATAATAATAATAATAATAATAATAATAATAATAATAATAATAATTATAATAATAATAATAATAATAATAATAATAATAATAATAATAATAATAATAATAATAATAATAATAATAATAATAATAATAATAAACAGACCGATAAGTCTCTCTTCTCTCTGCATGTTAAGGACCTTCTCAATCCAAACAATTTGTGTAACTACCAGCACGCTCACCTTAAGGGTAAGCCAGTGGAGACTGCTTTGCACGAAGTCTTTCCACAAATTGATAAAAGTCTAGAGCACAAAGAACACATCCTAGCAGCATTTTTAGATATCGAAGGAGCGTTTAACAAGGTAAAAACGGAGTCAATTAAACCAGCTTTGGAAGAGGTTGGAGTTGAATCTGCCATTGTGGACTGGATTTACACCATGCATAATGGTAAAATCATAAACTCGCAACTTGGAGATACTATTTTCCAGAAAACAGTTACAAGAGGCACACCACATTGAGGGGTAATCTCATCTATCCTCTGGGTTTTTGTTGTTAACATAATTCTTACAAGATTTAGGAATCAGGGCATTAAAATTGTGGCCTATGCAGACGACATAGTAATTTTGATATGTAACCACAATCAAAGATATTATGGAACCTGCACATAAAGAACTATCTTCTCGGGCAGCAAAAAACGGTCTCGGGGTCAACCCTACAAAAATTGAACTAGTTCTGTTTAAGAAGAAAAGGAAATTAGAGGACTTTACTCCTCCCTAGCTAAACGAAATTCCTTTGAAACTTTTAAAAGAAGCTAAATATCTCGGCGTAATCCTCGATTCCTAGCTAACCTGGAAACGTAACACAGAGGAAGGAATGAAAAGAGCACTTTGTGCTTTCTACACATACCAAAAAACTTCGGTACAAGGTGGGGTATGCGAACGCAAGTTATCCAGTGAATGTTTACGGCGATTTTTCGTCCTATATTTGCCTACGGTTGGACTGTGTGGTGGAAAGCTGTAGAAAAGGATAGCTATCTCAAAACCTGAACAAGGTACAGAGATTAGCCTGCATAGGAATAACGGGGGCACGGAGGTCTAAGCCACAAGCAGGGCTGGAAATTATCTCTCTACTTAAAGAAATGGGCGTTTGGAAGCACAGCACCTATGTTCATTGGTCAATCTTGCAAAGGTATGACACAGTGGTCGGACTTGATGTGACGACTGACTACGTAACACCTGTAATACATTGTAACAAAAACTTCTCTATTTTAATACCCGAAAGGCATGGGTGGGAACCCAACTCACTAATCATTGAAAAGGATCAGTGAAAAAGAAAAAAACAGGAGCTGGGGTGTTCTGTGAAGCTCTAAATATTAGAGAATCATATAAGCTTCCAGATGAGTGTTCTTTCAAGCTGAGATTTGCGCTATTGAAAAAACGGCTGAAATAGTTCACAAGAAAAAACTGAACTCCTCGGAGGTCACATTTTTTGTGGACAGCCGAGCTGCCATCAAAGCATTATTCAGTGAGACTATAAGATCCAAGGCAGTAGCAAAATTCCGAGGCATACTGAACAATATTTGCAACAGCAACCAAGTCCAACTCTGCTGGGTTCCTGGACATAGCAATAAAGAATTGAATGACATAGCAGATGAACTGGCAAGGAAGGGGTCAGTATCAAATAGGGAAAATAGTAGCCAACTAGATATGGGACCAGACGTTTCAATCGGAGTGATTAAAAAGAAGATAGACATAATTACGAAAGAGCAAATCAATAACTCCTGGATGTCCAGAAACGATTGCGTTATCTCTAGAAGCGTATGGCCTAGAATTAACGAAAAGAAAACTAAGTATATTTTATCGCTGAGTAAAAAGAATGTTAAAACCTTGATAGGCGTACTAATGGGACACTGTGTCATTGGCTCAATGGCCACTAGATTGGGTGTATTAGCACCCGATTTCTGTAGGAGCTGTCAGGATGTCAAAGAAATTGAAACCATTGAACGCCTGCTCTGCGATTGTCCAAACCTTCAAACAAATCGCCTCCAATATTTTGGAAACAGATTGGACGATCTAGTGCAGGTCTCAATGGCAAACATCAGAAAATATATAGAGAGCACAGGCTGGTTCGTAAATGAACCAGTCTATGCCAGTCATTAGTTGAGGAGCATCTCTGCTTTTAAATTAAGAGGATCACAAAGGACCAGTAGTAGATATATTAACGTGTCACTGTATAGGTATCTGTATCGGTTTTTATTTCAATCAAAATATTCGCAATCATATTATTACGAACTGTAAGAAATCTCTACAGTAATGCTCATTTAAGTAATATGGATGGTATAACTGACAGCAAAACTGTTATATGAACCATCGTCAGATCTTAATCTTAGTTGAGGTCGTAAATATAATGACACTAGTATGTATACCCTCCCATTGGTTAATTCTGTGATAAAAGCGCCATGACTACTAATTAGCTTCTGTTATAATTTTATATTGTAGCCCCTTATTTTATCAATCACACCACTGTTCACCACATGACCAACAGAAGGACGATTTAATTTACTCCATTATTTATTTACTCATCTATGTTCATATAATGCAATCTTGCATACTAACTAAATTTTTAGGTATAGGTATAAAATAATTAGGTTTCCCTTTTTATGACAAGTATTAAATCTGCCACTTGATCTACTTTTTTTTGTTTTGATTAATATTTTGCTTGATAACTTGCACTTTCACTTTTTAATTAATTTTAAAATTATTTCAGTCTAACTTAAATTTTCTATTTTCTTGATTCTTTTTCTTCATAACTCTCTTTTGTTTTTCGTTTTAATTTCTATTGGTTTAGGATTCATAAGTTTTTTTTTCACATTAATTATATGTACACTTTAGTTTAATTTTTATCACTTACAAGCAAGTATAAAAGTGAACTTAACTTTAATTTCCATTACTCATGGATATTCACTTCCCAAAATAGTTTTTACCTGATTATCTATTTTTTTTAAGATATTTTCATCACTTTAGTTTGCCCTAATTATCGTAGTTGGGCACATAAGAAATTTGTGTTTAAATTGCTGGTATTGCAAAATACTTTTTTTCTTTTTTCTAGGAATTTGCCTGACTAGTGTAAGTTGTTTGTCTGTTCCACAGGTGAGTACGATAACTTTGGCGCCAAGAATAACGGTTTTTCGTAGAAGGGTCAAAAAAAAGCATTTTTTACTATAGCAGGAGGTAAGGCCCGTTTAGGAGGTAAGGGCAGTTTTAGAAAACAATGACAAAATGAAAAAAAAATATGAAAAAGCAACGGCAACACTTATGTACAATAAATTACTATACCGTTTTTGAAAGTCAGAATTCTGTTTTTTAATCCTTAATTTAAATTAAATAGTAATAAAATAGTTTTTGAAAAATTTGCATGCAAACTTGAAACCAATTTTTGTGCCCAATTGTGAAATAAAGTGCTAAATTAGCCTTTTGTGGGCAATGCGTATATTGTATGATAATCGAACACAAGAAACTGAATGGTTTTATGTTTTCTAGTTTTTGAGAAAATTGAAAATTACTAAAACTACTTTTTTATGAGATTTTTGTTTTGTTTTGTATTTACGGTGATGGCACCTGTACGATTACTAAGGCGCATCAAAATAATAACGGGCTCTTATAGAAGGATAAAATACAAGCATTTTTTTGCGATGGGAGGGGGGTCTATCTCATTCCGTTTAGGCAGGAAGTGCAATTTTCGAAAAAATTACTTAAAATTAAAAAGAAAAGTTTTATAAACAACGGCAACACTTACAATACAAAATTAAAATTCCTAAACGGAATGAGATAGACCCCCCCTCCTATGGCAAAAACTGATTGTATTTTATCCTTTTATAAAAGTCCGTTATTATTTTGAGGCGCCCTAGTTATCGTACTGGTACTATCACTGTAAATACCAAAATACAAAAATCTCATAAAAAAGTAGATTTAGTAATTTTCTCAAAAACTAGAAAACATAAAACAATTCGGTTTCTTGTGTTCGATTTGCATTCGATATACGCATTGTCCACAAAAAGCCAATTTAGCACTTTATTTCACAATTGGTCACAAAAATTGGTTTAAACTTTTTTTTCATTTTTTGTATCAGAATTTTGAGTTTGCATGCGAATTTTTCAAAAACTATTAACATAAATAATTTAACTTAAATTAAGGATTAAAAAACAGACTTCAGGTATAGTACTTTATTGTGAGTGTTGCCGTTGATTTTTCATATTTTTTTTCTCATTTTAAGTCATTGTTTTCTAAAATTGCCCCTACGTCCTAAACGGGCGAGATAGACCCTCCTGCCATAGTAAAAATGCTTGTTTTTGACACTTCTACGAAAAACCGTTATCAATTTTTGGCGCCAAAATTATCGTACTTGTGCAGTTGCACCTTTTCCACCAGATTCTTCTTAGGGCAAAAAAAAACTTCTGAGTATCCCACACTGCCATTCGAAATTTCTCTAGCGTCTATTATACGATCTATTGCGATCTTTCCTGATATTGTTTTTTCGAATGTGCTTATATACGAAGTTGTATTTAAGTCTTTAATTTTTGTTTCGGAGGCTTCTTTATGGGAGAGTAACGAAATCCCGCCACACAGAATCCCGTGTAACGAAATCCCGCCGGAAATTTGCTCCGGAGGGTACTATTTGGCGGGATTTTGAGTACATTTTAAAAAGTATTTTTTTTGAAATAATGGTACTATTTGCCGAGGAAAAGTATTTAAGCAGAAGTGGATGGAAAATAATTTTCGGTTGTAGAGCTGTGTAAATCGTTCATTTCAAATGATCGAATCGTTCAAGAATCGATTACCAAAATGATTCGATCATTTTAATCAATCGATCATTCGATCATTTTCATTCCACTCAATTCATTATTTCATAATGTTCCGATTAGATTTTTGATGTGTAAACATCTATTTGTCGGCGGTAGAGTGAAATAAAAACTTGGACTTTCCTCTGTGCGACGTTACGATGTACAAAGTTACGTAGCGCGTATTCTCGGAAATGAATTGACATTTGGACACGTGTCAAATAAAAAGTGTTCTAAAGGACCTAGAGAACTGGCGTGACTTCAGGTAATTTCCACTTCCTAAATTGACGTACTCCGTTTTTGGATCCGCAGTAATAAAAATTTTAGTATATTTTGAAACTTGTCAAACTAAGTGTTCTAGTGGTCACAGAACGTCGGCCGTGAGACTAGGGTTATACCCACCTCCTAAATCGATTGGCGTACTCCGTTTTTCGACCCGCCGTACCAAAATTGTTGGCATATTTTGACACCTGTCAAACTAAGACAATTTTCTTATTTCGGTTTCGATGAAATTCAATCTCCGAAGTTAACGAATACTGTACCGATTTGATCGACCCCATTCTGACCCATATTTCTTTTCTCCGATAAAATATATTAATAATTCAAAAGATATTGATATCGAAAATCGAGATTCATTGAAATGATTGAGATTGGGATTGAAAATCGAGGATCATCGAAATGATTGAGATTGGGGTGGAAAATCGAGATTCATCGAAATGATTGAGATTGGGATCGATTAAACGAAAATTTGTGATTTCAATCATCAATACTTTTCGATGATCGGATCAAAAAAATCGAATCGTTCCTGATTGACACAGCCCTATTCAGTTGTTATTAGAATTCCGTAGAGGTAAGACCTCGTCGTAGACAGATAACAACATTGATTAATTTTGGGTAGTTGATTTGTGGGCGGTTGGTTGATGGTAGTTTGTGGGTTGGGTTGGATTTGGATGGGTGGTTAGGTAGGATGGGTGGGTAGAGTAGTTAGGTAGGATGGGTGATTAGGTTGGTTTGGTGGGTTGAGTAGTTTGGAGGGATGGGTGGTTTGGTAGGGAGAGTGGTAAGGTGGGATGGGTGATTAGGTTGGATTGGTGGTAAGTTGGGTTGGGCAGTTAGGTGGTATGGTAGGAAGAGTGGTTTGGAGGGATGGTTGGTAAGGTAAAAAGAGTGGTAAGGTAGGAAGAGTGGTAAAGTGGGATGAGTGGTTAGGTGGGTTTGTCAGTGGGTGGGGGAAGTGGGTGGGTGTAGGTTGTTTCGAATGGTTGTAGGTTGATTAGTTTGATCGTTTTATAAGGGGTAGGTTGTTGAGAGTGGTGGTATTTGGATGGGTGGTATGTTGTTTTTGGTGGGAAAGGCGGATGTTTTTATGTTTATTATTTTAAGGTGTTTCTTGTGCAGAGTTCTCTTAAGAACTGAAATTTTTTTCGAAATTATTTTTCCTTTAACTCTCTGTTTGGTCGTCGAATTTGTTTCCTTCGTTCTTGTTGATTCTCATGATTTAGTGTGACTTAAACAAAATATATTTTTATTCTGAAAACAGTGCGGTGCACGTGTGGCGATGATGCCGAAGCCAAAATTGGGTGCCAATGACGATGAAAACGTGGAAAATAGGTCAAATGTTTCCCTGTCCATCATCTTTGAACGCTGATGAAGCGAAACACAACTAACAAAAGTTCTTTTAAGGGCTAAAAAAAATGATTGTATGGAGATATCAATTTATCCATAATAGGTAATTTGATCGCCTGCCTGGCGACTGAACATACGCTAAGCGGAGCGACGGAGTCGCGTGAGCGGGTGTGTCCCCAAAAAAGGGAGTTAAAATCCTTAAGACCCGCGGAGCGGGCCACCCAAGGTACTGTTAAACAAGAAAACTGTTGGTATAGGCGCCTGCCTGCCGACTGAACATACCCTAAGCGGAGCGACGGAGTCGCGTGAGCGGGTGTGTCCCCGAAAAAGGGAGTTAAAATCCTTAAGACCCGCGGAGCGGGCCACCCAAGGTACTGTTAAACAAGAAAACTGTTGGTAGAGGCGCCTGCCTGGCGACTGAACATACCCTAAGCGGAGCGACAGAGTCGCGTGAGCGGGTGTGTCCCCGAAAAAGGGAGTTACAATCCTTAAGGCCCGCGGAGCGGGCCACCCAAGGTACTGTTAAACAAGAAAACTGTTGGTATAGGCGCCTGCCTGGCGACTGAACATACCCTAAGCGGAGCGACAGAGTCACGTGAGCGGGTGTGTCCCCGAAAAAGGGAGTTAAAATCCTTAAGACCCGCGGAGCGGGCCACCCAAGGTACTGTTAAACAAGGAAACTGTTGGTATAGGCGCCTGCCTGGCGACTGAACATACCCTAAGTGACGGAGTCGAGTGAGCGGGTGTGTCCCCGAAAAAGGGAGTTAAAATCCTTAAGACCCGCAGAGCGGGCCACCCAAAGTACTGTTTATTAAACATAAACTGCAACCACACCAACTGACAACATACATTATAAGAAAAAAGAATTTCTATCTTTAAACGCGATTTGCGGCTAAACGGAGCTTCGTAGACCCCCCTTAGTTAACATCTTCAAACGTGATTTCTGGTTAAACTAGGCATCTTAGAGAATTAAAATTTACATATTTGTGATCTAGGGAGTGCCACCTTTCAATCGACGTATCGCATGAAACGAAAAACCATTTTCTTGTGGTTTTCAAAAATGTCCCTTTTGAAATTAAATTACAAGTGTTTATCAATATTTTAATGAAAAAAACTGTTGGTAAAGGCGCCTGCCTGGCGACTGAACATACCCTAAGCGGAGCAACGGAGTTGCGTGAGCGGGTGTGCCCCCGAAAAAGGGAGTTTAATTCCTTTTACCCGCGAAGCGGGCCACCCAAGGTACTGTTAAACAAGAAAACTGTTGGTATAGGCGCCTGCCTGGCGACTGAATGTACCCTTAGCCGCCACAATGGCATCATTTCATAACGGAATACAATCTTTTTCTCAAGAACCTTTTAATATGGTAAGTTTTTATCTGTTTTTCAATTTTCGGTCGTCTTAAAAAGGACGGACTTGTCACCAATGGAAATAATTGGTTTTTGACTGCTTCGTAGTTCATAATAACGTTCTCAGTTACAAAAACTATTAATTTTCTACTATTTTTTGAAAATTTGATCGCATTTTGAAAAATAAAACAATACAAAATGGCGACAAGAACATTTGAAGAAAGTTGCAGAACATTAACCAGACAGTCGTTAATCAATAATAAGGCAGCGTTTTTTTTATTTAAATCAATCGTAGAAACAAATTTGAAAAAAATTTAAACAATACCACCTACCAACCCAGCCACCCACTTACCTAACAACCCCCTTCCCCAGCCACCCGCTAACTATTTCAACCGCATACCTACCATCGAAGACAACCATCCACTTACCAACCAACCCAGACACCCACCCACCTGCCAACGCAGCCAACCACCCACCATCCAATCTACCCATCCAACTCTACCAACCCACATAACCACCCACCCACTAATCATCCTACCAACTTAGATACCAATACAAATATTTTTTTTTTTCAAATATTAATTAGGAGGAGAACCTACCTCCACTGATGTCTAATAAGAAATGAAAATAATTTCGAACTCACATCTCCTTATATACTTTTTTTGACGGCGAATTTGTTTTCGTCGTTTTTGTTTTTATTCTTTTATTCTCACAATTTAGAGTGAAATCTTAAATACTCAACGGGGAATGGCCTAAACCTACCACCCACCAACCAACCAACCCAGCCACCCACCCACCTACCAACCCAGCCAGCCAACCCCCTATCCCACTCACCCACCAATAAACTATACCGAAACACCGACCATCCATCGAATCTAACCATCCACCTACCAACCAACCCATCCACCCACCCACCTACCAAAGCAGCCACCCACCCACCAGCCAAACTACACGTCCACATACCAACCCACAGACCCACCCACCAACCGTCTAACAAAAATATTTTTTTTTTAAATATTAATTAGGAAAAGAACCTGCCTCCTCCGATGTGCAATAAGAACTGAAAATAATTTCGAACTGACATTTCTTTATATACTTTTTTCAAAGGGGAGTGGCCTAAACCAGTGCGGTCTTTTACATATTGTGAAAAAATTACGAATGTAGGAAACTTCGTTCTCCTTGCTTCTCATGAATTTGAGTCACCTTTTATATGAAAATAAAAATCAATACAGTCCTGTCGATTTAGTACTGAATCGGCGGGATTTCGTTACGTGGGATTTTGTTATGCGGGATTTTGTTTGGCGGGATTTTGATTGGCGGGATTTCGTACCCAACCCCTTAAGCCTGTGAATATAGGGGGGTAAGACGTTCTTTGAGACCACGGAAGAAAACGAAGACAGAACTGCATAAACCTCCTCTGTACCGCTTCCAATCTATTGATGTGTTTAGAGTAGTATGGCGCCCATACGATACATCCGTATTCAAGGACTGGTCTCACAAAAGATATAAAAAGAAGCTTGAGGACATTAGGATCTTTGAAGTCACGACAGAATCGCTTGATGAATCCAAGCATTTTGTTGGCTTTAAGTTATAATTTTATTAGTCTTTGAGTTTTTTCTAGAATGTAAGCTGCGTTCATTTTTAAGTTTTAATTGTTAATTACTTTGTAAGATAGTTTCAAGATTTACATTTGCAAAGAAAAAGCACACTTGCTGAAGGCCAAAAAGGTAAGGAATGAGAAAATACAAGGTGGTTGGGTAGACGTGAAAAAAACTGGTGAACTAACTTAATAAAAAGAAAAGTTGAAACATGAAAAAACTGGTGTACCAACTTTCCGGTAAGAAAAGTAGAATATAGAAAAGGTTCGGATCTGTGCTAAGTGCTCGGATCTATACGTGATGTTTGTGATCTGAACATAAACAGTAAAGTAGGTATGAGGGTGCATGCTGCCTCCCTGCTTGGCTTCACTAAAGGATTTGGGGTAGGTGCGAGGTTGGTATTATGCAGTTTTTTTTGGATTTTTTGGACCTAACTGTTTCAAGCAAATTATTATTTTGAAGTAAAAGCTTTTGTTTTGAATTTGCTTGAAACTGAGGTTTCTTTAAATCCAAAAAACCTTTGCATATAATCAACCTCGCAACTACTCCAAATCCTATAGTTATAGTGAAACCAAGCAGGGGGTTGCCTTAAACCTTATATTTTTGTCTAAATATAGAATTTATCTGGCCGGAAATTATATATTTTTATAAAGTCCATTATTTTTATTTATTTTTTCAAAAAAAAAAGTTTTTTTTTTAATATTTCAAAAAAAAGTTAATTTTTTCAATATTTTTTTCAAAAAAAAAATTTCATCTCCGTCCAGGTCCAGACCCACCTTAGTCCAGATCCAAACCCACCTTTGTCCAGATCCAGACCCACCTCCGTCCAGATCCAGACCCACCTTTGTTCATGTCCAGACCCTCCTTCATTCAGATTGAGACCCACCTTCGCTTCGTCCAGGTCCAGACCCACCTCCGTCCAGGTCCAGACCCACCTTTGTGCAGATCCAGACCCACCTTTGTACAGATCCAGACCCACCTCCTCCCAGATCCTGACCCACCACCGCCCAGGTCCAGACACACCTTTGACCAGTTCCAGACCCACTTCCGTCCAGATCCAGACCCATCTTTGTCCATATCCAGACCCATCTTTGTCTAGATCCAGAACCACCTCCGTTCAGGTCCAGATACCCACCTGCGGGATTTCGTAACGATCCCGTCAAAAAGTACTAATTAGAGGTCCGTCAAGCTGGGTCCGCCACAACGGAAATTCAAAATTCTAATGATGCAGGAATTAAGTTCCATTTAAGTGCTAATTTAGTACCGCAATCCCGATCTGGAACTAAAATTCCCTCTATCTCAAACCTGTGGCGGACCCAGCTTGACGTCAAGCTAGGACCGCCACACCTCCAAACACAAAAATTCAAAAAACTAATGATGAGGGAATTAAGTTCCGATTTTAGTGCTCCTAATTGGCGGAACTCCCAATTAAAAAGTCATACCCTTACCCCTCAAACCTGTGGCGGACCCAGCTTGACGTCAAGCTAGGACCGCCACAACTTCAAACACAAAATTACAAAAAACTAATGATGAGGGAATTAAGTTCCGATTTTAGTGCTCCTAATTTTCGAAACTCCAAATTAAATTCTCCATGTTTTGACCTTGAAATTAAGTGCCGAACATAAAAACTCGTGGAGACTTTCTATACCCGAGCCTTAAAAAAAAAAAAAAAATATAGATTAGATGAAGAATGAGTTAATTAGAAAAAATAACCAGTTTGGCTTTTCTATTCCCACTGGTTTAGTTTTTATGACTCCTACACTAACACCCATAATTGTGGCGGACCCAGCTTGACGTCAAGCTAGGACCGCCACAACAAAATTTCAAAACACTAATAATGTAGGAATTAAGTTCCGATTTTAGTGCTCCTACTTTTCAAAACTGCAATTTAAATTCTCCACGATTTGACCTTGAAATCAAGTGTCGAACACAAAAAACTGTGGAGACTTTCTATACCCGACTTAAAAAAAAAAAAAAAAAAATCTGATTAGATGTAAGATTAGTTAATTTGAAAATATAACGAGTTTCGCCTCTCTTCTCCCACTGGTTTGGTTTCTTCTCCTTATCTTACCACCCAATACGTCTTCAAGTAGGTAGGTATCTACAGCATTTCAGAAAAAAACTAATCATAAGGGATTTAAGGGTTAAATAGGGGCTCATTATTTAGCTGAACTCTAAATGAAATTGTTCACGATTTGACCTTCACATTAAGTGTCGTAAATACAAAATCGTGGACATTTTTAATACTCGATATTTATTAAAAAAAAGTTACCGATTACCTACCTACATAATTATATGTAGATACAATTTGGTAACAAGTTAATGTGCTATTCGCCTAAAAGCATAAACCACTTCTCTTTACAGCAAAATCGTGGAGACTTTTAATACGCGAATAGATGTATGTACAAACTATTTGAAAACTTGCAAACGTGTTATTTACCTAAAAGTATACAACACTTTTTATATAATTGTGTCAGAGAAAAGTTTTCTTATCGTCAGTTGGCCTGCTATCAAGTTTTTGTAATAAACAGAAACGTAATTGGCCTGATTCAAGGGTTCAAGAGATTTAAGCTAACTTTTTGGGGATTTGAACCGCTCACGCAATTCCGGCGCTCCACATAGGTTATTTTCATTCGCCAGGTAGGTAGCCATGTCGTCAGTTGGTTGCAAACTTTTCTAAAAACAACTGCAATGAAATTTGAATTTTAATCGCAACAATTATTCAGACATATTGATATCAAAATATTTTTTTCGTGTAGGTAAACAGTTTCCTTGGAAGGGGCAATATAAACTTAACTTGGTTATAACTTTGTTAGTAATAATTTCCGCGCTGAATAATTATTATTTTTGAAGGTTTGAATGAAACAACAACCACTTGAACGAGCTACCACCAATATGATGGTGCTTAAGCTTTGCAGCCTAACTGCGAGTGTGTTATCACACAAAAAAAACAACTTTCAATAATTATTGTTGTTTTTTGTAGCTCAGCGACATCTAAACCTTATTTCCTAATAGGAACCTGAGCCTTAAATAATATATATACCTGTACCTACATATGTATAATTTTCTTTATTAAGAAATCGTTTCACGAAATTTTCAATATAATTTAATTTCAACGGATTAAAATATTAAATATTAAAATGCATTCATATCAAAACTTCTTTATTGAACTAACTTCTTGCTGAAACTGCATTTTACTTAAATAAGTCAAAAAAAATACAAACTATTGAGAACCACCAGATTATTACAAAATCGGTTTAACCATGGAAAACTGATGCTTCTCAATAGTCTTAACAATAATGCATTTAAAAATGTTTAAAAACATTTTTTTATAACAAAAACAAAATCAAACAAAAAATCAATTTTTTAGTGCTTTTGACTCTTTTAATGTTTTCTCATTAAATATATACATCATGCATCTTCAATGTGGGGTTACACACTGAATTTAATCACAAGAGCAAGTTCGTGCGATCAAGTCGTGCATATGTATTTGTTTCTTTTAATTTATTTTTGGGGTTTAATTTAATTCCCTAGAGACAAAATTGAATTTTTCTCCTCCATATAGTAATGGATCCAGCAATACCTACAAAAATAATTATTAAACATTTTTATTAAAAATAATATATGTGTGAACTTTGATTTGATTGTGTTTTGCTTTGTTTTCGAAAAAGGCATGAAAAAGAATTGCTTTAAACGAAATAGAGTGATTAATAGATATGATGTCCGAAAAGTCGAGTATAGAAAGTATACATGATTTTGTATTTTCGGCACTTAATTTCAAGGTCAAATCGTGGACTATTTAATTTGAAGTTTTGTCAATCAACGAGCAGCTTAATAGAACTTAAATCCCTCATCATTAGTTTTTTGAAATTTTGTGATATTTTGTGTGTGAAGGTTGGGTGTTTCTATCTTGACGTCAGGCTGGGTGCACCACTTAGTTTGAAGGTTAAGGGATTTTAGTTCCAAATCGGGATTAGAGTACTAAATTAGCACTTAATTGAAACTTAAATCCTGCTTAATTAGAATTTTGATTTTCTGTTGGGTGAGCCCAGCATCAGTGGTTAAGGCCAACTACTGCTATTCTTAAGAACAAAAAAAAAAGAAAATGATAAGTTCCTAAGATTATGTAATTGTTTAGTGTTTAAATCATTGATATATAGACAAAACTTGCATATTTTCAGGGTACCTGCAGTATCAATAAGTAATTATTGAGTAGGCTTTTCTTAAGAAATAACAATAAGTATACTTGTATGTATAAGTTAAAAGAAAATTAATGAAACGATTAAGAAACTATAAAAAAACTACTTCAAAATATGTCGATTAACTTATTTTTATTTAATTATATGGACATAAAGTACAGGTATGAAGCTTAATCAAAATTGTTTTGGAAAAAAAAAAAAAAATGTTTAATAATTATTTTTGTAGGTATTGCTGGATCCATTACTATATGGAGGAGAAAAATTCAATTTTGTCTCTAGGGAATTAAATTAAACCCCAAAAATAAATTAAAAGAAACAAATACATATGCACGACTTGATCGCACGAACTTGCTCTTGTGATTAAATTCAGTGTGTAACCCCACATTGAAGATGCATGATGTATATATTTAATGAGAAAACATTAAAAGAGTCAAAAGCACTAAAAAATTGATTTTTTGTTTGATTTTGTTTTTGTTATAAAAAAATGTTTTTAAACATTTTTAAATGCATTATTGTTAAGACTATTGAGAAGCATCAGTTTTCCATGGTTAAACCGATTTTGTAATAATCTGGTGGTTCTCAATAGTTTGTATTACTTTTGACTTATTTAAGTAAAATGCAGTTTCAGCAAGAAGTTAGTTCAATAAAGAAGTTTTGATATGAATGCATTTTAATATTTAATATTTTAATCCGTTGAAATTAAATTATATTGAAAATTTCGTGAAACGATTTCTTAATAAAGAAAATTATACATATGTAGGTACAGGTATATATATTATTTAAGGCTCAGGTTCCTATTAGGAAATAAGGTTTAGATGTCGCTGAGCTACAAAAAACAACAATAATTATTGAAAGTTGTTTTTTTTGTGTGATAACACACTCGCAGTTAGGCTGCAAAGCTTAAGCACCATCATATTGGTGGTAGCTCGTTCAAGTGGTTGTTGTTTCATTCAAACCTTCAAAAATAATAATTATTCAGCGCGGAAATTATTACTAACAAAGTTATAACCAAGTTAAGTTTATATTGCCCCTTCCAAGGAAACTGTTTACCTACACGAAAAAAATATTTTGATATCAATATGTCTGAATAATTGTTGCGATTAAAATTCAAATTTCATTGCAGTTGTTTTTAGAAAAGTTTGCAACCAACTGACGACATGGCTACCTACCTGGCGAATGAAAATAACCTATGTGGAGCGCCGGAATTGCGTGAGCGGTTCAAATCCCCAAAAAGTTAGCTTAAATCTCTTGAACCCTTGAATCAGGCCAATTACGTTTCTGTTTATTACAAAAACTTGATAGCAGGCCAACTGACGATAAGAAAACTTTTCTCTGACACAATTATATAAAAAGTGTTGTATACTTTTAGGTAAATAACACGTTTGCAAGTTTTCAAATAGTTTGTACATACATCTATTCGCGTATTAAAAGTCTCCACGATTTTGCTGTAAAGAGAAGTGGTTTATGCTTTTAGGCGAATAGCACATTAACTTGTTACCAAATTGTATCTACATATAATTATGTAGGTAGGTAATCGGTAACTTTTTTTTAATAAATATCGAGTATTAAAAATGTCCACGATTTTGTATTTACGACACTTAATGTGAAGGTCAAATCGTGAACAATTTCATTTAGAGTTCAGCTAAATAATGAGCCCCTATTTAACCCTTAAATCCCTTATGATTAGTTTTTTTCTGAAATGCTGTAGATACCTACCTACTTGAAGACGTATTGGGTGGTAAGATAAGGAGAAGAAACCAAACCAGTGGGAGAAGAGAGGCGAAACTCGTTATATTTTCAAATTAACTAATCTTACATCTAATCAGATTTTTTTTTTTTTTTTTTTAAGTCGGGTATAGAAAGTCTCCACAGTTTTTTGTGTTCGACACTTGATTTCAAGGTCAAATCGTGGAGAATTTAAATTGCAGTTTTGAAAAGTAGGAGCACTAAAATCGGAACTTAATTCCTACATTATTAGTGTTTTGAAATTTTGTTGTGGCGGTCCTAGCTTGACGTCAAGCTGGGTCCGCCACAATTATGGGTGTTAGTGTAGGAGTCATAAAAACTAAACCAGTGGGAATAGAAAAGCCAAACTGGTTATTTTTTCTAATTAACTCATTCTTCATCTAATCTATATTTTTTTTTTTTTTTTAAGGCTCGGGTATAGAAAGTCTCCACGAGTTTTTATGTTCGGCACTTAATTTCAAGGTCAAAACGTGGAGAATTTAATTTGGAGTTTCGAAAATTAGGAGCACTAAAATCGGAACTTAATTCCCTCATCATTAGTTTTTTGTAATTTTGTGTTTGAAGTTGTGGCGGTCCTAGCTTGACGTCAAGCTGGGTCCGCCACAGGTTTGAGGGGTAAGGGTATGACTTTTTAATTGGGAGTTCCGCCAATTAGGAGCACTAAAATCGGAACTTAATTCCCTCATCATTAGTTTTTTGAATTTTTGTGTTTGGAGGTGTGGCGGTCCTAGCTTGACGTCAAGCTGGGTCCGCCACAGGTTTGAGATAGAGGGAATTTTAGTTCCATATCGGGATTGCGGTACTAAATTAGCACTTAAATGGAACTTAATTCCTGCATCATTAGAATTTTGAATTTCCGTTGTGGCGGACCCAGCTTGACGGACCTACTAATTAGTACTGACTATCCCGCCGCCAATCCCGTGAAAAATTTGTTTAGGCAATCGTTCCGCGGGTCATCGTGCTGCGGGATTGCAGCAAAAAAAACTACCTTTCGAATCGGCGGATAATCGTTACACGGGCAACTGATTTGTGGGAAAATGTAGCGATCCCATTTAAAATCAATATTGACAAGGAAGGAAGAATTGTAAGGTATAAGGAAAGACTAGTTTACAAAGGTTGTAGTCAACGTGCTGGGAATGACTATGAGAAAACGTTCTTACCAGTCGTACCTTACTCATCGATTCGTTTGCTGATGGAACTGGCAGCTAAGTATAATCTTGATATCGAGCAGATGGGTGCTATCACAGCATTTTTAAAGGGTGATGTCAATGAAATCATCTATGTATATGAAACAACCAGAGGGTTTTGATGATGGAATCGGTAGTGGACCATCAAATTGAATGACGTAATGATAAACAGTGGATATAAGCGCTCTCAAATAGACCCGTGTATATATTTCCGTCGTGAAGGAAAGAAGATGATATTTAAAGCTGTTTACGTTGACGACTTTTTAATTTTGTCGAACTATAAAGGATGGACAAATCAAATTAAATCGAACTTGATGAAAAACTTCAGCGTGAAGGACTTGGGAGAAGCGAGTCATTGCATTGGAATGAAGATCAATCGTGATAAAACTCAAGGTATAATAAAGGGTTTTCCAATAAGAGGTGTTATTTTGAATAGCCCGCTATTTCGGTAGCTGTCACTTTTGAAGCTTTCATTTTTTGACATTTGACAAGTAGAAACTACAACAACAATGGATTGAAATTATTAAAATTCACTATAAAAATGGTGAAAATTTGGCAGAGACGGTTCGTAAAACTAAAACATTTTTGGTCGTCGTGAAGCACCTTGTCGGACCACAATACAGAAATTGGTGGACAAATTCGAGCTGTTGGGACAAGTTAGTGGTGTGAAAAATAAAACCCGTGCACGTCGCTCAAGAACAACTGAGAATATTGCTGTTGTAGCCCAAAGTGTTGAAGAAAACCCAGGTTTGTCCATTCCTCGTCGTTCTTTGGAATTAGGCATTCCACAAACGTCATTACACCGTATTTTGCATAAAGACTTGGGTCTTAAGGCTTATAAAGTTCAGTTAACACAAGAACTCAAGCCGGCTGATCATCAACAACGTCGTGTCTTTGCTGATTGGGTCCTTGAAATGCATGAAAATGATCCCGAATTTCATCGAAAAATCATCTTGACTGATGAGGCCCATTTCCACCTCGGAGGCTACGTCAACAAGCAAAACTGTCGCATCTGGGGCTCGGAAAACCCAAGAGTTATTGTTGAAAAGCCTCTCCATCCTCAACGCGTGACTGTTTGGTGCGGTTTATGGTCCGGCGGGGTCATTGGACCTTACTTTTTCGAAAATGAGGCTGGAGCAACAGTTACGGTCAATGGATTGCGCTATCGAGAGATGATTAATGATTTTTTATGGCCGGAATAGGATGGTATTGATCTGGACAACGTTTACTTTCAACAAGACGGCGCTACGTGCCACACAAGCAATGAAACCATCGATCTTTTACGGGAAAAGTTTCCGGACCGTGTTATCTCTCGAAGAGGTGATCACAATTGGCCACCGAGATCTTGTGATTTAACACCTTGCGACTTCTTCCTTTGGGGCCACGTGAAAGATAAGGTCTACGCCAACAGCCCAGCGTCGATTCAAGACCTCAATGATGGAATTCGTGAGGCTATCGAGGACATAGGGCAGCCACTTTGCGATTTGGTTATGGAAAATTTCATGAAAAGGATATGGTCCTGTAAACGTGGTCGTGGCGGGCATTTGGCTGATGTTTTGTTCTATTATTAACAGCATACCTTCCTCTTTATAATGAAATAAACATCCGATCATTTATCTCAAAAAATGCCATTTTTCTTTGAATATCAAAATAACACCTCTTATTGGAAAACCCTTTATCACTTGATCAGAAGAAGTTCACTGAATCAATAATTGACAATTTTCATATGAAAGACTGATACCCAATTAAAACACCGGCAGATACAAATCAAAAATTGACCAAGGACATGTCAGGAAAAACACCGGATGAAATAAAGGAAATGCAAGAAATTCCATACCAAGAAGCAGTATACTTTATTTGTCACAGTATACACAGCCAGATATTTTATATGCTGTAGGAATTGTTAGTCGTTGCAACAATGAATATGGAAGAGGACACTGGAATGCTGTAAAGCGAATTTTCAAATATTTAAAGGGTACTGCAGAGGCAGACTATAAGCTACAGTTCTCGCGCGATGGAAATGTAAATTTGATTGGATTTTCGGATGCAGATTGGGCATCAGACATTAATGGTCGAAAATCATCCACTGGCTATATATTAAAGCTTCAAGGTGGAGCCATCTCATGGGCAAGTAAACGTCAGTCAACTATAGCGTTATCAAGCGCGGAGGCTGAATATATGGCTTTATCATCGGCAACAACAGGAAGCGATTTGGCTTAAACAAATTCTCAGAGAAATTAGAGAGGTTATTGATTCCGTTGGAATATATTGTGACGGCAAAAGCGCAATCAATATTTCGCAGAATCAATCATACAGTTCAAGAACAAAACATATAGATATTCGACATCATTTCGTAAAATAAAAGGTAACGGAAAAGTCAATCAAGCTGAAGTATCTAGACACTAATAATATGGTTGCGGACAATCTAACCAAAAGTGTTGCAAAAGAAAAACACGGATTTTGTTCAAAGAATATGGGTTTAACTTAATAATAATTTTTTAAATGTTTCTATAATTATTAATGTATTTTAAACATTTGTTATATTATCTGAATTTCTATTAATGTTTAATGGTGAATTAAGGTGGAGTGTTGTAAAGTAGATCTAATTCACTTTTTATTATAATTTAATTAATTTTTAGTAATCATTGTTTTCATATTCATTCTCATTAAAATATTCAAACTGAATAAACGTTTTTTTCAATTGATATTAGAATTTCCTTCTCTGCGTAACTTACAATTTTAATAATCCGGAATAAATAAAAAAACACACACAATATTTTAATCTGGTAAGCTAATAATAAATCTGGTAAGATAATAAATAAATAAAATTTAAATATAAATTTTAAAAAGGCTATAAATTAAAAAAAAAAATATGTCGTTTTAACCAATTTCAGGGTCCACAATATTTCAACAAGATGTAATCACAATTGATAGTTCCAACTTGGGGGCCATTCAAAAGCATGATAAACCAGAATATATTTCAAGTTCTATTTGCATAAGTAGCGAAACAGATCGCTTAGATGTTTCTTGTGACAGTGCAGTCAGCTCATTAAGCTCGGAAAAAAATCCATCAGCATCAGATGGAGACTGGGGTGATGGAAGCGACTCAGGTCATGAAAAAAGTCGGAGAAACTTCAATGGTCCCTATGACTATAGTTCTAATATTCGTAGTTTTATTTCACGACAAACATCAGCCGTTCAAAAGAAGTATCATATGTTTGGAAAACGGTGTTTACAAGAAGGAACACAAAATACTACAGTTTTTTCCAAGACGCAAATTTCAAATTCTCAAAGGACAATCCGCGATTGCAATGGAATAGAAAATTCTATTTTTCTTAATTTGGAAGAGGATGCAGTACTTATGTCAAATAGGGGAATCACAGGTAAATTAAACTGATTAAATATGATAGGTGTGTTTCATTGAGCCTTCCAAAGTACTTTTTAGTACTTCGCAGTAGATGATGAATCGAAGGTCTTAATTTTGCCAAAAGCAAAATCTAATCTCAATATCAATTTAATTTCGGTTATTTGTTTTTATATTTTATTTTTAATAAGAAAAATGTCAACAAAAATAATCTACTACGTAATTTCGTTTGACTGGTGACGTCTCTTTCTTGTTTGGAAACATTCTGTAACAAGAATAATTAACTACTTTGAACTACTTCGAACAAAGAGTAGAAGTAGTTGACTGTAGCCAGAAGTACTTGGCAGTATATACTGGAGCCCAAAGGAACACACCTGATATCGGAACAAAATTATATTTCAAAACAATAAAAAATATACAGCCTTATTTTGAAATTCACTTTCATGCGAAAGTAAGTCGAATTCGAATAGTTTGTATTTTGAGTTTCGAACGAATCGAAAGTTCACTTTATCATTCATTTTTTGTTGAAAACTAAGCAAATTTTGACTTTCGAATCAATCGAAACAAATGTCATTTATTTGACGTTAAAAATTTTCTGGCGAATAGATTAAAAAAACATGTGAGCTCAAATATTTTTGTTGAAAAAAAAAGAAAATAAAATACTTTTATGAATTACTTGTTGACATTTTAATTTAAGGTCGCATTCCAATTGGACTAAACGGGAGCAGAAAGAAGTTCTCATCAAATTGATGGAAGAAAATCCGGAGATAGCCAAGGGATTTTCAATCTGGAATGGATTTGATGCATCCATTATCCTTCTCCTCCATATCTGCTCTTCGCCGCCGTCTTCACTTCTTATAAATAAAATAATTGCCATCTGTTTTTCTTGAAAATTAAAAAATAAACTCTTGCTCATGAACTAGCAAATAACAATGAGGTACAAGTATTTACAAATAACAAAAAAATACCGGCGAGGGATTTTACTTTTTTTGTTTTGTTGAAAATTGAAAAGTGTGACCAGGTGTGTATAAAGTAAAGAGAGACTTTGAAGTTACATGTTTTTTTTGTTAGTCAATTTTAAACACAATTAAATTGACATGAAAGCTAAAAAAAAATCTAGTCTTTAACTATTCAAAAGTTTTAAATTTATTTTGTTACTTTTTCATGTCGATAAAATTACCATACTATTTTCTAAATGCTCCCAAATTTTAAAATTTCAGTTTTTATTGATGTTTTTTAAATAGTAAACTTTACCGGGCCTTTAACATTACTTATCTTTACTTAATTTTTCTTAAATGAGAACGCATTATTTTGACCATAATTTTTTTAAAAACAAAAATTCTTCGAAAAAAACAGCTTGGTCACACTAAATTAAATAGAAATGTCAGTAAATGTCAAAGAGCTGATGTTCATTTTATGCATTCATTCGATAATGAATATTATTCGTTCGATTCTCAAAATATGAAAAGTTCATTCGAATGAATAGATCTATTCTATCGAAATAGCTATTCATTCGAATCTCAAAATAAGGCTGATAATCAAAAATGTATTCGATTTTATGGAATCTTTTTTACTTAGGTTTTGTTCGAGATAACTCGGAATGTAATAATTTTCTGCCTGATGGACACTTAACTCGCGATGAAAAAAGAGCCCGCAATTTGCAAGTTCCCATTCCCATTCCTGAGATAATTAACTTACCAATGGATGAATTTAATGAACGCATATCTAAGTATGACCTAAATGAAAATCAACTATCATTAATACGTGATATAAGACGTCGTGGAAAGAATAAAGTTGCAGCACAAAATTGTCGAAAAAGAAAACTAGATACTATACTCTTCCTTGAAGGTGAAGTTCAAGAAGTGCGCCGGAGAAAAGATAAGTTGCTGAGCGAAAGATCTTTAATTGTATCGGAGAAGAAAAGGATAGCTAATAAATTTGCGACTCTACATCACCTCATATTTCAAGTAAGTAACTATATGAATATATTCAGGAAAAGAGCCATAAATATCAAATTTAAATAGTTTTCTATTCGTCTCGATTGTGTTAAATAATTTGCATGTTAAATGCAACATCAACTAAGCAGAGAATTTTCGAATTAAGAATTAAGTGCGGACGGAGAAAAATTGTGTTGTTTGCGCGTGTTTACGATTCCAGCACCTAGGATTTCAAATTCCTCTCTGACGCTTTCATCCTCAACTGGTTCTATGTCTGTTAGTAACGCCTCAATTTGCAATTGCACCTGTTCGAATGCCTGCATGTTTTCCTCTCATTTAACAAGTCGAGTGTTTGCATCTGCTGCAGTAATAGTTTCTTCCGCAGTTTCTCTGAAATATTTTTCTAGACGGTTCAGGATTCCCTTATAAGTAACCGTCTCTTTCTTAAGACTTCCATTTTGAATGGTTTTATAAATAAATGAAAGTAGGTACTCACCCCTGTGCTATTATTATAGATTAACGAAACTAACAAATTTGTCAACAAATTGTATTTGTCTCTTTTTTATGGCCGCTACTGTGCTCAAGCAACGAAGTGATGAAACATGAATCACAGTACCTTTTTATTTTGCCTTCACACAAGCTCTCCTACTTGCTCTCTTGAAACCGTTTTGCCTTCGCTGGCAAAGCTTAGCTATAGAACGCTTTATGATGCCATTTTTAGTTAAAATAGTAGCGACGCAACGTCCGTCGCTTCCGCAGTGAATTTCACGAACTCTACCCAGCAGCCATCGACCTGGCGGTTGATTATCATTTTCCTTCCGTTTGTTCCATTTGGACCTTTGTTGTAGTGTCGTAACGTATTCGTCTTGCCAACGCTTCCAGAAGACTTGTTGTAGTTTAGATATAAACTGGAATCTCGACAAAAGGGTTGGTTTTAAATGCTCATAACCAGGTTGTTTGCGCACATTGCAACTGTCAGCCACAGATTAGCCACATGAAGATGAGAATCCCCGGCAACCATTTTAATTTGCCTACAAGCTTGAGCTGTCAGGTATCAGATAAAAGATGAGAATGTGTGTATAAGAACCTCACACATAGACAGTAGGGATCTTCAGACACCGGTCAAATTGTTGTTGCAATTCACATCTATTCATCGACGCGGGAAGAAATTCCAAATATAACAATGTAAACAAATGGGTTTTGGAGAGTGAAACGTACGAAACATTCTCATCTTCATATGGCTAATCTGTGCTGTCAGCATTAAGTATCGAGCCCGTGTTACGCGGACTTGATATGGTGTGCAGATAGTCGCAGTGTGCGCAGACACACAAAAACGCGCCGGAAAACTCAACGCGTTTTTTACTCATATCTCTTTTCTTGAATGTTGTTGGCCCTTTTGGCAGATCAATCATTAATATTCATTCTAAATTGTTCTTTGGCCCATTCGGCACCTTTTATAATTGCGCTCTCCTTTCACTTATAATTAACTTAAAATTAACTTAAAACTAATAAAAAACCAAAATTATATTACAAGTTGCCAAAATAAACGAAGAAAAAAATGGGTTGGGTATTACTTATCATAGAATAAGTGATCATGAACCAACTTGTCATAGCCAACTGAACATGGTCGCAGGTGAGCATGGGACCATTGGACATAGTAAATATCTTCATAGCCACAGGATTCATTTCCAGAATGAATTTTGTATAATACCATGGTTTGGTTAACTTTTCCCATAGATGTAGAGATATAATGAATGAAATAAGGGAGGGTGAACCAATTTGTTTGGCTTAGCGTGAGGCTGGCTGAGGGCTGGTACAACAGAGAAAGAGTATAGAAAGCTGCCCACATGTGATATGATAATTATAATATGGGGATAGTGTTTAATGCGAAAACTGAGGTTGTATGGGCGTTTTCGATATATTTCCTTTTCGAAGCCTATAACTTGAGTGCTTATCGTCGGTTCAAATTAAATACCTTTAAATCGGAAAGATATAATAAACTTATATATTAAATTGGTGAGAAGCTTAGCTGTTTTAAATTCAAAAGTCAAATTTGGATTTTAAAAATAAAAAAAATCTTAGGGTTTTCTACCTAAGTATCTACCTACTTAGAATTTAGTTTCTTCAAATTCGAAAGTAGGTAGGTAGGTATACCTAGGAATGTACCTATATAAACAAAGTTGGAATTTGGAAAACAAAACTTTGATTCTGTTAATGAACATACAGGTCGGTATCTATTTATATAATATATCGAAATATAGGTAGCTATAGCTACCAGAGATTAAAATGAGCGTGTTCGAATCAGTTCGAACAAAATCCAATTTTTGTCTATGATCGTTCATACTCGATCGTTCCGCCTCTATACTCGTAAGTCATTTTATCCACGAGTAAAAATATTCATAAGTAAAGTCAAACAAATTGGTCGAACTCATGAGTATCGGTTGCCTTCTTTATCCATAACCAAAATTACTCATGAACATTTGCAACAATTTTCGGGTATTCATAACAAAGCGAGTATACTCGAAAGAAAATGGGTATTCGAAAATATTGTGAATATCATGAATAACCAAAGGGAATGGGATCGTGGATCGGTCATCGGTCTTGCATCGTAGTTCGTGGGATGGTAGGTAGATTTTGTGTATATATTTGTATCTATTCATTGTATCTATATGTTCAGTGGTTTCAATTTGCAATAATTTGCAAGAAGTAAAACCTGTTTTTGTTGTTGTTTTTGGGTTGGTAAGAAGATGCAACATATGATCGTCAATATCTGCGACAAGTGTATTTACGTATACCTAATTTATGTTTGTAAATAATATACGCAACCCTATAATGAAAATGTATTATAATGCTGTATTTTGGAATTTGTTTTTAAAAAGGATAACTCTTTTGCTTTCTAGGTCTAGGTATATTGCAGCTTAAAAGACTTTACAAAAATTCATATACATATATACATATCTGTATCTACATAGCGAAAAATTGTATGCGTATTGCGTAGGTATGTAAGATGTAGGTTAGGTGCATTTATATAGTGATGTCTATACAATGTTTTTTTAGGAACGGGTTGAATTCGCAGGAAAAAAACTGGTCTGTGTTTTTTGCGATTATATTGAAAAGATTTATGAATGGGGCGATATATGGAAAATATGCAATTATATGACATAATCGTCAATATCGCGACAAATGTCTTTTTGTATGTAAGGTACATATGCATATAATAAACACACGAAACGCCATATGAAAGTTTGGGATATTGCGGTTTTTATGTCATTCCTTTTAAAAGGATAGATTCTTTTGTTTTTATGAGGGAGATTTTTCAACGCCTTCAAAAAAATATATAATTAAGTTTTTTTTAGTTTTATTTATTTTTTATTAATTTTCTTCTTTAAGACCTAGGTAACTATATTCTTTTTTTTTCATTTTATTTTGCTTGGATATCATATATGTATTTATGTTATGTAAGTACGTTCTTTATTAATTCTTTTGAACAAAGTTGAACAAGTTGAACAAATTACGTTTCATCTATTAGAAAACTCATAATCCGAGAAACATTTATTTCTCACTACTTCTTAGACGTAATACTGAAAAAAGGAATCGAAATGACATCTCAAAAACCAACCACCATTCACCATCCACCAATCTACACAAAATAGTTCAGCTACCCATCGTCAACCACCGACCTCGAATACACATCTTCATCTTCCGCCACGATTCGAGTATATTTGATCATATCGATCGTGGACAATTTGGTTACGAGTGCTTGACTCGTTTTTATTCGAAACCATTTGAACTCGGTTGCAACGTATACTCGTTTGTACTCGCTCGATGTGTGTGCTGACTTACGAGTCATCATACTCATGAACATGAAAACTCGTAAACATTTTGGTTGTGTTTGACTCTGTTTGTTTGAACTCGTTTTTTTCGAATGAGTATTCGATGTTCATGAACTATACTCGACTCGTTTTCTTCTCTGATAGCTACCAGCGGCGTGGCGTCCATATAACTCGATTCCTACCGACTTACCTTTCAAAATTTCCACTTTCAGTTATACTTTCAAACTCCTAACCACATGAATCTTATAAAATCATACACCTGCAAGCTATCAACATTATTTGAATCTCTCTACCTTCTATTTTACACACACTTCTGCTTTTTACCTCACTCCATAAGCAATCACAACATTGAAGCAACAAAAAAGTCATCGAAGTAAGTCGGGTTATAAAATTTGTTGCGGGATAGAACAAATTTGTTGTCTTTCCTCTTTATGCATATACTATTCGCTGCTAGTGACACCTTTCTGTTTCATACACGCTGTCTTATGGAGAAAATAACCCGTGATGCATCGTCTTATTTCGTGATGGTGAACTTGATGAACCAAATGTAGCGAGGTTGAGGTAGGTTTCTGTTTGAAAAAAAAAACAAAAACAATTTGTTTGCTAAATTTGTGTGTATCTCTCACATGTGAGGCTTATGATGGTGAAGCAAATGTATTGCGCAGAGTCAGGTTGGGGTAGGTTTCTCTTTATAAGAAAAAAAAGTTTACTCAGAGGAAAATGTATAGGAAATAACCCGGTCTCCTTCCGTCTTTTTTGGTGAACTTGAATAATGTATATGCTCCGAGCTGGTGTGTCAAAGGTTGCCACTTCAAAAAAATATGCACTTTGTATAAGATTTATTGGCATAAGACACATTTTTGGCCGAAAGTTGAAAAACTGGCCCAAATGAATTCAAATGAGTGAAGTTTTGTCTTATTTGAAAAAAATCAGTTAACAAGCCGTTGTTAACGCAGTGCGAAAGTTAAATTGATTTTGTGTTACTTGTGAATTGTTTAATAATATTGAAAATTAAAGGCTAAATAATTCGATTAAAAAGTGTTAAAAGTGTGAAAAGTTTTTGGTAGGATTATTCAGTTATTTAATTATGGCTTTATTAAGTGTAGACTGTTGTGTAACAGATTTCCTCTTAGAGGAGTCAAATAGTTTTCATAAGCTTAGTTTCACGTTGAAAAAAAAAATTATAGATTTAGGACGCTCCTTCCCCCCTTCCAAGACTATAGAATATAAAAGAAAAGATGGTTTTGTTTCGCATTTTAATGCATCTTTGTACCAAAAGTATACTTGGTGGACAGGAAGTTGTAAATTAAATAAAATGTTTTGTTTTCCTTGCCTTCTTTTTTCCAATTCTCCCAGTGTTTGGAGTCGAACAGGCTACGCAGACATAAATAATTTTGCTAATTCTTCAAAAAAAACATGTCAAAACGGAAAAGCATATTCGCAGTTGTTTATCTCTGCATGAGTTTGGTACAAATAGAATAGAAACCTCACTAGGCAATAGCTTTACGGCCCACAGTAAAAAAGTTGAAAGGAATCGTAAGTTGATGGAGCGTTTCATTGATACGGTAGTTCTTTTAGGCAAACAAGAGCAGGCACTCCGAGGCCACTATGAAAAGCCAGATTCCAATAATCGTGGAAATTATATTGAAACAATATTATTATTGTCTAAATATGACACGTTAATGGACACTCATTTAGAACAGTGTGCAAGCGTTCAAAACCCAATCTTTTCGGGTCTTTCAAATGACATTCAAAACGATTTGATACACTGCAGCTGCAGTTTTAAAAGCGGAAATTAAAACTGAAATAAGCAAAACGCAATTTGTGTAAATAATGATAGACGAAACACCTGAAGTGAGCCATAGGGAACAACTTATTGCAGTTTTACGGTACTTATCGGAGGATGGGATAGAGGAAAGGTTTCTAGCTTATTTTGATGTGAGCGAGTGCCGCAACGCAGATGAGCTGTCAAAGCATATTTTTAATATTCTAGATAAATTCTCTTGCAAGGAAAAGTTCATTGGGCAATCTTACGATGGTGCGGCTGTTATGTCAGGGTAAGTGGGTGGTGTGAGAAAGAAAGTTCTTGATGCTTGTCCAATGGCTAACTTTATTCCTTGCTACGCTCACGTTTTAAATTTAGTTTTATCGCGTTCGCTTGAAAATATATCGGAATTAAAAGTTTTTTTTGGTAATATTAATACCATAGTTCGTTTTTTCAATAAGTCAACTAAACGTTCGAATCTTTTGAAACAAATAGGCAACCGACGCATGCCTAGAGTTTCAGAGACTCGCTGGCATTATCATTCGCGAATAATAAACGTCATTTTAAATTGCAGATTAGATATAACTGAAACTTTCAACAGAATTTTAGATAACCCTAACGAATGGGTCAATGACTCGCTTTCTATAGCCGAGAGCTTGTTAGTTAAATTAGAAAGCAAAGATTTTTGCTTTTTTCTCAACACTCTCTCCGAAATTTTTGCTAGGACTGATAGTCTTTTTAATATAGTTCAAAATAAGCAAACGGATGTTGAGTTTGCTAAAAGAGAAATTGAAAGTTTTGAGTCTTGGGTTTGCTCTGAGTTTTTAAATAAATTTGAACATATTTTTGAAAGTTAAACGGATTTATCCGAACCGCCACGAAAAAGAAGAATGCTTGAAATCGACACAAAAACATATTTCAAACGACAATATTATATCCCAAATTAATTCAAGATATAAATCTTTTACAAATTTAACTTTTTTAGATTTACTTAATAAATCCAAATATGACAGTTTTGCACTTGCAAATCCAGACGAAAAAATATCTTCTCTGATAAAATTTTTCCCCGGAATTTTCGATTTTACAGCTTTAAAGAACGAACTTAAAGTTTTATATACAACACCTTCCCTTCGACACCTTGACATTCAAGCACTTCATAAGCATTTTAAAAATGAAATACTGCATGATACATTTCCGCAAATGTTTAACTTGAGTAGTTTAATTTTAACGCTACCGATAACTGTTGCTTCTGTGGAGAGATCTTTTTCAGCTCTAAAGCGAATCCATACATATTTAAGAAATTCCCAAGGAGAAAATAGGCTTTCTGATTTAGCACTTCTATCCATAGAAAAAAAACTTCTTCTAAAAATTAAAAGTAGACCTGAATTTAACGATAGAGTTCTTGCAGAATTTAATAAAAAAGATAGTAGGATAGCTTTAGAATACAAATAGGAAAAGAATAATTTAGGAAAACTTTTCACATTTTTAATTTTATCTTGTATTATTTTGAAAAGTGTTTTTCTTTTAATGTTTCTTGTATATATCATTTGAAGTATTTAATTTATTTTTTAATTTATTAATGAACAAATATTTGTAAAGTTCCTTACTTTTTTTCTTTTTAAATACCAAAAATTTATTCAATACATTGCATCTGCAAAATAGGTTTCTTTCGAAGCCACTTTTGTTATGCGTTGAGCTCATTGTTACTTCCTATTTTAATGACACAAGGTATAATAAAATTGGCTTGAATTGTTCAACTTTTAAGGTTTGATAAGCAGATAGGAATCGCGCGAAATAATTTTAAAAATATATTTGCAATTTACTTTTCTGGTAGCTAATTTTACTTCGACTTACCTTCTGAGATTTTCACGCCACGCCACTGATAGCTACTTATATCAATTAAGTAGGTACCTACAGTTACAAATTTAAATAAAAATTGTTTAATGTCCATAAAATATAAAGATGTTTTATAAAGAATTATTAATTTATTATCCTCGAAAAGTTAAGTAAAATTTTTGTTAAATAGAAAGATATAGGTACCTACATATGTATATACCTACTTATACCGATTACCTACCTATCTTACAGTATATTATTTGTGAATTTGGTGTACCTACATAGGTACCTACCTACAGTAGCGTATGCAGGGGGTGGTGCTCAGGGGGTTTGTGCCCCCTCCCCCCAAAAAGAATTCCATACTATGCTGGGTATATTAAACTATACCCTCGCATTATAATTTAAAGCTAATATAGATATCTACAATGAAAAAAAAAATAAAGTATTATTTTTTTCAAAGAAAATTCTGTTAATGCCAATTTTTGATAGGAGCCTTTTCACATAGTAGTTCGCTAAACTCATGTTTAAATAAGATCAATTAATACAAGTTTTTCCAATTCCATTTCTTTATTTATCAAAATAGAAGCTTATCAACTTCAAAAATAGTGCATTGACAAAAATTTAAATAAATGAAAATTCAAGGTTTAAGTTTAACTAAGCAACAGTTTAAAATGACTAGGTACCAAATGATGAATACGGCCCATTTACTTTATAAAAAGAGTGTGAGGAGATTGTCTGCCTCTGATTCAAGATGAAGTTTTTTTTATGTTTATGAGTGCAGTGTATTCAGGTTCAGGTGGTGATATTACGTTTCGTTTTATTGTTTTTTTTTTCAAATGGAAAAAGAACAAAATTAAATGCGTAGAATTGTTTTGGGACTTTTGCCTGATTGCAAGCACTTTATTTTGAGTATCTATGAATACCGAGATTCGTTTGAAATGTAGAGTAAGTTTTTGTAAATAAAACAGTCAGTTTTTCGGTAATTGACTTGTTTCTTTTTTTTTAATACTTAAAGAAATTATTTTAAAATCAGCCTTCATAACAAAAAACAACTTAACTAAAAATATAAGTATAAGTAAAAAACTAAAAAAAAAATCATTTTAACATTTTTCAAAAAAGTGCTGCTAATATGGACCGCCTTGTGTTAAATATGGACCAGATTGGTGTATATGGTAAATGTGATGGTCCATATTACCGACACTTAGTTTTTTCTCCCGGTGTTAAATATGGACCAGGGTGGTGTTTATGTTGCATGAGGTGGGCCATATTACCTGCATATAGCCTTTTCGTTGTACTATTAATTTTAACCAACTTTAAAAAATATATTTAAAATTTTGGTTTTACATAATGAAATATAAATCTAAGCACAACAAAGTCTCAAAAAAATATTAAAATATTTGCGCAAAATTTAGTATAAAAACTCTAACAAAAATTAACCAAAACATTTCCTGCTCCTGAGTCTCCACTTTTAAATATATCAAAACCACTAACATTATCTTCGAAATAAATGCACAGCGGATCACCTACGCTCTTCCAGTAGGGAAATATTACGGTGGGCCATATTACCAACATGGGCCATATTTGCAACACTTACTCTAAAACAAAATCTAGATAACGTGTGGTATGAACTAGTGATTTCATTTCAATATCCATATAGATACCTATAGTAATTTTTTTAATTAAAATTGAAGCATATTGTTAAAATTAAAAGCTTACAAAAATGAAATTTGAACGAAAAAATAATAAACACTACCTACTTATTCTTGGATTTTATTGGAAATCTTAACATAGTGGGTATGTCATTTTGCTTGAGGGGGGGGGGGGGCGTCCCCTAAGCCGCCACTGCTACCTACTTATAGGTAAGAGCTGACTTATTACATACCTACCTAAGTATTCAATTAAAGTTTGATTTCACTTTTAAGTTTCTGATCTGATTAATGTTCTAAATAAGAAAATTAGAACCTTTTAGTCGACTATCAACCTCACTTTTCAAAATATCTGAATAGTCTTATTATTGAAGTTTTAAGAAATTTAATGGCCAGATGAGGTGTCGATTAGCAAATTTATTTGGCAATTAAATTATTAGTTACCTTCTGTTTTTTGATCAAATCTTCAAATTGTATAGGATAGGTAGGTATACCTATTAATGAATTTGACAAATGATAGCTCATTCTATTCAATATAAAAAGAACACTAAAATTAAAGATCAACTTTTTTTCAAAATTCAAAATAGGTATATATATATATAGAAAATAGATATAACATAACGGTCGTCAAAGTCTAAAACACGTGCAAATATGTATAGTTTCAAGATTACATCCAAAAAATCTACACACAATTTTGTAGCAGAAATACAAAAAATTATATCTACCTATTTATATAGGACGGATACTGCTATTTTCGAAACTATACAAAATTCTAAAATTGGTCGAAAAATTATGTACTGAGTAAAAAATCAGTGAAATCTGAAATCATTAAAAATATAAATATTAAAATTGAAATTTTGAGGGTCTATGAAAGTTTCCAAGTGACTTAATATGATGTACTCAACTCAGTCATACCTATATAACCTCTACTAGGTCACTTGAAAAGTTATTTTTTACTGTAACACATAGTTGGGTACCTAGTGTTGGATTTTTTGATCATTGAACGAATTCCAGGAAAACTTACTTGTTATTTTTGCTCTAGTTTCTTTTTGTAATCAATTGTTTTAAATTATTTATATTTGTTTAATTATCAATTTATCTAAATTTTATCCAAAATTTAATTTTGACACAAAAGAGGTGAACCTATATACCTACCTACCTACCTACCTACATGGATCAAATATAATCCAAATTCACACATATTCTTAAATGCAATGCGAACGCAGGTAGGTAAATAAATCCAATTGAATTTAAACTTAATCCGATTGAATTTAAACTGATCTCCGGGAGTTAGTTTAAGTAGGTACTTACAGAATAGGTATGTAGGTAGGTACTTCCATCTAGATTATTTTGGACATGGATAATATGGGCATCAGTATAATAAATGTGGACTTAATGAATCTCGAAGTCTATTATAAGTAGGTAGGTACCTAGTTATTTAAATTCATCGTGAATAATATGGCGGTAGAAAATAAGGAAATCAAATGAATGTGTATCTATTATGTACATACATAGCTAGATACCTACCTACCTAACCTAGGCCTTTAACTTAACCTACAGCTATACTATACCTACATAGGTTGGTATATAGGAGATTAAATGTTAAATCCAATAAGTTATGGATCTAAGACGAATGAAACAAAATAGATAGATAAGTATAGTTATATCTACCTATGAAAATATGTATATACCTAGTAACCTAGGTAATACCTAGGTACCAACTTAAGACATACACTGACAGACAAAATAAAGTGCAAAAGAAACTGGTACATACTCTTACTACCGTTATTAAAAAGTAAAGAGCATTTATCGCTCCATTTCATGTTCTGACGTCACATATTCTCACTTGCTTACACTCTACAAAAAAAAAACCGTTAATTATTGTGTCTATTTGCTATCAGTTGCTTTAATTTGCAGCATATATATTTAGCACGTGACAAAATAAAGTGCATTTTTCGCTTTTTCTAGAAATTATTGACATAACGTTTTAAGTTTTAAATAAAATTCATTAAAATCAATAAAAATAAAAAGGAAGAACATCAAATCTAAATTTATAATCGTTTCAGTGTTTAATATTAACTTTTTTTTGGTTAAGGTTTAAGTATGAAACCGTTGACACCTGAAGTGAAGGAATTGCTTGTTTTGGACCGTCAACGTGGATTGACACTCCATAAACTAGCAGAAAAATATGGTTTATCCATATCTGGGGTAAGAAAGGTCTGCATTAACTTTTTTGAACGAGGGACTGTAGCCAGTTTTAAAAGTGCTTGTGGAAGGAAGCGGAAAACCACTGCAGTTGATGACCGCAGGATTAAAATTGAGGCCAGGAAGAACCCTTTATCTTCGGCCAGGAATATTAAAGAAGAACTGCAGTTAAACATAACACCAAGGACTGTACAAAGGCGACTGAATGAAAGCGGCTTAAGGAGCTTTTTTGCGAAGAAAAAACCTTTGCTTCGTCCAATTAATGTCAAAAAACGGCTAGCTTTCGCAAGAAAGTTTTTAGTGAAGCCACAATCATTCTGGGAAAAAATTATTTGGTCCGATGAGTCTAAATTTGAATTAAGAAACTGTAAAGCCAGGAAGCGAGTTTGGTGCAAATCATCCGAAAGACTCAGCCAAAGGTGTATACAAAAAACCGTAAAACATGGAGGTGGGTCGGTTATGGTTTGGGGATGTTTTTCTTTTAGTGGCGTTGGAAATATTGTCAAAATTGACACCAAAATGACAGGTTCCAGTTACGTCAACATTGTTAGGGAAAACTTAGCTTTTTCTGCTTCTAGAATGTCTTTGGAAAGTTATATTTTCCAACAAGATAACGATCCAAAGCATACAAGCAGAGTAGCTAAGCAGTTTTTTGCCGAAAATAATGTTGATGTACTAGAATGGCCACCTCAATCTCCCGACCTTAACCCAATTGAGCACCTTTGGTCTATTTTGGATGAGAGGATTCCATTAGATCAGCGTCGCAATTTACAATCTTTTTGGGAAAGCCTCCAAAATGAATGGGAGAGAATTCCAGATCACATCTTCAAGAATCTAGTCTGCAGTATGCCTAAACGTCTTGCCGCAGTTATTCAAAATAAAGGAGGAGCCACTATCTATTAAGTTTTTTTCTTTTCTGGAGCTGATTTTTAAGTTAACATGATGATCTTTCGAATTTGCACTTTATTTTCTCTTTTTATTTTCTTTCAATATTGCAATTTAATTTTATTTCTAACCTACGTTTTGTAAATATCATTTAAAGACAACTTGTATTCACGTACAATAATCTGAAAATTATAAATTAATTAATTTTTTTGAAGAAAAATGAATTAAAACATTTCATAATAAATGAGATATGATTGAAAATTAGTTTTGCACTTTATTTTGTCTGTCAGAGTATGTATATGTTTAGGTAGGTACCTTTGCCTTTACATCAAGGTATTAATTATGTTTACAATAAAGGTGCATACCTGATACCTGGGTTTGTAAGTAAGAATAAGTAAACTTCTTTCATTCGATTGGTAGCTAGGTACTTAGGTATATATATGGGTACCTATACACATATCTACGCAGGCTTTCAATAGGATTGGGCGGAAAGTATAAAAGGGCTAAGCGGTTATACGGTGAGGCAATAACAACAAATCCTTTTTGGGCTCAGCTGAAAAAAAGTTGTATAGTCATTCTCTTTCAAAACTTCATACGTCCTTTTCATTCCAAAAGAGTAATAGATCATAACTTCTCTACAAAGCTATATGCACTTCCATATAGAACTACTATTCAATAAAGAAAATTTTAATTATCGGTTCTCGTCTAACACACTTAAATTTGGTAAAAATTCATTTCGTAAGAGAGAGCACATGAATCATAGTTAAGTGACAGGGAATGAATTTTCGCTCTCATTATTCTGTATGATCGGCCATTTTGTCCTCTCACCAAACCTGTTTATAAGTCAGTGGTATCGCTTAAAGGACATAATTACTACTAATATTCTGTGTGAAATGAATACCTTTTAATACAAAAACTATTTGTAAAACGACCTCATTGTACGGATTGAATGCAACATCCATGTTCAAACGATATTTAACCAATTTTAACCAGAGCGGAGAGTGATATTTAAAAAATGGTATAAGGAGGAGGGACCACAATAAACAGAAACATCTTATTGGCTAATATCACTTAAACCTAAAAAAACAAAAACCAAAAATAATAATTACTACCTATACCAATACCTTTCATTGGAAATTTTAATTGTTAATTTTGACATTTGAGATGCTAAGAAAGATAAACCAAACATTAATTTGACGTTAAAATAAAGTGTATATATCTACCTATACTACTAATTTTGTCACAACTTTTCACATAAAATGACTTTAAAATTTTTTATGATCAATGGCGAAGTAAATATCCTATACCTGTGTATGTAGTGCAATAATTCAAATACATATAGGTAGGTCGGTATTTCAAAATAATGCAATTAGATAGGTATCTACATATTAATTATGTAAATTCAGTATATCTACCTATGGGTATGCTTTAAAAGAAACGATTACCTTCCTACCTGTTTTACAGTTATTATACCTATATGTAGTCTTGTAGGTAGTTGTAGGTACCTACCTATTATTTTAAAAATATCTTCTGCTTTTCAGTTTGATTTGAACCTACGTACCTACCTTCTTATACCTAGGTACCTGTATCAAATGTTGTTTAAAGGTGTGTAAATTTATAGGTACACTAAGTGCTGATATGCCCCAAATGTTGGTAATATGGCACACCGTAATAGGTATTTCCCTACTAAAAGAGCGTAGGTTACCCGCTGTGCATTTTTTTCGAAGATACCGTTTGTGGTTTTGATATACCTATTTAAAAGTGGTCAGCCATCAGCCGAATAGGGGGAATAACATGTAGCATACGAAAACATGCACGTGCCGTAACTATTCGGGACTGGTGGAAGTGTGATCATAGCCTCTTCGCGGCGGCCGCTAGAAACAAGCCTTTAAAAAGGTTTGGCTAATATGATCGGGCTGGTTCCACAGGTTGGTAAAAGGTTAATTCCCTGTTCCGTAAAACTAAAAGAATTTCGAGACCAACAACAAGCCTCGGAAACGGACTGATCTCACGACGACAACCCACGCAAAGAAAACGGAAAAACGATTCACGAATTTTCTTATGGAACGTACGATCGCTCTATAGAGCTGTCCAAGGTATGACGTAAAAATCATCCTTGGGGATTTGAATGCAAAAATAGGTCGGGAGCCGGTATTCAGGCATTACGCAGGCACCCATAGTTTGCATGAGAACACTAATGACAATGGACTTCGAGTCTTAGAATTGGCAGCAGCGAAAAACATGGTCGTTGCGAGTACCAGGTTCCCGCGTAAAGATATCTACAAAGCCACCTGGGTATCACCTGATGGAGTCACTCGGAACCAAATTGACCACGTGTTGATAGACCGTCGCCACTACTCGAACTTGATGACGGTACGAACGTACCGAGTTGCCAATATCGACTCGGATCACTATCTTGTTGGTATGGTTTTCCGAGGGCGGATTGCCTTGCGAAGACGTATTGCATCCGCCGATCAAGTTCGAATCAACACGGCTGCTCTGCGCAATGAAAACACCAGGAACACCTTTGGTAATGCGTTAGGACTCGCCCTAGAACTGGGTAGAGTAAGTCCTGGAGCCAGTATGCTGGGCGTAGATGAGAAATGGACACTCCTTAAGAATACTGTCATTAGTACTGCCAACTCCATCTTAGGCAGCAGTCGTAGAAATCGGAACCACTGGTTTGATGATGAATGCAAGCTAGCGACTGAACGTAAGAATGTTGCGTACCGAGCAATGCAACAATCTCATAGAACGCGGGAACGCGAAGACGAATATAAAGAGCTCAGAAGAATTGAAAAACGGCTTCACAGACAGAAAAAATCAGCCTGGGAGCAGAACATAATCTGTGAAATAGAGAAAAGCCGAGAGCGAGGTCCGCACCAGGCGCGGAAGTTCTACCAATCCGTCCGAAACATGACGCAGTACACACCACGCTGCACATACTGCAAGGACGGAGAGGGAAATCTGTTCACCGATCCTCAAAGCATACTGGAGCGATAGGAAGTGTACTTCAATGAATTGCTAAATGGTCAGCTCACTGCAGAAGTGGAGGCTCCACTACTTCAAGAAGAGTACCCTATGTTGCCGCCACCAAGCATAGAAGAGGTTGAAAAGGCTATAGGCCAGCTAAAGAAAAACAAAGCCCCGGGAGCCGATGGTATACCAGCCGAACTAATTCAACACGGTGGGCCAGCTTTACGTCAAGCAATTCATGAGATTATAGTGCACGTGTGGGAGCATGACGAAATTCCAGAAGACTGGCGAAAAGGTATAATTTGCCCCATACATAAGAAGGGAGATGTCACAACGTGCAGCAATTATAGAGGTATCACGTTGTTGAGTACCGCCTATCAGATACTCTCCTCTATCCTACAAGGCCGGATAACCCTATACGTTAAAACCATCATCGGACAATATCAGTGTAGTTTCATTCCAGGCAAATCAACAACTGATCAGATCTTTACCCTTAGGCAGGCGATGGAAAAATGTCTAGAATTTAACATCCCAACATACCACCTGTCTATAGACTTTAAGGCCGCCTACGATAGCATAGCCAGGGTAGAACTTTACAAAGCCATGAGAGAATTCGGCATCCCAAATAAATTGACACGACTATGTAGGTTGACCATGACCAACGTAACAAGCCAAGTAAAAATAGCCGGATTGCTATCCAAACCAATCAACATCTTTAATGGACTCCGACAAGGGGATGGTTTGGCCTGCCTCCTGTTCAACCTGGCGTTGGCAAAAGCAATCCGTGACTCTGGCAAGGCAACAAGAGGGACCATCGTCAACAGGTCCAGCCAGATACTGGCTTACGCAGACGACATCGACATCATCGGAAGAACTGAGCAAGCTGTACATGATTCCTTCATCCAGATCGAGCAGGCGGCACAAAATCTGGGGCTGCACATTAGTGAAGGTAAAACAAAGTACATGGTGGCGTCGAATGCGAGAGGAACAGTTGGTCAAACAATCAAGGTAGCGGAGCACGAATTTGAAGTGGTGCAATCCTTTAAATACCTTGGGTCAATAGTAGCAGCCGATAACAATATAGAAGAAGAAATACGCGGGCGGCTTCTCAAATCCAACAGAGCCTACTATAGTCTGTAAAAGCTCTTCAAATCCAGAAATCTCACCATAACTTCAAAACTGCTGCCGTACAGGACCATGGTCCTGCCAGTACTCATATATGGATCCGAGACTTGGGTGCTTAGCAAAAGGCACTCCGACCTCTTAGCCGCGTTCGAGAGAAAAGTCTTAAGGAGAATTGTTGGCCCCATATGTGAGGAAGGACGATTCCGGAGACGGTACAATCATGAATTGTACGCAATCTACCTTGAAGCAGATATCGTGACAAAAATTAAGCTCGGTAGACTCCGGTGGGCAGGTCACCTAGCTCGCATGAGCGAAGAGGAACCTGCTCGGAAAGTTCTTTGTGGTACATTCTATGGTAGGGAACAGCGTGGTAGACCATGCTTGCGCTGGAGAGATGGCGTAGACCAGGACGCCCGGAGCCTTGGGGTGCGCAACTGGATGGCGGCGGCTCGAGACCGGGATGGGTGGAGAGACTTGTTGAAGGAGGCCAGGACCGGACCCCGGTTGTCGAGCCGACGATGATGATGATGATGATGATTTAAAAGTGGTGACTCAGGAGCAGGAAATCTGAGCGGAATAGAAGGTTTTAATTTTGTTACATTATAGCCATATAATATTTTGGTACATTTTTGTAAGTGTTTTTACAATAAATTTTGTCCAAAAATTATAATAATTTTTTGAGATTTTGTTGTGCTTTGATTTATATTTCATTATGTGAAACCCAAATTTGAAATAGGTACCTATATTTTTTAAAGTGGGTTAAAATTAGAAGAACAACGAAAAGGCTATATATGTTTAGTTGTTTTTTATGTTTTCTGTTATGAAGGCTTATTATAAAATAATACCTATGAGTTTAAAAAAAAAAAGTGAATTACCGAAAAACTGAATGTTTTATTTACAAAAAAGTTAAGGGTGGGCCATATTTGGGACACTTACCTACTCTAGGTATACCTACCTACATGTTATTGTACCTATTTAGAATAAGTTATTTTTACATTTTCATTGTATAGTCCAGTTACCCTATACCTATCTACCTATAGTCTCAAAGAATTTGTTTTAGATACAAAAAATATAAAGCAAAAAATGTTACAGGGTGATTCGCATAAGGTATGACAAAAAGCTGGAGCGTGTAGATGGGGTCGTGACATGACAAAAATCTCATAAGAGGAGCGTCTTTTCCTTCCGTTTAGCCGGGAGTGGCAATTTTCTAAAAAAAATTATTAAATAACAACGGTAATACTTACAATGTTATGCTTACTTACTTACTTTTTTGTAAAGCTTGAAATCTCTTCTTTTATTTTATTTTTAAATAATGTTGTTTTAGTGAAAAGTTTTTGAAAAAATAATTGTTTTTGTTCAAATTAAAATTTTTGTTTATTTTCACTCAGTTGGATTTCTTTTTATTATTTCGCTTTATTTTATAAAAAGATGCTTTCAGAATGCCACCAAAAATAAAAATTTTAACGCTTAATAAAGATAGACTTATTTAACTTTTCGGACAAATATAAAAAAAAAACATACCCACATGAAACAGCAACAAAGTTTCAAGAATTTTATTTTCAGTTAATAAATGAATACCTAGTTCATAGGTATTTAAGTATAACAGTTTCGAAAATTAATGTTATTTTATTTGATTTCCCTTAAACGGACAACTCCCTTAGGCGGACAAAAAATTTTGTAACATTGCTGTCCGCTTAAGGAGGTGCATCAAGTTAGCAGAACACTTTTCATAATTCAGAATGAGAAGTATGTAGTAGTTAGCTGCTATTTAGTTCCTAATTAGTTACGCAAACAAAAAATTAATCGCACTTTCGGATTCCGAAAAATTGGGTGTCCTGCTTACTTGATCAACTTAGCAGAACACCTTTCCCGAAAATACATATACACGATCCGGAAGTGGATATTTGCTGAAAATGAATTAATTGGTAATTAGTTACGCAAAAAAAAAAAAAAACTTCATTAACTCATTTTCAACAAATATCCACTTCCGGATCGTTTATATGTATTTTCGGGAAAGGTATCCTGCTAAGTTGACGTCAAGTTAGCAGGACACCCAATTTTTTGGATTCCGAAAAAGCGATTTTTTTTTTTTTGCGTAACTAATTAGCAACTAAATAGCAGCTAATTACTACATACTTCTTATTCTGAATTATGAAAAGTGTCCTGCTTACTTGATGCACCTCGCTCAAGGGAGATTTCACGTAGGTATATATAGCCATACAGCAATATTGTACTAATTGTAAGCATAGGTACTCCAACTAAATGAACTAACACTATAAATCGAATTTCTCTTCCAGGAAATTACAGAAAAATTACCTGTCCGAAATGATTAGTAAAGCGAATCCGCTCACCCGCTAAGTCTTTAGCTCATCGGTTACAGACTCACAGGCCAACGGAAGATATGACCCACTTTTTCGGACTGAACTTCTCGTTCATCAGTACCTACTTACCTACATTGTTAGTTTTGATTACAATCACAACGTCGATTTTAGCTTCACCTACCTACATACCTTCATGTAGGTAGGTAGGTATATCCTATATGGCGATAGTTATGGATTCGTAAAAAAATCGAACTTAATTTTTGATCAAGCTTGACATTAGGATGATAGGGTAGACGAAAAAAGTGGGTCTCGCAAAAACGTCCGTCCGTCTGTTTGTTCAGCTAAAGCATTAACGGACGGGTCGATTTTGTTTAAGCTTCATACCTAGTGTTTTTTAGACATTTCCCCACACATTTTTTCATTTTTTTTAGAACCTAAAATAACCCTGCCTTTCATAAAAAATTTTCTGGCCATTTTTTGATTTCACATACCTTTTCTTGAAAACTGTTCAACGATTTAGATACATTTTTTTTTAAACTCAATAAGTATCTACTTATTTCGAAAATGACTAGGTCGATTTTTATTAAACTTGGTAAAACTGTTTTTTAACATTATCTATAGAAGATTTTAAAGAAAAATTTTTCTTATAGGTAAACAAATACAACGGTACCCCCAATACGAAATTTTAAAAACCGTTAAATAATTTTTTTTTTTGGTAAAAACGACTTCTACTATCTTAATACAAAATTTGTGTGTATCGTATTAGTACTTTACCAATACCTCTCTACCAGTAGGTACCTCTCGAAAATATTAAAAATGTGTTTAAAGCTGTTTTCCTAAATGTATGCAACTCTTCCTGCGATTAAAATTTACTATCAGGCTAAGATTCAAATTTAATTGTAAAAAACTTGATACCAAACCAACTGACGACATAGCACCTGCCTGGCGAATGGACATACCCTAAGTGGAGTTGCTTGAGCGGGTGTGCCCCCGGAAAAGGGAGTTAAAATCCTTTGAACCCCGGAAGCAAACCAACTGACGACAAAAAAACCTTTTTCCGACACAATTATTTCAGAAGTGTTGTAAGCTTTTAGGTGAACAGCACATTAGCTTTATAGTTAATTTGGTTATTAATTTTAGCCAGGCAATTATATATCTTCTTTGAATTCATTAAAATTGGTTATTGGTTTAATTTTTTATCGCGTTTTATAATTGATTTTGACACACTGGATATTGTTTTACAACAATACGCCAAAATGACCATTTTGCAATGCATACCTACTTATATTCAGTAAATTAAGTAGTTTTCATGAACATTCGGTGCAAAATGTAATTGTTTAAAAATGTTTTAATATCAATTTCAGTGCAAATAAATTTTTTTTCTTGTTTTAACGCTATTTTACAACAATTGAAAACAACATTTTCTTTATCATTCTTTTTACGCCATAGTTGATTGGATTATATCTGGAATTTCTCGTCGGTTCGATGCCATGAAAAATTTAAATTCGACATTTTCATTTTTATGGGAGTTTTTACCAATGAATGAAACTGAGATTCGACACTCTGCTACAAGCTTTATCCAAAAGTACGTATATCGCATGTATCTCAAGAGTTGGAGGAAGAATTAAATCATCTGAAACATATTTATGAAACCAATTTCAAAGCAGAACTTCCACCATTGAGTTTGCTGAATGCAATTTTCTCCCAGAACTCGGAGGCTTCCCCGAGCATTTTCGTTGCTCTGCGTGTTATTTGCACCATACCTGTCACTGAAACTATTGCCCAACATTCCTCTAGCGTCCTTCGTCGCTCGTGCCCACCACAAGATAGTTTTTCAGGACTTGCTTCACTAATAGGTGATGCCTATTTAAAAACATCTATATTTATTTTATATCTTTCTTATGGTGGATTAACATTGATCCTAATGCGAGTTCTGCAAAGAAAAAGAGATGTAGGATGTAAAATTTACATTTGTCAAAAAGAAAAGGAAGGCCAAACTGCAGAGATCTTCATAAATGCTTTAATGAAGATATGAAGACCAAGATATTCGTCTTCAGAATGATACTTTTTCACACATTCATTATTTTGGCATAAACCTATCCTGCTATATATTTTTCAACTTTCAACCAAGAAACTTGTTTTTTTTTTGCGAAGCTAAGGCCGAAGTAGAAGTTATATAAAAAAACAACAAAATTTAAACGAAAATGTTCTCCGAAAATAAAATATTTTTAGAATCCCGGTCCCGAAATCCCGGGACTGCAATAAACATCTCGGAATTGGATTCTCTATACACTTAAGAATTAACAAACAAATTGCCATTTTTTTAAAAGAAAAAAAAATAGATATTCCTGGTGTGATAGGTATACTTATTAATTTAATTTTTTAAACAAAAATATTTAATTCAAAATCAGTTTAAGTTAAAAAAAAACTAAAATTAGATGTGTTCTTTATAGGTAGGTAGATATTTATTTTTTTTTTTGCCTTTGAAAAAAAAGGGCGTAAAGAGAAAAACAGTTTTTAACTACAAATTTTGGTTATTTGTTGCTGAAAGAAAGTATGGATGCAAGCATGAAATAAAATTACATCCGAATACAAGGAATCGACCCCGGAAATTCCGGGATTTATGTTATCAAAAAAAGAACCAGGATCAAGGGATTGCAACACTATACATCGAATCACCTTTTTGCAAAGAAATTTAATTCCGATCCAATTAAATATATAAGTATATAGGGGGCCCCGCTATTTTTCCGTCCCGGGCTCGGGATTCCTCTCGTCGGCCCTGTCTATACCTACATACACATTTGTGTATGTATAGATTGCTTTAAATAAAAAGGTATTCAAACATATCAATTACCTAAGTAACTCTCAATAAGTGATGGCTATGTATATCTACAACTAACGTTTCTATTTCACTCCTTCAAATGATCGGCTGAGAATTGCAAGGTCGTATGTGTGTCTAAAATTTCAAATTCAAAGATTTTGATGCAAAACGGTTAAAATATTTGCATCATTTAAAACATGTCAACACATACGTTTAGACAGAAAAAGCCATAAAACTAAGGACGCTTATAAAATTTGGCCAACTTTTTGGCATGAAATCACTACAATCTCGTCGAAAAGTTCCACCACGTTCCGACCAGGAGTGCCCAAGAGTAGTCGCTGGTGTCGTATTAGTTTCGCCACACACTGCACACCATCACGCCGTTTGTTGCAAGCTTTCCTCATAATTTGAGCAATTTGTGGCTGCCACACGTGGGCAATTTTGTGCTGCGTATATGAAGATGCCCGTTAGCTACCGCTGACGCCGTTATTTGAGAAAACGACGACGCCGTTATTTATGGCATGTTTTGTCACACCACATAAAGTAACGATTTATGTATGTGAAGTTGCTTAGCTTTGCTGACATTTTCTTTTGGGAAGAGTTCTTCGGAAGCCGGCACTTTCTTGTGTTGCACTCAAGTTTTTTGCAACCATTTGCTTTTGCCGACGTTTTCTTTGGAAGAGTTCTTCGGAAGCTGCCGGCATCGTGTTGCACCAAAAGCTTTTTTTCCAACAATTTGTTTTTGCCACGCTGTTGTTGCCACGCTGTTTATTGGCACATTGCTGTTACCACGCTGATTTGGCACGCTACTAGTGTGTCGCAGGACAATTTTCTGCAATTTTCTGGTGCTGCAAATAATCTGGAGAGTCATCACCACGCTGCTGTTGCACCCCCGCTGTGTCGCTCACAATTTTTTGCGACAATTTGCTAGTGTGCTGCTGATAATTGGTGATAAGTTAGCACCACACTGCTATTGCACCCTGCCGCTGTGTCGCTCCACAATTTTTGCGACAGATGCTGTTCTTTTGCACATTGTGGTTAAAAAATCTTACCACACTGCTGCAATAGCGAAGTTAAAACAAAAGGACAAACAAGAACACAGGTTGTGTGTCCAGAGTTATCACCATTGCTTCGATTGGTGCAACGGGAAGTTAGAAGGAGGAACAACGAGAAGGCATTCATCAATAAACAATTAAATTCAACAATTACATTAAATAAAATTGTACAGAGTGAGTATAAAGTTTTTATTAATTGATTGACAATTATGTTTTTGGTAAAATCTTATCTCCGGAGTTTTCTTTTGAGAAAAAAGTCACTTTCACATCCTCTCTTCTCTTTATCGAAGTCGCGAATCCTTTTAAAGCGTTTTTTCTTTTGGATGCTCGTACTTTCCAGACAGCAGTACTCGCAGGCATTTTTGAACATTCGCGATTAAATATTTTTAACATTTAAAATTCGTGGTGTGTTTTTTGCAGTAATATTATCAACCATCAAGTCACTTGGCATAAGTTTTCTCCTTCGTCGGAATCAATTTTACTCGTCTCAATATAATTTCTTATTAGAATCAGAACATTCTACCAAAGATAATATAATACCAGGGATTGAGTGGTTTTCCCGACAATCAGTATCCCGAGTAACGTTTGCCCGCCGATGATGAGCTACTACTTTTTTCGACGGCGGGATTGCCAATACTTTTTTTAATACTTTTTAAGGTATTATTTGATATTTTGGAAACAATATTACATATATTGTTCGATGAAAAGTATTTAACCAGGAGTTGGAAGTCAGGGATTTTCAGTTCTTGTCAGAAGTCTGTGGAGGTAACACTTCGTTGATAAGAGATATTTAACCGAATTTCATTTTAGGTAGTTGGGTTGGTGGTTAGGTGGGTTGTGGTTGGATCGGTTGATGGCTAAGCGGGCTGACAGTTAGGTGGGGTTAGTTGGTGGTAGGTACGATGGATATAGTGGGCTAGGTGGGTAGTTGGGGGTATGTTAGTTTAGCCATAGGTGGGTCTGGATCTGGACGGAGGAGGGTCTGGATCTGGACAAAGGTGGGTTTGGACGAAGATGAATTTTTTTTTATATTTAAAAAACTTACTTTTTTTTTGAAAAATTAAAAAAAAAAAACCTTTTTCCTAAACTTTTATTCTGTTTTTTTTTTATTATTATTTATTACTTCAAAATAATAATTTGCTTGTTGGAGCCCACCTGCCGAACATACCATAAATAAATTTTTGTTTATATTATTACTTGATTTGGACGGCGAATGTTCGTTCTCATTATTCTCATCATTAAGGGTGAGTTCTACAACATGTGTTTTTGTATTGAAAATGAAGCGGTGAACAGCTGGCGATGATGGCAAAAGCGAATTTCAGTGCCGATGAAAGTTAAAATATCTTAAATGGATCAAGCATTTTTCTGCCCATTTACAAATGCTACTGAAGCAATTTAAAGCTATAAAAGGTTCTTTTAAGGGCTAACAATGTGATTGTTTGGAGATATGAAACTTTCAATAATGGGTATTTTAATGAAGAAAACTGTTGGTATAGGCGCCTGCCTGGCGACTGAACATACCCTAAGCGGAGCGACGGAGTCGCGTGAGCGGGTGTGTCCCCGAAAAAGAGAGTTCAAATCCTTAAGTCCTGCGCAGCGGGCCACCCAAGGTACTGTTAAACAAGAAAACTGTTGGTATAGGCGCCTGCCTGGCGACTGAACATACCCTAAGCGGAGCGACGGAGTCGCGTGAGCGGGTGTGTCCCCGAAAAAGGGAGTTAAAATCCTTAAGTCCCGCGCAGCTGGCCACCCAAGGTACTTTTAATCAAAAATACTGTTTACATTGGCGCCTGCCAGGCAACTTAACATACCCTTAGCGGAGCGACGGAGTCGCGTGAGCGGGTGTTTCCCCGAAAAAGGGAGTTAAAATCCTTAAGACCCGCGGAGCGGGCCACCCAAAGTACTGTTTATTAAACATAAACTGCAACCACACCAATTAACAACATACATTATAAGAAAAAACTATTTCTATCTTTAAACGCGATTTGCGGCTAAACGGAGCTTCGTAGACCCCCCAAAGTTGACACCCTCAAACGAGATTTCTGGTTAAACTAGGCATCTTAGAGAATTAAAATTTACATATTTGTAATCTAGGGAGTGCCATATTTCAATCGACCCAAGCAGGAGTGGGGGGGGGGGGGCAGCATGCCGCCCATATTAACATTTATGGATTGGATATACTGCAAGCACACCAATTACAACATACATAATAAGAAAATTAATTTTTATCTTTTAGCGCGATTTGCGGCTAAACGGAGCTTCCTAGACCCCCCAAAGTTGACATCTTCAAACGTGGTTTATGGTTAAACTAGGCATCTAAGAGAATTAAAAATTACATATTTGTGATCTAGGGAGTTCCATCTTTCAATAGACGCAAGCAGGGGGGTAAGGGGGGCAGCACGTTTATTGATTGGATATATAGGAGTTAAAATCCTTAGAACCCGCGCAGCGAGCCACCCAAGGTACTGTTTGGTTTCTGTCTCTTTGAATTTTTTTTTAAATACAAACCCAACACACGTGCCAACGCAGCCACCCACCCACCCACCATCCAAGCTATCCATCCACACCTACCAACCAAACCCACCAGCCTACGCAGCCACCCACCCACCATCCAAGCTAGCCATCCTCACCTACCAACCAAACCCACTAACTAAAATTCCAAAAAATTATTTAAAAAAAATTTATTGTGGTGGAGAACCTACCTGCACTGATTTCTAATAAGAACTGAAAATAATTTCGAACTTACACCTGCTTAAATACTTTTTTTGGTCGGCGAATTTGTTTTCGTCGTTTTTATTCATTCTCGTCAGGCTCACGATATAGTGTGAAATCTCACATACTCAAAGGGGGAGTGGCTTAATCCAAGGTGGTCTTCTGTGCAGTGCGAAAAAAATACGATAGTGCGCTGTCGCTAAGTATCAAGAAAAGTAGGATTTGTCGGGCAATCGTTAGTCGGGAAAACGTTACTCGGGCAAACGTGCGGCGGGAAAACGTTTGTCGGGAAAACGTAACCAACCCGTCGGATACAGCACCAGCACGGGGGTTGGTTACGTTTTCCCGACAAACGTTTTCCCGCCGCACGTTTGCCCGAGTAACGTTTTCCCGACTAACGATTGCCCGACAAATCCTACTTTTCTTGATACTTAGCGACAGCGCACTATCGTATTTTTTTCGCACTGCACAGAAGACCACCTTGGATTAAGCCACTCCCCCTTTGAGTATGTGAGATTTCACACTATATCGTGAGCCTGACGAGAATGAATAAAAACGACGAAAACAAATTCGCCGACCAAAAAAAGTATTTAAGCAGGTGTAAGTTCGAAATTATTTTCAGTTCTTATTAGAAATCAGTGCAGGTAGGTTCTCCACCACAATAAATGTTTTTTAAATAATTTTTTGGAATTTTAGTTAGTGGGTTTGGTTGGTAGGTGAGGATGGCTAGCTTGGATGGTGGGTGGGTGGCTGCGTAGGCTGGTGGGTTTGGTTGGTAGGTGGGGATGGATAGCTTGGATGGTGGGTGGGTGGCTGCGTTGGCACGTGTGTTGGGTTTGTATTTAAAAAAAATTCAAAGAGACAGAAACCAAACAGTACCTTGGGTGGCTCGCTGCGCGGGTTCTAAGGATTTTAACTCCTATATATCCAATCAATAAACGTGCTGCCCCCCTTACCCCCCTACTTGCGTCTATTGAAAGATGGAACTCCCTAGATCACAAATATGTAATTTTTAATTCTCTTAGATGCCTAGTTTAACCATAAACCACGTTTGAAGATGTCAACTTTGGGGGGTCTAGGAAGCTCCGTTTAGCCGCAAATCGCGCTAAAAGATAAAAATTAATTTTCTTATTATGTATGTTGTAATTGGTGTGCTTGCAGTATATCCAATCAATAAATGTTAATATGGGCGGCATGCGGCCCCCCCCCCCCCCACTCCTGCTTGGGTCGATTGAAATATGGCACTCCCTAGATTACAAATATGTAAATTTTAATTCTCTAAGATGCCTAGTTTAACCAGAAATCTCGTTTGAAGGTGTCAACTTTGGGGGGTCTACGAAGCTCCGTTTAGCCGCAAATCGCGTTTAAAGATAGAAATAGTTTTTTCTTATAATGTATGTTGTTAATTGGTGTGGTTGCAGTTTATGTTTAATAAACAGTACTTTGGGTGGCCCGCTCCGCGGGTCTTAAGGATTTTAACTCCCTTTTTCGGGGAAACACCCGCTCACGCGACTCCGTCGCTCCGCTAAGGGTATGTTAAGTTGCCTGGCAGGCGCCAATGTAAACAGTATTTTTGATTAAAAGTACCTTGGGTGGCCAGCTGCGCGGGACTTAAGGATTTTAACTCCCTTTTTCGGGGACACACCCGCTCACGCGACTCCGTCGCTCCGCTTAGGGTATGTTCAGTCGCCAGGCAGGCGCCTATACCAACAGTTTTCTTGTTTAACAGTACCTTGGGTGGCCCGCTGTGCGGGACTTAAGGATTTTAACTCTCTTTTTCGGGGACACACCCGCTCACGCGACTCCGTCGCTCCGCTTAGGGTATGTTCAGTCGCCAGGCAGGCGCCTATACCAACAGTTTTCTTGTTTAACAGTACCTTGGGTGGGCCGCTCCGCGGGTCTTAAGGATTTTAACTCCCTTTTTCGGGGACACACCCGCTCACGCGACTCCGTCGCTCCGCTTAGGGTATATTAAGTCGCCTGGCAGGTGCCTATACCAACAGTTTTCTTCATTAAAATACCCATTATTGAAAGTTTCATATCTCCAAACAATCACATTGTTAGCCCTTAAAAGAACCTTTTATAGCTTTAAATTGCTTCAGTAGCATTTGTAAATGGGCAGAAAAATGCTTGATCCATTTAAGATATTTTAACTTTCATCGGCACTGAAATTCGCTTTTGCCATCATCGCCAGCTGTTCACCGCTTCATTTTCAATACAAAAACACATGTTGTAGAACTCACCCTTAATGATGAGAATAATGAGAACGAACATTCGCCGTCCAAATCAAGTAATAATATAAAAAAAAATTTACTTATGGTATGTTCGGCAGGTGGGCTCCAACAAGCAAATTATTATTTTGAAGTAATAAATAATAATAAAAAAAAAACAGAATAAAAGTTTAGGAAAAGGTTTTTTTTTTAATTTTTCAAAAAAAAAGTAAGTTTTTTAAATATAAAAAAAAAATTCATCTTCGTCCAAACCCACCTTTGTCCAGATCCAGACCCTCCTCCGTCCAGATCCAGACCCACCTATGGCTAAACTAACATACCCCCAACTACCCACCTAGCCCACTATATCCATCGTACCTACTACCAACTAACCCCACCTAACTGTCAGCCCGCTTAGCCGTCAACCGATCCAACCACAACCCACCTAACCACCAACCCAACTACCTAAAATGAAATTCGGTTAAATATCTCTTATCAACGAGGTGTTACCTCCACAGACTTCTGACAAGAACTGAAAATCCCTGACTTCCAAGCCAACTCCTGGTTAAATACTTTTCATCGAACAATATATGTAATATTGTTTCCAAAATATCAAATAATACCTTAAAAAGTATTAATAAAAGTATTGGCAATCCCGCCGTCGAAAAAAGTAGTAGCTCATCATCGGCGGGCAAACGTTACTCGGGATACTGATTGTCGGGAAAACTACTCGATCCCATGTTCGGCAGGCTCCAACAAGCAAATTATTATTTTGAAGTAATAAATAATAATAAAAAAAAAAACAGAATAAAAGTTTAGGAAAAAGGTTTTTTTTTTTTAATTTTTCAAAAAAAAAGTAAGTTTTTTAAATATAAAAAAAAAATTCATCTTCGTCCAAACCCTCCTTTGTCCAGATCCAGACCCTCCTCCGTCCAGATCCAGACCCACCTATGGCTAAACTAACATACCCCCAACTACCCACCTAGCCCACTATATCCATCGTACCTACCACCAACTAACCCCACCTAACTGTCAGCCCGCTTAGCCGTCAACCGATCCAACCACAACCCACCTAACCACCAACCCAACTACCTAAAATGAAATTCGGTTAAATATCTCTTATCAACGAGGTGTTACCTCCACAGACTTCTGACAAGAACTGAAAATCCCTGACTTCCAACTCCTGGTTAAATACTTTTCATCGAACAATATATGTAATATTGTTTCCAAAATATCAAATAATACCTTAAAAAGTATTAATAAAAGTATTGGCAATCCCGCCGTCGAAAAAAGTAGTAGCCCATCATCGGCGGGCAAACGTTACTCGGGATACTGATTGTCGGGAAAACCACTCGATCCCACTTTCAGACCTCCAAGATTATTTTTCAAAACCAGTGCCATCTTCTTCGCTTCAAATTTTTGCCTCGCATCTGATTAAAAAGGACCCAATGCCAATAATCATACCGATTAAAAACATATATTGTAAGATGGTTAAATTAAATACTTTTATTGAAAGTTCATTCTTTGTATTTTTTCCACTAATACATACATACATTACTTTAATTTTGAATGTAATGGTTTTGAATTTTAAGAATAGTAATAAAAATATAAAAAGAAAAAAAGAAAAAGAAAAAGAAAAAACTGTTGCTCTGTATTTTGGCTTAATCAGCATCTCCACCTGAATATTGTTTCCCCAATGAATATCGTAATCTTTTTCTGATACCTTTATTTAAAAAACGGTGACAGATCTAAAATACAAAATTATCGGGGTATTGGAATCTTATCAGCCATTCCCAAATTATTCGAAAAAGTTGTCACTGATTAGTTGAGTGTGGAACTGAAGTCTTTTGTATGCAGATTACCTTAAAATATTTCAAAATGTTATTTATACACTTGACGGAGAGTCTTTAAAGCAAAGCTTAAACACTCTTGTAAAGTGGTGTAAAACTAACGGAATGAAGCTAAATGTGGAAAAGTGCAATATTATTTCATTTTCTAAGAAAATAAAAAATAAAAATAAGTTTGAATACACCGTTGACGAACAAATATTAGTTCGAAAAAACGTAATAAAGACTTAGGGATTCTAATTGACAACAAACTTACTTTCAAACACCATATCGACAAAATACACTCGAAAAGTATGGGTATGCTGGGATTCATTAAACGTAGATCCAAAGAATTTAACGATCCTTACATAACTAAAATGTTTTGTGTTGACTCGGTATTATCAACATTTAAAACTTATTGATATGTGTAGTCTTGTTAATCGTGGGGAGTTGTCTGAGGGTTTATTCGCTTTTGATCTTTTTAAAGGTAATATAGATTCACCCATCTTATGCTCTACTATGCTACTTGCGGCACGTGAAATTTTTAAAGGAATCGAATTCAAGGACTAATTATGCTTCTCATGAAACCTTTAATCGATGCTCGAAGATAATTTTTTTTAATTTTTTTCAATTAATATCAGTAGAGAAAATTTTAAGAAAAAAATTTTGCAAAGAAGTCTCTTCAAGACAATTCTCTTATTTTATTTGTATATTTTTTACTTTTGCTTAAAATTGTAAGCTCATATATTCATTTTTTTTATTTACAAAGAATGTTAGTCATTATCATGTAAATATTTTGTTTTAAAAATGTTTGTTTAACTCTGTTGTCTTACTTTGGCAAAAATAAACTAAGCTAAATTAAACTAAACCAAATGGCATTCGCCGAAAATTATAATGTCCACCAGGAGTACTGAACGATGTTTTTTCTTTATCCTTTTCGCTCACTTGCAGTTGATGGTAGCCGCATGCAAGGTCTAGAGTGGTAAAGTATCTTGCATGACCCAGCTGGTCCAGAATATCTTCTATTCTAGGCAGTGAGAAAAGAAAGCAACAAAACTTGTTACATATGAGTTACTTTAAAGTTTCTCTTAAACCACTTAGTTGCTTAGATGTAACTATAAAGTTGTATACTCTTCCCAAAAAACTGAAATAATATGAGTTGCATTTATGTTACATAAAGGTTTTTTGCGCCCATAGCTTGTTACTAAAAAAAGAAGGCTCCAAATATTAGTTGCTGGGCAGTAACACTAGAGTTTCAATGCAATCTAACTTGAAACTGATCGTTCTTGTAACTGAAATTGAAACAGTTCGGTAACTTTTATCTTGTGCAACCTCTGAGTGACACAACAGTAACTATGTAAATGCTGACATGATTTGGAAAACTGAATTGCAACCCATATGCGACCACAGATTAGCCATATGAAGATGAGAATGTTTCGTACGTTTCACCCTCCAAAACCCATTTGTTTACATTGTTGTATTTGTAATTTTTTCCCGCGTCGATGAATATATGTGAATTCCAACAACAATTTAACCAGGTATGTGAAGATCCCTAATGTTTATGTGTGAGATTTTTATACACACATTCTCATTTTTTATCTGATAACTGCCAGTTCAAGCTTGTAGGCAAATTAAAATGGCTGCCGGGGATTCTCATCTTCATGTGGCTAATCTGTGTATGCGACTAAAAGAAACTTACGCACCTTAAATACTTCGCTGACAGGGACTGAACAGCGACATAGTGAAATTAATTACTTAAATGTAACTCCACAATAACTACCTATTTTTATCTGTCGAAGTGCGAAATAGCTGTTGTTTTTTATTTCACGTCGCAATATGCCACCAAATAAATTGAATAACAACTATCAAAATTTATGGAGAAGATTGAAAGGAAATGGGAATTTCGGGAAGAAGAAAAGATCTATCCTAGCAAAATATAAAATTTGTCCACAACCACCATTCAACCCAGACCCAGAATATGTTTGGATGCATAACTATGCAAGCAGAAGCAATGATGTAAATATACTTCGTGAAATTCCTGTGGCTAGTGTCGAAAATTCAGAGCAATGCTTAATTTCTCCGGCTATGCCATTCCAAATTACTGATAATGTCGAGCAAAATAACGAAAGTGTACCTGTGTCGGCTGCAAAATTTCAATCGGTTTTAGCGAATTGGTCAATTGAATACCACATTACTCGGTCTGCCATGAATTCATTACTGGAATTGTTGAAATGTTATTTGCCGGATTCTTCAAATTTACCAAAAGATACCCGGACACTAATTCGAACTCCACGTCACACCAGAATAATTAATCATGAAGGAAATAATATTAAGTATTGGCACTACGGGTTAAAAAAATGTCTTGAAGATGCGCTGATTAGTGACCCCAACATAAACAATAACAAGTGCTTTTCATTGAATATAAACATCGATGGCCTTCCTATGTTCAAAAGTTCGTTGGTCAATTTTTGGCCAATATTGGTAGCAATTCATGAATTGAGAACTGAAATTCAACCATTAGTTGTTGGCATATTCTGTGGAAAAAGTAAGTGTAAATTAATTTCTCAAAAAAATCGAAGTCGATAAAAATTCGAATTTTATTTGCTAGGTAAACCAGTAAACGTGAACGAGTTCCTTCAAGAATTTGTAAGTGAGCTAAATAGCATTTTACTCGATGGACTGAGCTTAGGAAATGGAAAAATTGTTTATTTTAAAATACGATGTTTCATATGTGATACGCCTGCCAGAGCCTTATTGAGAGGTACATCTAATTAAACTTGTGTACATAATCAGAACAAATTTAGACTTATTTTTACTCTTAAATTTGAAGGCGTCATCGGTTATAATGGATACAACTCATGTCTAAAATGCGTTACAGAAGGTGAATATTCGTATACTGCTTTTACGATGGTATTTCCCGAAATAGATGCTCCATTAAGAACAGATGCTGAGTTTCGCTCTAATGTTTACGAAAACCACCATAAAAGCCGTACGATCATCGAAACTATCAAGGACCTTGATATGATTAACGATTTTCACATCGGAGACTCCTTACACTTAATCGATCTGGGTATCACGAAAAGATTTTTGCTAGGATGGAAAATGGGAACGTTGAATAATTTCAACGCTAAGTGGTCTGCAAATTATAGCAAAAATGTTTCTGAATTTCTTTGCAATAACAAATTGCCTAGAGAATTCAATCGACAGTTTCGTGGTATTAGTGAGATTGCTTTTTGGAAAGGCACTGAATTCCGATCATTCTTGCTATACACTAGTCCTATAATCGTGAAGGATTTCTTCGATCAGGAATATATTTGTGATCATATTTTGAACTTCCTATGTGATATAATAATTTGCTCAAGACATGATCAATCTCAAAACTATGAATTTGCTAGGCAAATGATTATTGAATTTCCGAACGGCGTTAAAATATTGTATGGGAAGCAGTTATTTACGAGTAACTGTCACAGTTTATGCCATCTTGTTGACGATATTGAACGGTTTGGCCCATTAGATACCTTTAATGCTTATCAATTCGAATCACGACTATACTATATTAAAAATCTTGTTCGGAACGGAAAATTTCCATTGTCACAAATATCTCGAAGAATCGTTGAAATTCAACAAAATTTATGGCTTCAAAATCCATCAATTCAGAAGACATTTAAGCCCCGTCTCCTCCGTCAATTTAATTCTTTTCAGACCAATTTACATGAGATTCTTTTTAGTTTTATAACGAGCAAAACATGTAAACTCTACAAGTTTATACAACTCGAAAATTTTGCAATTAACGTAGAATCTGATGCAGATAAATGGTTGCTCACGAATGATTTCAATGTTATTTCAGTAGAATTTATTCTTTAAGATGAAAACGACAGCATTGAAATATTTGCTTACCCACTTTCAGGGGTTGGTTACGTTTTCCCGACAAACGTTTTCCCGCCGCACGTTTGCCCGAGTAACGTTTTCCCGACTAACGATTGCCCGACAAATCCTACTTTTCTTGATACTTAGCGACAGCGCACTATCGTATTTTGTTCGCACTGCACAGAAGACCACCTTGGATTAAGCCACTCCCCCTTTGAGTATGTGAGATTTCACACTATATCGTGAGCCTGACGAGAATGAATAAAAACGACGAAAACAAATTCGCCGACCAAAAAAAGTATTTAAGCAGGTATAAGTTCGAAATTATTTTCAGTTCTTATTAGAAATCAGTGCAGGTAGGTTCTCCACCACAATAAATGTTTTTTAAATAATTTTTTGGAATTTTAGTTAGTGGGTTTGGTTGGTAGGTGAGGATGGCTAGCTTGGATGGTGGGTGGGTGGCTGCGTTGGCACGTGTGTTGGGTTTGTATTTAAAAAAAATTCAAAGAGACAGAAACCAAACAGTACCTTGGGTGGCTCGCTGCGCGGGTTCTAAGGATTTTAACTCCTATATATCCAATCAATAAACGTGCTGCCCCCCCTTACCCCCTGCTTGCGTCTATTGAAAGATGGCACTCCCTAGATCACAAATATGTAATTTTTAATTCTCTTAGATGCCTAGTTTAACCATAAACCACGTTTGAAGATGTCAACTTTGGGAGGTCTAGGAAGCTCCGTTTAGCCGCAAATCGCGTTAAAAGATAAAAATTAATTTTCTTATAATGTATGTTGTAATTGGTGTGCTTGCAGTATATCCAATCAATAAATGTTAATATGGGCGGCATGCTGCCCCCCCCCCCCACTCCTGCTTGGGACGATTGAAATATGGCACTCCCTAGATTACAAATATGTAAATTTTAATTCTCTAAGATGCCTAGTTTAACCAGAAATCTCGTTTGAAGGTGTCAACTTTGGGGGGTCTACGAAGCTCCGTTTAGCCGCAAATCGCGTTTAAAGATAGAAATAGTTTTTTCTTATAATGTATGTTGTTAATTGGTGTGGTTGCAGTTTATGTTTAATAAACAGTACTTTGGGTGGCCCGCTCCGCGGGTCTTAAGGATTTTAACTCCCTTTTTCGGGGAAACACCCGCTCACGCGACTCCGTCGCTCCGCTAAGGGTATGTTAAGTTGCCTGGCAGGCGCCAATGTAAACAGTATTTTTGATTAAAAGTACCTTGGGTGGCCAGCTGCGCGGGACTTAAGGATTTTAACTCCCTTTTTCGGGGACACACCCGCTCACGCGACTCCGTCGCTCCGCTTAGGGTATGTTCAGTCCCCAGGCAGGCGCCTATACCAACAGTTTTCTTGTTTAACAGTACCTTGGGTGGCCCGCTGTGCGGGACTTAAGGATTTTAACTCTCTTTTTCGGGGACACACCCGCTCACGCGACTCCGTCGCTCCGCTTAGGGTATGTTCAGTCGCCAGGCAGGCGCCTATACCAACAGTTTTCTTGTTTAACAGTACCTTGGGTGGGCCGCTCCGCGGGTCTTAAGGATTTTAACTCCCTTTTTCGGGGACACACCCGCTCACGCGACTCCGTCGCTCCGCTTAGGGTATATTAAGTCGCCTGGCAGGTGCCTATACCAACAGTTTTCTTCATTAAAATACCCATTATTGAAAGTTTCATATCTCCAAACAATCACATTGTTAGCCCTTAAAAGAACCTTTTATAGCTTTAAATTGCTTCAGTAGCATTTGTAAATGGGCAGAAAAATGCTTGATCCATTTAAGATATTTTAACTTTCATCGGCACTGAAATTCGCTTTTGCCATCATCGCCAGCTGTTCACCGCTTCATTTTCAATACAAAAACACATGTTGTAGAACTCACCCTTAATGATGAGAATAATGAGAACGAACATTCGCCGTCCAAATCAAGTAATAATATAAACAAAAATTTATTTATGGTATGTTCGGCAGGTGGGCTCCAACAAGCAAATTATTATTTTGAAGTAATAAATAATAATAAAAAAAAACAGAATAAAAGTTTAGGAAAAAGGTTTTTTTTTTTTAATTTTTCAAAAAAAAGTAAGTTTTTTAAATATAAAAAAAAATTCATCTTCGTCCAAACCCACCTTTGTCCAGATCCAGACCCTCCTCCGTCCAGATCCAGACCCACCTATGGCTAAACTAACATACCCCCAACTACCCACCTAGCCCACTATATCCATCGTACCTACCACCAACTAACCCCACCTAACTGTCAGCCCGCTTAGCCGTCAACCGATCCAACCACAACCCACCTAACCACCAACCCAACTACCTAAAATGAAATTCGGTTAAATATCTCTTATCAACGAGGTGTTACCTCCACAGACTTCTGACAAGAACTGAAAATCCCTGACTTCCAACTCCTGGTTAAATACTTTTCATCGAACAATATATGTAATATTGTTTCCAAAATATCAAATAATACCTTAAAAAGTATTAATAAAAGTATTGGCAATCCCGCCGTCGAAAAAAGTAGTAGCTCATCATCGGCGGGCAAACGTTACTCGGGAAACTGATTGTCGGGAAAACCACTCAATCCCGTATCCGACATCAACCTACAGCGAGCAATTCGAACTGCTGGAAAACGGACGCTTCCGGAGGCATTAGCATTCGCTTTGACTATGGAAGCAGCAGAACAGGCTTCTCAAAGAGTTCATCAAGTAAAAGAAGTGGAAGTTGAAGAATGCTTTTGTCAGAGAATCGCATTCCAAAGAAGCAGGCGAGACGGACCAGTTCGTTGCTGGAACTGTAACAAGACCGGACACCTCCAGCGCCAGTGCAGACTGCCACCGAGAAGAGCTGCATGTCAACACTGTGGGAACAGAAATAATACTCGAGGACGACAACAGTGGTGTTCGACATGTGTCTCAGTTGGGAAACGAGTAAGAACCAACTTCGAGGCGCAGAAGCTGGATTCTGATATCAATGGACTCAGAACCACCATCCAAGTCTCGCAAGCTAAAAGAGATAACAAAAGTCTGACAGTGGAGGCGTTCTTAAACAACAAGAAACACGTGGCTACAATTGACACTGGTGCCACTGCCTCTATTGTACGAAGAGATTTGGTCAAGACCACATGGCTGCATAACACCAATAGCTATCGTCTGAAAATGGCAACTGGAGAAGCAGCAAAAGTATATGGAGAAGTTCGTCTTCTTATCCGCTTGGCAAAGCTGGAGTTTACTCACGTGTTTCTGGTAGCAGACATATGTGACGAGTGCATCATTGGAATTGATTTTATGAAAGAGCATGGAGTAATCCTGGATTTCGGTAAGCAAGTTCTTAAGTACCAAAATGTAGACATTTCAATGGTTTACGGAGACGAAAAAACATCAACACTAAGAACTGCCATCAAAGAAAGCATGTGCTTGGCTCCTTCTTCAGCAGAGTTGGGTTCAACAAAAATAAACGTTGATTTGGGTATTCATCGAAACCTTATGGCGGAACCAGACACCGAGACTCTTGTGGCACCAAAGAACAACATGGTGCCTGTACGGACATTGAACATTAAACCAGACAAAAGTAAGGTCAAGAAAGCAAAAGTAATTGGGCCATGTCCATCTGCGCCCGCGATATCAAAGATCGACAGTGTGGATAACCTGAAAGAAAGACTTAATGACATTCACCAACGAACAAGGACAAACATAAAAACATGCAGTGACCGGATGAAAACACGATATGACGCACGAGCAACATCGACAGGATTTCAAGAAGGAGACCTTGTGTGGTTTTATAATCCCCATCGACAAAAGGGGCTGTCACCAAAACTTCAACAAAACTGGGAAGGCCCTTACACTGTTGTGAAAAGAATTAATGATGTGGCTTACCGTATACGGAGAGGGGTGAGAGGCAAATTAAAAGTAGTTCATTGTGACCGTTTATATCGTTATAATGGTGAAAGTAGAAATGGAATTGATCGGGACGATCAATCCTAAGAGGGGGGCAATGTAACGATTTAATAATTACCCAACTACTTTGAATTTGAAACAAGAGAAAATCCTCTGTGTTTGCAGCGCCATCTCTCGGGAAAACTAAACATCAAACCTTCAACCGTTCACAGTGCCATCTTGTGATTCAGCTGAGTATCAATTCCAATGTTCCATCTGTCAGCGACTGGAAAGGAAACTTCCAGAAGGAGATATTCTCGAATATTCCAGTGGATACTAGTGAATACTAGAACTATTTACTTCCCTATATAAGGAGAGGTTTTCGAGCGAGTAGGGACAGTTTAATTTTGAATGTGATAACGTAAAGTAAGAAGTAAAAGTGTATCCGGAAGTGAATTTTAGATTGCATACTAGTGAGATTGAAGAATAATAAAAACGATTTGAACTGAAATAAAGTGTGTTTATTCTGAATAGTAAATCCGTTGAAGTTATTATTTAAAGGAAATAAGTTTTATTATCGAACCTAGGTAGAACATTACAATATCTATGCCAACTCAATTTTTACAAATTATTGTGTGAAAAAAACAAATATTTTGTAAAATTATTGAAGTTATGGTTTAATTCAAAGTGAGTAGGCGAATTCCTTCAGCTTACATGTGTACAAACATAATATGCATATATTATATTATATGCATGTAGGTTGTATAGGATGTAGGTATCCTGTCGTTCTTACAAAATATTTCGTATATGCATAGGTTGAAGAGTAGAAAAACAAAAATTTCGTTAATTTAAAAATTTTGAAAATATGTTCAAAATTAATTTAATTTGCTGAATATGTGCATTGCAAAATGGTTATTTTGGCGTATTCTTGTAAAATAATATCCAGTGTGTCAAAATCAATTATAAGGTCCCAGTTATAGCTATCATTGAAAACCATCATTGAAAACTTTAATGATTGGTTTTTTGGGACTTAAAAAGCAAAATCAGTGCATATTTTGATGCTAATATGAATGCGGTGACTTAATTATAAATTTTTGCCAACAAAAAATTTAGTTTTGGTCCAACCGTCCACATAAAATGACTTTTATTATTTCAATGAATGAACTACCTTACCAATCATCATTGAAAAATTAAACTTCATTTTATGGCGAAGTTTGGGCCCGAATAATTTTTTTTTTTTACAAAAATTATAATTTAAGCCATCAGCCTTATTTTTGTATCAAAATATTTTCGGATATCACTTCCTAAATGGCTCAACACCAATCATTAAAGTTTTCAATGATAGCTATAACTGGGGCCTAAAACTCGATAAAAAGTTAGACCAATAAACAATTTTAATGAATTAAAAGTAAATATTTGTAATTAGATATTTACCTACTTGAATGACTAAAAATAATAACCAAAAAGCATTAACTAAAGCAAATGTGCTGTTCTCCTAAAAGCATACAACATTTCTGATATAATTGTGTCAGAAAAAGTTTTTTCTTGTCGTTAGTTGGTTTGGTAACAAGTTTCTTGAAAAATTTGAATCTTAGCCTGCTAGTTAATTTTAATCGCAACGGTTAAAGAATATCAAAAGAGTTGCATACATTTAGGAAAACAATATTGAACACATTTTAAATATTTGTTTGGTCTAGGTGGGTATAGTTTCATAGGAAGGAACTATGCAAACTGAAATTGCTTATAACTTTGTCAATAACAGATTCCGTGCAATATAATTATTATTTTATTATTATTTTTTTTGTAGCTCAGCTGCCACCTAAAAAACATTATTTCATAATTGTTTGTAAATACATAATGGGAACCTGAGCCAAAAAATCATATTGTATAGGTATAGGCGCTTTTATAACGAACCAGGAAAGAAATATCGCAAAAAATTAACTCAAATGTCCCGGAGGCGGTGATACCTAATTTTACTTATATAGTTTGCTTCTTTTAGTCTTTATAATTCTGGTAAAAAATGTCCGATCTGTCATGTATATTACCTACCTATAAATTGTCATTGTCCTCTATCTTTTCTCCATTTAATTCTTCGATCTCTATTATAAACTTAAATCAATAAGGTATAATACAGGAGCAGGTATTTATAGGTATATGTATCTACCTATTCGACTTTCTTGGAAATTTATAAAAAAAATGCAGTAACCACATACCTACCTACCTATCTTTCTATCAACCAAAAAGTAAACTTAACTTTTCCATGACGATTAACTTTTCAGAGTTAAATTTTTCACTGTAGGTATACTTACTTAATCGATATTAGTAGGTATTTAGATATACCTACCTATATAGGTTTGTATTAGAGCCCCCTTACACAGATAATTAAAAACATAGATACCTACACGTGTTTTTATAATATAGGTAGGTAGATACCTATCAGGATTTGAATTTTGAATTCTTGTATTTCGTGTATCAGTACATGCGTGCATCCGGTGTAAATATAAGTAGAACCGTGTATTTTAAAAATCTGTGTTTATTTTAAATCATCCAGGAACGGAAATTTAAAATTTAAAAATTGGTATAACAATGACTTATTCCAAATTTTGAATGGGTAGGTAGAAATTGAGTAGGTTACCTATACCTATCTTTTATTATATTTGTTAGTATTATTCTATATCTTTGTCTTTATCATTGCCCATTGGTGCATGCTTGTTACTTCTGAACGACTAAACTGATTGAGATCAAATTCACACAAACATATTTTTTCAAGTCGATGGTTCATATATATCATACATTGAAAATCGTAACCAAAACGCTGGTAGGTACAATGCTTTTTTAGTCATTTTCTATAGGTAGGTATGCCTATAGATATAGGTATGACTCTGGGTTATGGACGTTTTGTTTTTTAAAAGACTTAAACATCTTTTTTTGCCATTTTTGTCGCTACACAAAGAAAAATATTTAAAAGTGAAGACAACCAGGTATTTCAGCTAGTTGGGTACCTACCCACCTATCAACTTATGTATTTTAATTTATTTGTTGTCTGTTTTGGTAAAGAAAAACTTACATAACCACATTTTCAGGTAAGAGACAGTTTCTTTTAGATTACCTATGTTACAAAATCAATCCATGTAGGTATAGCCACTCAAAAAAATATTAGGTACCTAATTGATAAATTTAATAATTTTAAATTGTAACTTATCCCGCACAACGATAAGTTAGAAAAACTAATTGTTCATCAAAAAACAAAATCAATAACAACCATTGCCTTAGGTTTCTAAACAAAGCCATTAAAAAGATAAAAATCAAAAAGAAATACCTACCTAAGTACTTGTAATTAAAATCCGTATACAAGGATAATAAGCAAATAAATACACGTGTTTTAAGAGTACCTACGGATTTTAATTTACGTGTAAATAATTACACGACTTCCGTGTATCCGTGTCTTAGAAATACACGTAGGTACATAATCGTAGACTCTAGCATGTATGTAGGTACATCGTACATAGGTATCTACCAGTAACAGGCTCTCAGTTTTGTTTTCCAAAATTCCAACTTTGTTTATATAGGTACATTCCTAGGTATACCTACCTACCTACTTTTGAATTTGAAGAAACTAAATTCTAAGTAGGTAGATACTTAGGTAGAAAACCCTAAGATTTTTTTTATTTTTAAAATCCAAATTTGACTTTTGAAATTAAAACAGCTAAGCTTCTCACCAATTTAATATATTAGTTTATTATATCTTTCCGATTTAAAGATATTTAATTTGAAGATCCGACGATAAGCACTCAAGTTATAGGCTTCGAAAAGGAAATATATCGAAAACGCCCATACAACCTCAGTTTTCGCATTAAACACTATCCCCATATTATAGAACAAGAACCTACCAAAAACTTAATTGCTTTTTTTTTCCTTCACCAGCACCCGTCACATGTGGGCAGCTTTCTATACTCTTTCTCTATTGTACCAGCCCTCAGCCAGCCTCACGCTAAGCCAAACAAATTGGTTCACCCTCCCTTATTTCATTCATTATTATCTATACATCTATGGGAAAAGTTAACCAAACCGTGGTATTATACAAAATTCATTCTGGAAATGAATCCTGTGGCTATGATGAGATTTACTATGTCCAATGGTCCCATGCTCACCTGCGACCATGTTCAGTTGGCTATGACAAGTTGGTTCAATTTCAATTTATTAAAGACTAGTCTTAACACTGTAAGATACAATATCTTATTAATTAGTGTAAGCTTCGGTATATACAAAGTGTTTGATAAGTGAATACTAAGTGACAAAAATCAAAATCAATTAATACATTATACATATGACTTCAAAGAATTTTTGATCACTTATTCTATGATAAGTAATACCCAACCCATTTTTTTCTTCGTTTATTTTGGCAGCTTGTAATATAATTTTGGTTTTTTATTAGTTTTAAGTTAATTTTAGGTTAATTATAAGTGAAAGGAGAGCGCAATTATAAAAGCTGCCGAATGGGCCAAAGAACAATTTAGAATGAATATTAATGACACAGATTAGCCATAGAAGATGAGAATGTTTCGTACGTTTCACCCTCCAAAACCCATTTGTTTACATTGTTGTATTTGTAATTTTTTCCCGCGTCGATGAATAGATGTGAATTGCAACAACAATTTAACCAGGTGTGTGAAGATCCCTTCTGTCTATGTGTGAGATTTTTATACACACATTCTCATTTTTTATCTGATAACTGCCAGTTCAAGCTTGTAGGCAAATAAAAATGGCTGCCGGGGATTCTCATCTTCATGTGGCTAATCTGTGATTAATGATTGATCTGCCAAAAGGGCCAAAAACATTCAAGAAAAGAGATATGAGTTAAAAACGCGTTGAGTTTTCCGGCGCGTTTTTGTGTGGAGAGAGTAGTGTCTGCGCACACTCCGACTATCTGCACACCATATCAAGTCCGCGTAACACGGGTTCGATACTTAATGCTGACAGCACAGATTAGCCATTTGAAGATGAGAATGTTTCGCACGTTTCACCCTCCAAAACCTATTTGTTTACATTGTTGTATTTGTAATTTCTTCCCGCGTCGATGAATAGATGTGAATTGCAACAACAATTTAACCGATGTCTGAAGATCCCTACTGTCTATGTGTGAGGTTCTTATACACACATTCTCATCTTTTATCTGATATCTGACAGCTCAAGCTGTAGGCAAATTAAAATGGTTGCCGGGGATTCTCATCTTCATGTGGCTAATCTGTGGCTGACAGTTGCAATGTGCGCAAACAACCTGGTTATGAGCATGTAAAACCAACCCTTTTGTCGAGATTCCAGTTTATATCTAAACTACAACAAGTCTTCTGGAAGTGTTGGCAAGACGAATACGTTACGACACTACAACAAAGGTCCAAATGGAACAAACGGAAGGAAAATGATAATCAACCGCCAGGTCGATGGCTGCTGGGTAGAGTTCGTGAAATTCACTGCGGAAGGGACGGACTTTGCGTCGCTACTATTTTAACTAAAAATGGCATCATAAAGCGTTCTATAGCTAAGCTTTGCCAGCGAAGGCAAAACGGTTTCAAGAGAGCAAGTAGGAGAGCTTGTGTGAACGCAAAATAAAAAGGTACTGTGATTCATGCACACAGCGGCCATAAAAAAGAGACAAATACAATTTGTTGACAAATTTGTTAGTTCGTAGTGTGGGAATAGAGGAAATGTATAATATGCATGCAAATTATTCAAACTCGGTTACCACTAAGAATAATAATGTTGTTGTAAATGAATACTTTTTGACTGAATTGTATATCGAAGGATGTTATACGCTTTTGTAGGTAGGTTTTTCGTTGACATTTAAGTTAAGTAAATCATCATCGTCGGCTCGACAACCGGGGTCCGGTCCTGGCCTCCTTCAACAAGTCTCTCCACCCATCCCGGTCTCGAGCCGCCGCCATCCAGTTGCGCACCCCAAGGCTCCGGGCGTCCTGGTCTACGCCATCTCTCCAGCGCAAGCATGGTCTACCACGCTGTCGTCTACCATAGAATGTACCACAAAGAACTTTCCGAGCAGGTTCCTCTTCGCTCATGCGAGCTAGGTGCCCTGCCCACCGGAGTCTACCGAGCTTAATTTTTGTCACGATATCTGCTTCAAGGTAGATTGCGTACAATTCATGATTGTACCGTCTCCGGAATAGTCCTTCCTCACATATGGGGCCAACAATTCTCCTTAAGACTTTTCTCTCGAACGCGGCTAAGAGGTCGGAGTGCCTTTTGCTAAGCACCCAAGTCTCGGATCCATATGTGAGTACTGGCAGGACCATGGTCCTGTACAGCAGCAGTTTTGAAGTTATGGTGAGATTTCTGGATTTGAAGAGCTTTGACAGACTATAGTAGGCTCTGTTGGATTTGAGAAGCCGCCCGCGTATTTCTTCTTCTATATTGTTATCGGCTGCTACTATTGACCCAAGGTATTTAAAGGATTGCACCACTTCAAATTCGTGCTCCGCTACCTTGATTGTTTGACCAACTGTTCCTCTCGCATTCGACGCCACCATGTACTTTGTTTTACCTTCACTAATGTGCAGCCCCAGATTTTGTGCCGCCTGCTCGATCTGGATGAAGGAATCATGTACAGCTTGCTCAGTTCTTCCGATGATGTCGATGTCGTCTGCGTAAGCCAGTATCTGGCTGGACCTGTTGACGATGGTCCCTCTTAAGTTAAGTAAATACATAGGTATAAATAATTATATTAGAAAGGCTCTATTTAAGGTTTTTTGTGATATCAGGTTAAATCAGGTTAGTTTTGATTATGTAGGTATTTATTTATATCTAGGTAGGTATTGACAGATGATTGTTTATTATGTTCTAAAATTCAAAAACTACCCATCAGATTGAGCTGAAACTTAGACAATGCAATTGTTGATGAATCAGAAGTTCACGTAAATAATTTGTTTAAACTTTTCTATGAATTGAGCTGAACATCGAAATATAAAAATTAGTTAAAAACTGAAGAAAAAATAATCCGTTTGAGCTGAAACTTGAGCGGTTTTAAGTTTGCCATCATACCTGAATATCATCTGATGAATTTATTACGTGCAGTTTTTCATTTAATTTTTAAATTCATGTGGCCTTAAGTTTTTATTCAGACAAATTTATAGTTAAGACTTTAAGAAGAAAAAAGTATCCTAATTAAATTAAAATTAATATTGTGTGTTTTCTTGAAAATTAACTATCAATGTTCTGGAAATTTAAAACAAGACACTTATTTTTCAGCATTCGGCTTTAATTTAATAAAAACATGCTGATAACACAAATTAGAAATACTTAATTAAGTTAAATTTTGTAAGAAATCGGTTCGAAATGCTAAACAATTAACAAATGTGGTAATCATGTCTTATTTTTTCTTATAAGTTTTTTTTTTTGTTTTTAGTAAAATTGGGGATATAGGTTGGTTTGTTTCTTATAGTAACGACTAAGTGGGGGTTTGAGTGGGAGTGAGATTATTTGCTTGCGAATAAGTTTAAGAGTTCATTTTGAAATAATAAATTTTATTTTGCTCACAAAAACTCTTTTCAACTTAATTTTATTTAAAAAAAATAGTTTTTAGGAGTATTAAATTTTTTTTTAAATAAACATTTTTAAAATTTTTCAAAATTATTCAAAAAAATTAATTTTTTCGAAATTATTTATTTAATTTTTTTTTTAAATAATCTTAAAGATCATTGCAATTGTTTTTTTTAATTAAAACACCAAATTTTTGTTTTTTTTTTTAATTTTATAAAAATATAAACTTTTTTTTTCCGAAAAAATGTACTTAATTTTTTTTAGGTGCATTTCAATGGATTTTCAAAATTGATTAGCCAAATTTAATTTTTTTTAATTTTTGAAAAATTGTCTGCCGATGAAAGCAATTTTTTTCCAAAAAAAACATTTGATTTTTTTCAAATCTTGCTAAATTGCCTATAAGTATTCCTATTTTCATTTCAATTTTTTTTTTTCAATCTAAATACCTACATAAATAGATACCTACTTAAAATAAAATTGAATTTTTTTAATTTTTGTCTAAATTGTATAATTAGTCAGGTACCTACAAAATATTTTTTTTGGACAGAAAGGTACCTTTTTTACCCATAAATAAGTAGATACCTAGGTTGTATTTTGTTCGAAAAAGAAAGCTAGGTAGGTTGTAGGTACCTATAAGGTATTTGATTTGGTTTGAAAAATAATTTTTAATAGGTGGGTGGTGTGATAATATTTAAATTTACGGACATACCTACCTACCTACCAAATACATACATATCTATGTATGTATTTAGGTTAGGTAAATATCTACATTTTTCAAATGTTTAAAAATTAAATGTTTTAATAGGTACCACCCTGTGCATACACAACCACCCACCCACCTACATCCCTAAATTGATATTTACATAATGTACCTATACCTATACCTACCTAAACATTAAAAAACAAATTATACCTACCTACCGAATACCTTCATAATTATTATTATTTTTGTTATTCAAAATTCCAATGACCTATCTTCTTTTTGAATAACAAACATAATAAAATACCTACTGTGTAAAAAGCTTACCAAAAATCTATTAAAGCTATACCTATGTACCTACTATACTTGGAAATTGGGTATACCTTCCTATGCACCATAATTCAAAATGTAGCAACGTTGTATTCCACTAAGCTATAGTGAAATTTAACAACGTTGCTTTAAAAATCAACGAAAATCAAAACTGAAAATTAAAAACCAAATTCAAATTGTGCTGAAAAATAAAATCATAAAGTAATTATAATGGGTGATTTTTTAAGAGGTCTAGAACTTTTTTTTAAAAAAAAACACAAAAAATTCGAAAAAATGAATGAAATATTTATTTGAATCGAAAGTTTGAACCTTGCAATTTAATGTTTAAAGATAATTTCATGCAAATGTTGACCGCGGCTGCGTCTCAGGTAGCCCATCCGCTGAGTCCAATTTTGGCATACTCTTTCACACATATCGGCCGGTATCTCACGAATGAATGCATGGATGTTGGCTTCCAGTGCGTCAATCGAAGCGGGCTTGTCCCTATAGACATTAGCCTTGACATACCCCCACAAAAAATAATCTAATGGTGTCAAATCGCACGATCTAGGCGGCCAATTGACCGGCCCGAAACGTGAAATTAACTGTTCACCAAACTCGCCTCGTAATTGCGCCATTGTTTCGCGTGCTGTGTGGCATGTGGCACCGTCTTGTTGAAACCACATATCATGCAAGTCAAGAACTTCCATTTCGGGCAAAAAAAAGTTTGTTATCATCGCTCGGTAGCGTTCACCATTGACAGTAACGCTGCGATTCGCATCATCTTTGAAGAAATATGGCCCAATAATGCCGCCGGCCCATAAACCGCACCAAACAGTGGCTTTTTCGGGATGCATTGGTAGCTGTTGCAATGCTTCTGGCTGATCTTCACTCCAAATGCGGCAATTTTGCTTATTTACGTACCCATTCAACCAAAAATGAGCCTCATCGCTGAACACAAGCAGCGCGCGATGAACATTTCGAACCGAGCACGAATTTTGATAGTAAAATTCAATAATTTGCAAGCGTTGTTCATTTGTAAAACGATCCATGGTTAAATTGCAAACCAAACTGAAGCTGTTTGACAGTGACACAAGGTACTAAACACACGTCAGCTGTCAAAACCAGTGTTGCCAAAACCAAACCAGCTTAAAAATCACCCTATACATTCAAATACCTACCTACTCAAGTTTTCCTTGTAAAAAATAATAAACAATAGATTACCTACATACAAATTTAAAAATATAGCGATTTTTCTCCTATATTCTGGGGCCTATAACACAATACATAAAGTATTTGTTGAACAAGTGAAATTCAACAACTGTTTGAAATTTGTGTAACACATAACAACAAGTCTCGGGGAACTATAACAATTGCTTTGGCATATTGCAACAAGTGGGATATTTCACAAATCCACCATTTCTGTAACTGGAAACAGCAAGAGTTACAAAAAAGAGAGAATTAAATTGTTGAATTGTTGATAAATTTCAACCGAGGACCGGAAACTTGTTCGAAGTTAACAAGTTAGAAAAAACACTTGCGGTAGTATTTATCAAGTAAGAAGGTCGAGTAGCTTGTTTAAAATTAATTAATTTAATGTAAAGAAGAAAATTTGAATATAGCTTTGCATTGGTTTGGATCTGGATCTCGACTTATAAAATGAAATACGAGATTATCACACGAGTTAAGTTTCCTATATTTACTCCTTGCTGGTACTGTTTTTTTGGCGTTATCTACTTTGGCTTTCACAAATATTTTTTTACTTTTTGGAAATATATTCTTTCAGTTTATGCTTACCATGGCATATTTTTTACATTTTTCCCAAAAAATATCCCTTAAGTAGGTCCAATCTTTTTCATCAGGAACTATGTTCAAACTCTGAGACAACAAAATTATCGCTCGCCATTTATCACTTTTGTTGGTTTTAGTCAATGACTCAGAGAAAGCACCGAAAAGAACATGTTTGTTTTCTCTTATCTTAGACAAAATGCTTAATTTTTTTTTTGCGGAATCTTACGGACTCATCATATAAGACTTACTTATTCAACTGGTTCAACAAGTCGAGGGAAATTTTTGTTATTGGCAATTGTAACAGTTTTTGTTGTGTTACAGAAATGATCTTTACTTGTTGGACAAACATAGTTGAACAAGAAATTGTTGACTACTTTACTTGTTGTTCTGTGTTATAAGCCCCTGGTCGTTGTCATGGCAAAAATGTCTGATTTAGTTGTCAGAACAATTAAATACAACCCTCTCCTTCTATTTTTTTCTTTTACTTCTTACTTTTTCCTTCTGTCTGAAGTCTCCACCAAAAACACTCTATATGAAGATACCAATCTCGGCTGTCATCCGAGTTTGCCTACAAGCTCATATAGGGGAAATTCAGGAGAAACACGCACACATATGCAGTAAGCGTACATCCACCACGCTTTATTTGCACCCACATGCAGTAAGCGTACATTCACCACCAAAATGTCGGTTATTTACGAGTTTCAATGGGTATGTTCAAAAAGTATAATAAAAGGAGCAACGAGTTATCAAGTGCTAACCCAACCTAATATGGATAAGTTTGTGGAATCAAATTGAACGTGAAAATTTATAATTAATTTAAGTATATTCGATTGTCTTTTGACATTATTTGTTTTGTTTCTACGATTGTTTGGTATTGTATTTCGCTCTCGAATCATTGAAACAGACTGTGAACATGACAAAAAAAAACGAATGAGAAATCAGAGAATCTCTCTAGTCTAGTCCTTTTTGCAAGCCTGGAGAAAATTGCTCGAAAAAAAACTATGTCGCGTCGGGGCTAAGGAATTTACATGTTAAATGCAACAACAACTACTCCCCTCCAGGAGCACATAATTTTCGGGGCTAAACTGTTTTAACGGCATGAATTGCATATGTACTTCTAATCAATAGTTTTTATGGAAACTCCCCAATATCATTTCTTTTTAACCAAATCCCTCCGGGCTTGCAAAAAAAAACACGGCTTTTAAGAGCATTAAGGCTCTCCAAAACCAAAGCGAATACTTCAGAACGACGACGAAACTTTCGCCGGTCTTAATTTATTTACATGGAGATTAATGGGAGCACCCACACTGGCGCGATGCGAATCTTCGAACATTATTCAGTTGTCGCATATTCGCGCGAATGTTTCGCGTTGGTTTGGGACAGCCTTAAGGCTCTCCCAAACCAACGCGAAACATTCGGCGTGACAACGAAACTTCCGCCTGTCTTAATTTATTTACATGGAGATTAATGGGAGCACCCACACTGGCGCGATGCGAAACTTCGAACATTATTCAGTCGTCGCATATTCGCGCGAATGTTTCGCGTTGGTTTGGGGCAGCCTTAATGCTATGTATATGCGAAACAAATAGAAAACTATCGATGACCGAAATTTCAATGTATAAATTCTAACTTATCACGTTGTTTATTTTATTACAGACTTTTCTGTGAAATGCCAAAGATTTAAAAATCATTGTGTAACAGCGAACTACTCACAGGATGAATTTTCAAAGAAAAATTTAAAGAAGTTTCATCACGCGAAATTCGTAGTGTAATAGCAGACTTAGCACCATTAAATTGGTGTTTTTTTCAACACATCCCGATATCCCACCTAACATCCGCCATTTTCATGGTGAAAAGCTGGTGAGTTGAAATTTTTTTAAAGATGGCTGCGTTATTTGCACATACAAAATGGTTGTTCTGGCAAAACGGAACAATCCCACCCCGTTAAATTGTTGTTGCAATTCACATCTATTCATGGACACAAAACGAAATTACAAAAACAACAATGTAAACAAATGGGTTTTGGAGGGTGATACGTACGAAAGATTGGTATCTTCATATAGAGTGTTTTTGGTCTCCACTGCCAACTAAAAGAAGAAAAAATCAGTCTCGTGGTAGTACTATAGGTTCTATATACAAAGGTATATCTCAAGGACAAAAAAATGTTTTCGTTGTTTTTTTCTTTCGCTTTTTTTTAGTTTGTTGCTTATATTTTTTGTGATGATGATGATGGTGGGTATCTGTATACCTAGGTCCTAGATAGACATGCAGTAACATTTTTGTTTTATTATGTTTTATTTATTTTTGTGAGGTTGTTTTGTAGGTATTCCTTGAGAAATAAAAAAAAAGCATTTTCATAAATTTATTAAGGTACGGGTGAATTCATAACTTGTGAGGAAAGCTGATTTATAGTTAGGTAGGTATAGATAGGTTGGTTTGAAATGTGTATGCACCGAATTAATGAATACGTCCGTCGTAACAAGATACATTTTTGCAATGGTTTTATATGTAGGTAGGTACCTAGGTACTTCTGGTTTTTTTTTTTTTTTAATTTTTCATTCGTCTCGATCGTTGGCAAGAATTTTTGTTTTTATTCCTTCTGAGAATTTTTGTAGGGCAGAGAGATACATGTATGAATGACAGTTTCAAGGAACAGTTTTTTTTTTAAGGATTTCTCTGTTTTCATGTTTGAGGGTGGAGAATATATTTTTTTTATGGACGACTGTTTTGAAACAGGTAGACTTAATTGCATTCTTGCGTCCGTCTCGATCTTTTAATAATAGCAAGAATTTTCGTTTTTGCTAGTTTCGAGGAATTTTGGTTGGGATAAAAAATGTAGGTAGATATGAAGGAAATAGGTATCTCTTGTTACTTTTTGGGGTGGAGAATATTAGCCGCGTTTTGTTATAGCTTAAGATCATCCCATAAAAATAAAACGATACGGATCTTGATGACAGCTGTGTTGGATACCTATCTCTATTTTGCTTACGTTGGTCCATTTTCATGTATTCGTTGTTTTTTTTTTCTACACTGCATTTCATACTACCTACCTTACCACGAGATTAGTAACCCGCATTAGTAACAACTAATTTTCGGATCTTCGAAATAGATCCAGATAGAGAGCAGGATCCCAAGTTGTTGTTGTATTACGTGTTAGGTACATAGGTTAGGAGGGGTGAAAATGCGGCGAGCCGCATCATCGCACTCGGATCTCAATGGATCCATTGTGGTCCCCAGGACCCCAGGAAATAGTTGAGGTGAAGGAAGAGGATGGGTGGGAAAAGGAGTAAGAGGAGTTTAGGTTTGGGTATTACGTGTTGAAAAATTATCCTGATCCAGGTCCGTAGATAATAAAACGTGGCACCTATTTTGTTTGAATTTTTTTAAATTTATTCGGTAGATAAAAACAATGAACAATGCTTGGAAAAGCCAATTATATGACCTCATAAAGGCGGTCGATACAAAAACAAGAGTTGATTTTGAAATAAAATCCAGGAACTCTAGGCAGAGAGTAGTTTTTTCAAAGCTTAACCACAACTTGTGCAGCAATAGTTATTTCAGTCCAACTTGTCAAACAGCTTTGATTACACTTAACTTCAAAGCCAGAGCAGATATACTAACTCTCAATTTTATCCCAAACAGGAGCGATCTTCCAGTAATTTGTGGACTTTGTAACCTGAGAGAAAAAGAGGATGTGCTTCACTTCCTAGGTAGGTGCCCTGTTTTGATGGAAATTAGAAGGAATGTGTAATGAAAAAAATCATCTTACAAACAACGAAATGTTGAATTTATTAAATGGCCAAAATTGGGTGAACCTTTATAAATACATAAGCTGGGCTCTGCGATATAGAAAATCCATTGTTGATGAAATGTTCTAGATTAAATAAATATACCGTAAAACTATTTATTTATTTTTGAACTAGATATGTATATAATTTTAAATTTTGTTTCAACAAAAAGTTTTCACTCTGGCAGACGGCGTAAGCCATGCTATAAAATGAATTATTGTACAAACTTTTATAAAGAAACAAAAAATTGAATAAAAGCCTTTTATAATTGAAAATAAAACAAATGCTTAGAAATATTTATAAATGATAAATAGGTAAGTAGGTATCACGGAAATTGGCTTTCACGACAATGTACCCCCTAAACCAATTACTAAGCAGTTACATATCAAAAATCCATACCTACCTGGTTACCTACCTAATCTTTATCTTTATACCTATAAGGATAATTTATAATTAACAGCTCGTTAAAGGGAATGCCCATTTTACTATGGAGCTTTGGCCCAGAGTGTACAGGAACGAGTGAAAGGTGACGTGAAGCCCGATGCATGAGTAAAATATTTTCAAAATCGTTCATGGGAAAATCGAGATATTTGGGCTTGAAGTTGACGATTGCAAAATGAGGATTTCAGATTTTGTTCCAAATAATTGTCCATAACGGGCGGAATAATTGACGTAGAAAAATGATATTGGTATCAAATGAAAGGTATTTTTCTTTAAAATAATACCAAGTTTATTTTGATATGTTAAACACATTTTGAGATATTGAGTTTTAACTTCTGCAAAAGCAACTTTTTTTTGCGGTCGTTTTACCTTTTGATATAAAATGAAGTCTACTTAATTATATAAATACCTAAAAATAAAAGAAAAAATTTCTAAAGGCATCTTATTATGCCTATGGACCAGGAAAGATAGATTATAGGGTACAAAATATGCACGACTTGATCGCACGAGTCTTTTTTTGTGGTTAATAACTGTGTGAAGATGCATAGTGTATATATTTAACGAGAAAATATTAAGAGAGTCAAAAGTAACCACTAAAAAAATTGATTTTTTTGTTTGAAATGTTGTTGTTTATAAATCAATATTTTTCAAAATGTTTAAATGCAATATTATTTATACTATTGAGAAGCAATAGATTGAATTATTACAAAATCGGTCGAACCATCAAAAAGTTATGCTTGAATAACCTAAAACCGTGGAATACCAAATTCCGTTATGCGATTTTTTTAGAAAAACATGACACTCAGTTTTCTTACAATTGACTAAGTTATTACAGGTACGAATTTTAATCAAAATCGTAAGAGCCGTTTTCGAGAAAATAAAAAAAAATAAAATATTTGTATGGCAGCTAACCGTTCTAGATGAGCTAAATCCAAAATTCGAATTTATCGTCTAGGGAATCACATAAAAATGCTCTGTACCAAGTTTGCAGCAAATCGGTTTATTCGTTTGGGCTCTAGCTCAAATTACAGTGGACGCACAGAAGCACAGACCGGCGGACGGGTTTTAAAATAAATAATAGTGGATATAAAAAGGAAATACTATTTTTAACGGTTTTAATCCGAATCATATATCAATAAAATATTGTCCAAGAAGTGAACAGGTGGCGTAATATTGTGTTCGAGCCTTGAAAAACTTAAATACCAAATTATATATAGTCTTCACATAATAATTTAGTGCCTTTTGAGGAATGTTTTGTTTATTATATATTTTACATACAAATAAAGGTAGTAAAACAAGCTTTTCACTGGAGCTAAAAAAAAGGATATGTGATCACTGAATTTTTTGAAATACCGGTGTGACAAAGACCGCAAAAAAAGTGGCTTTTTTAAAAGTTAAAACTCAATATTTCAAAATGTGTTTAACATATCAAAATAACTTTGGTAAGAAAAGAAAAATACCTTTCATTTGATACCAATGTCATTTTTCTACGTCAATTATTCCGCCAGTTATGGACAATTATTTCGAACAAAATCTGAAATCATTATTTTGCAATCGTCAACTTCAAGCCCAAATATCTCGGCTTTCCCATTAACGATTTTAAAAATATTTTACTCTTGTATCGGGCTTCACGTCACCTTTCATTTGATACCAAACTCGTTCGTGTACACTCTATGCCAGAAATGGGCAATTCCCTTTTAAAAGTATGCAATCGCTATTTGAATTTGTGTAATATTTACCGATTTTTTTTAAACTTCCGTTAATTTAAAATAAGTCTTTTTTTAATATTCCATTTCATAAAATAAAACGGTAAAACTTCTCATTTATTTAAATCGAAGTTTCTATAACTCGAACTTTTTTCTCACATTTTGTGAGTTTGACTTATATGGAAGTTACACTGTATTTGATTTTTATCTTTTTAAGAGTGAGCCATTTTGACAGATGATAGAAAATATTGATTTAAATATGAATACCTACCTACAGCAAATTAGAATCCTGGAATTCTGTTGAACGGAGATAACGGCAATATTTGAGTGCTTTAACATATGAACTAATATTTCTTGAGTGCATGAATGGATTCATTTAGTATTTATTAATTTCGCATATACCTACATAAAATAACGGTTATTTTGACACTTTTATTATCCTATGACCTACGAGGTATAAAAGCGTCACAATCTTGATTTTGAATTGATCAAAAAATAAGTAAAATTGATAAAGAGAAAAAATATCGCGTCTTTCGAGCAAATTTGCCTAGAAAATCAATAAAAAACGTAAATATTAAGAAATAAAAGGTATCATTATTATGGTATAATGAATCTTAGTTTGTGCTTTATATATCCAATAAAAAGCATTTTAGCTATACAATAACTTTAATAGATACAATGATATGTTACACATCATTTGTGAATATACGTATACTTACTCTAACTACTTGTTTATTCTTCGACAATTAAAAAAAAATAAAAAATTAAAGTTTATACCTACCAAAGTACATACATACTTGTTTAAAACAATATAGATGAATACCTACCTGATCTTAAAATTGGTAGAAAGATTAATTTATTTGCTGACAGATTTACTATGTTTGTTCTCAGACAAGAGTTTTTCTTTAGTATAGATATTAATTTTTAGGATACTGAATAGGTACATTTAAACTCAAAAAATTTAACTGTGTCTTAACATTTACATTACAATTTAGGTATCATGATTCCTTAAAACATTGAAGATTTCCACCTCTTATAATAATCGAATGTTCTTTCCAATCGATATATTTTCTATAAAAATATAATCTTTGTTATATTATCTTTTATTTAATAATTCATCCTTGAAGATAAAAAAAAAGAATTACCAAAGTTATAAGCCATTTCCGGAGAGCTATACATGATCAACCATATCCTGAATTTTATCGACCAAATAGACAGTTTGTATTTTTGAAAAATGCTACGTAAAGTAATGTTCATTAGTCAAAATTATTATAAAATACAAATTTTGAAAATAGTAGTTTGAAAAAAGAGAACATAATTATAAATATAGTGCAAAACTTTCTGAAGGCTCTCAGCTGCTCAAAATTAATGCAAATATAATTATGTGGTGTTTGGGAGAAACATGATAGCTCCATTTTAAAATTTGCGTCTTCACGTCCACTTTGCATCGAGCTAGAAGCGAAACGAAATTACAGATTTTCTTCATATTTGGAATAGTTATGAACGTTTGTCAAATTACGTTTCAAATTTGAAAGAAATCGGTGCATCCGTTTATAGGCTCTAGCTCGATGTAAAGTGGACGTAAAGACGCAAATCTTTAAATGGAGTTATCATGTTTCTCCCAAACACCACAATATTCAAATAAGCTATAAAAATTTTAAATAATTTCCGTAAATACTTTATTTTTGAAAAAACAGTATTTCTCGACTTATAGCCAATTTGATGCAGCTAGCTATTTATTTTGTTGGCACCTTGAAATGATAAAAATGTGAATTGACTTGCAATCGATTAATAAATTGAAATTAAATTGAGAAGCTTGTGAACAATGTACAGCAATGATTTCTATATCAAGACGTTTTCCAGGACTTGTTGAAGAATTGAAACCATTTGCTAATCGTGGTCGAAATATCAATTTAGCAGGTTTTTAATATAAGAATTTTTCAAAAACACATTTTTATATTTTAAGTTCAATTGAGGTTGGTTTTATATTTCAGACTTCTTAAAAAAAAATGATAAGTCAGAATAAGGCAGCAGAATAAGCATGCAGAGCAAAGAAAAATTATAACTTTTTTAACGTGGGACGTAGAGCTATATAGGTCCCACTTTGATCAATGTGAGCCTAATACTATTGTATGATGTTAAAAAAGGTACATTTACACACATTGACATAAATACAAAACGAAACGTAACAGTCATCAGTAGATAGTTTGGTCAACCGACTCTATTTTTAAAGCAGAAAGGAAAAGAGCTTGCAAGCACATATTATTGTCATTTTTATTTGTACTGGGTGCGATATCTTTGTAACTCGACTATCTGTGGTTGTATTTTAGTTCCATAATATTCAAGTTATATATCATTTTGCCGGGTGATCTGCTCGAAAAGTATATACGTAGGTGGGTGCCAAACCTACCTATTTATATCTACACCCTAAGTTTTTTTTTATCAAAACCGAGCTGTTTTTGAGATAAATAAGTTTTTTCTTAACGGTTGTATGGCAAGTACATACCGTTATTTTTGAGCAAAAAAAAAAATTTCGATTTCTCCTCTTGGGATTTACAAAAAAAACCTTAAGTTCAAATTGTATAGGCTGTAGGTCGAGGTAGAGACAGACAGAATTATGACACCCATTTTTTTTTCGTGTTCTCTATCTTCCTGAACGAATTCAAGAACTACAGAATCTGGGGGAGGCGGAATACCATGTTACAAAACATAACGAGCCCTTCACAAAAATCTAGTAAAAGAAGATACGGAGTCTTTTATAATAAAAATATACCTAGGTACCTATACCGTTTTGGTAAACAACAACGAAAATTGCAATTAAAAAGACCAAAAAAATATGTTTCGTTTTTTGAAATAAGCATTATTACCGATAGTATTTATTATTAACATAAAAGAATAAATGTGAGTAGGTACCTACTATAAGAAAAATTAAATCAGTATTCAAGGAAATATAACATCGCCTTAAAAGGGGGTAGTGTTTGCCCACAAACACTACCCCCCTCCACCCTGAGAAAAGGCGCCTATGTAGGTAGGTACCTTTGCTTAGTAGTAAAAGCTGCTTTTAGATTGCCGTTCGGATATACATATAGGTATATATTCTCCAGCCCCAAATGTGAAAAAAAAGAAAACCTTAAAAAATAATTCCTTCAAACCGTTCTTCATATCTAAATATGTACATGAATTTCTCTGCCCTACAAAAATTCTCAGAAGGAATAAAAAGAAATTCACCTGTACCTAAATAAATTAATGAAAATGTTTTTTTTAATTTCTCAAGGAATACCTACAAAACAACCTCACAAAAATAAATAAAACCAAAAGAAAATCCTTGCTAACTTTACGAAGGTCGCGATTTGCGATGAAAGAACAAAAATGTTACTGCATGTCTAGTCTATCTATACAGATACCCACCATCATCATGATCACAAAAAATAATAAGCAAAAAACTTTAAAAAAAAGCGAAAGATACATTATTTTTGTCCTTGAGATATGCATTTTGAAGAGATTTCAAATTTTAAATTGTTTCCAGAGAGATTTTTCGCTCTCGCTCTTTAAATTGACGGGAAGGTTTTATTTTGGGATCACTTTGCTTTGTACTGGATGCGACATCTTTGTATTATATTATCTTTGATTCTACGGTGCTTTGCTACTGGTCCCCAGCCAATCTCTCGGAACAATTAAGAATCTTTGGTTTTTGAGATTCTTCTGTGAATCTTAAAGTTTTTAAATTTCAGTTTCAAATTCAACAAGTTTAAGTCTCTCATTTGACTTTTTTAACTTCGCTCTTCGAGATTCTTCTTTCAATCTCAGAGTTATAACATTTCATTTTTTTTCCATTTTCAAGTTTTCAAGTTTCGTATTTTGACTTGTCAGCTTCGCTTTTTGAGATTCTTCTGTGAATCTTAAGTTTTTAAATTTCAGTTTTTAAATTCAACTTTTCTCTTTGAGATTCTTCTGTGAATCTCAGGGTTTTATTACTTCACTCTCAACAAGTTTTCAAGTTTCGTACTTTGACTTGTCAGCTTCACTTTTTGATATTCTTCTGTGAATCTTAAGTTTTTAAATTTCAGTTTTTACATTCAACTTTGCTCTTCGAGATTCTTTTGTGAATCTCAGGGTTTTATTACTTCATTCTCAACAAGTTTTTTAAGTTTCGTATTTTGACTTGTTAGCTTCGCTTTTTGAGATTCTTCTGTGAATCTTCAGTTTTTTAAATTTCAGTTTCAAATTCAACAAGTTTTTAAGTCTCTCATTTGACTTTTTTAACTTCGCTTTTGAGATTCTTCTGTGAATCTTAAGTTTTTCAATTTTCGTTTTAAATTTAACAAGTTTTTAAGTCTCTCATTTGGCTTTTCAACTTCGCTCTTCGAAATTCTTCTGTGACTCTCAGGGTTTCTACATTTCATTTTTTTCCATTTTCAAAAAGTTTTCAAGTCTCGCATTTTGCCTTGTCATCTTCGCTTTTTGAAATTCTTCGGTGAATCTTAAGTTTTGAATTTCCGTTCTCAAATTTAAAGAGTTGTTAAGTCTCTCATTTGACTTTTCGACTTCGCTCTTCGAGATTTTTTTGTGCATCTCAGGGTTTAAAAAAAAAAAACTTCATTTTGTTTTCATTTCAAACAAGTTTTGGATCTCGCCTTTTGACTTTGCCGATTTCGCGTCACATCCAATCACTCGATCTATTTCCTAGTCATGTCAATACTAGATGATTTAATCTTTTCCTTTGACCAGTTGGTCAAATTTCATGCCTCTGTCAAAGGAATCCCTGACGGGAGCCACACACTTGCTTCTCTTGAAGCAAGGAAAATTGAATTGAAAGATCTATGGCACGATGTAAAAGACAAATATGCGCAGTGTGCTCGCTTTCGCCCAACATCTAAGGAGGAACCCCTAGACATGGACGTAATTGAGTCTAAATTCCGAAATAGCAATGAAACATATGTTGGCTGTTTGGCTCATTTTTTGGAAATGCAAGCCAAACATAAAACTGATTCCGATAGTAAAGATAATTCTCTTGAAAAAAACTTCCACCATGCGATACAGATGTATTCCATGGTGATTTCCTCTCTTGGCCGGCATTCCGTGACATGTTCGATGCAGTGTATATCCGACATCCTAAACTGGGTGAAGTTGAGAAATTATTTCATCTCCGTAGCAAAACAAGAGGTGAGGCGAATAGGACAGTCAATCAATTCCCTTTGACTAACGCTAGTTTTCCTCTCGCTTGGGAAGCATTACGCGATGCGTATGAGAAAATCCGAATTCTTGTTAATAACCAGGTAAAAAACCTTTTTAATTTACCTATAGCACAGGATGAATCTGCTAAAACTATTCGAAGTCTTCAGAGTAAGATTAATGATTCCTTAGCAGCACTCGAAGCTCATCATGTTCACACGGAAAATTGGGATCCAATCCTCGTCTTTGCTTGTACCAACAAATTGCCCAAAAATACACTCGCCCTCTGGGAACAATCTTTAGAAGATCCTACTAAAGTGCCGACATGGAAGCAGTTGAACAAATTTCTCAGTTCACGCTTCCAAACTTTAGAGTCCATTTCGGACACCACATCTTCGAAACCGACAATAAGTCAACAATCTTCACGGAAAACCATCACTCAAAAGCCTAACAAAGCTAATGCGTTTCTTGCAAAGGCAAAGATCTAAATGTTATATTTGCTCGGCAAACCATTCTATTTACGAATGCCCGAAGTTCTCGGCTATGCGTGTATCGTCCAAAATCGAAGCAGTACGTAATCACAAAATGGTAATAACTGCTTAGGCACAAGTCATCAGAAATCCACTTGCTCGAGTAAATACTCATGTAGTTATTGCAAGAAACGACAGCACACTCTTCCTCATTTAGCATCTAAATCATTTCTGCCCAACAAAACAATTTACAGTCCACTCCTCCACCGTCTGCTTCACAAAATTCTCCAATGTCTGCTTCTTCGCAACCATTTGTTCCTCAGGCTTCTCATCAAACCTTTACGGTCACTTCTCAAAGACGAACTCTTTTGGCTACTGCTCTCATCGGGATAATAGGATCGGAAACAGAACATGTCGTAAGAGCACTCATTGACCCCGGATCCGAAATATCCTTCATTTCAGAATCTGTGCAAAAAAGGTTAAATCTTCCTTTCGTTATGAAAAATACTACCGTTTCTGGTATTAGCGGAAATCTCTCAGGCACGTCTAAGAAACTCTGTTCTTTTTCACTCACGTCTTTTGAAACTCCTCAAATAACGTTATCGGCCCAAGCCATTGTACTTAAAACTCTCATGAACAATTTACCTCACCCTTTTCTATATTTAATCCCAACCTTTTTGTTGGCCTCAAATTAGCTGATCCCTCTTTTAACAAATCGTCTCAGGTTGATCTTTTGATAGCTCCTGACCTCTATCCGTACATCATTCGTAACGGTTTAAAAATGATCTCAAATTCACTAGTAGCCCAAAACAATATTTTCGGATGGATATTGTCGTTACCGGTCCCCGATTCCTTTCAGTCTTTCAACGCTACCATCACATCCGATAGTGATGCTTCTAGTAGTTTGGACACTCAAATACGAAAATTTTGGGAGTAAGAGGAGCTGCCATCTACGGCCATTCGATCAAAGGATGATTGCTACTGTGAAGAGTTTTATAAGAAAAAAAAACACTTTCAGACGTGCTGACGGTAGGTTCGTGGTTCGTCTTCCATTCAAACCACACACCTCTAAGAACCGTCTTGGGTACTCTAGATTTATCGCCTTAAAACAATGCTCAAGAACCGAAAGATCTTTTGCGTCCAAAGTGGAATTGAAGTCTCAATATTCCAAAGTCATTTCTGAGTACCTGTCTCTGAATCAAATGCGAAAGGTTGCCCCATCGGAAAACGTTGAAAATGGCCAAGTAAAATCATTTTATCTTCCGCATCATGCGGTCATAAAACCTGAAAGTACGCGTCGTTTTCAACGCTTCCAATGCCTCTTCCACTGGAGTCAGCTTAAATGATTTACTTTTTCCTGGTCCGACTTTACAAAAAGATTTACCCTCCTAAATTATTCGCTGGAGATTTTACAAATTTGTGTTTAATGCGGACATAGAAAAAATGTACCGTCAAATTTTGGTCGACCCACGAGACACTAACTTTCAAAGAATTCTTTTTCGTACATCTCCACACTTAGAAGTTGAAGATTTTGAACTCCTCACCGTCACGTTTGGCGCTAATTGTGCTCCTTATTTGGCAATTCGCAACCCCCACGAGTTAGCAAATGTTTGAAAAGCTGAATTTCCATTTGCCTCAAAAATTCTCCAATCAGAATTTTACGTCGATGATGTCTTGTCTGGTGCTCACAGTATTCATTCTGCATTACGAGCGCAATCCGAACTCATCCAGCTGCTGGATTCAGCGGGGTTTCCACTTCGGAAGTGGACCTACAACTCTCATCAATTACTCGACTATTTGCCTCGTGAACACATTTTAAACCAGAATTTTTTGAAACTCGACGCTGATAGCACTACGAAAACTTTAGGGATACGATGGAATGCCAAAAATGATAAGTTTTACTTCTCTACTCAGCGAATTACTTCATCCAATAGTCCCACTAAGCGGGAAGTTTTTTCGGAAATTGCAAGGGTATTTGATCCCGCAGGTTGGCTGGCCCCGTCGCAATAGTTGCAAAAATGCTCATGCAGACCGTTTGGGCAGAACAAACTGGCTGGGACGAATCTTTAAAATCTGATACTCTGAAAACGTGGAAAAACTTTGCGGATTTGTTATCTGACATAGGACATATGGAAATACCTCGCTGGGTAGAATATTCCCCCTCGTCAGAAGTCCAATTTCACGGATTCTGCGACCACGTTATATATACGCGTACGCCAATCTGAGGAACTTATCACCTCTCACTTGCTCTGCGCAAAATCTAAAGTTGCACCCATAAAATCTATGTCTTTACCACGCCTTGAGTTGTGTGGGGCACTTCTTCTCTCAAAATTGATAAAACTTTATATTTCAAATTTCCCGGTAAATTCGTATCAAACCTTTTTATGGACTGACCCTTCCATCGTGATGTCTTGGCTTAAAAAACGGCCATGTGTATGGAAAACTTTTGTCGCCAATCGCACAAGCGAAATTTTAGATAACGTCGGGAACGTTCCTTGGAGGCATGTCAAGTCAGCTGATAATCCAGCAGATTCGGCCACTCGTGGTTTAACGTCTTCAGATTTGAGGCTACACCCGATTTGGTGGAAGGGTCTCTCATGGCTTTGCGAACCAGTTTCGAAATGGTCAGAAACGCAACCAGTCATCCCTTGTGTGGAAGATCTAGAACAAAAAACTGTTGTCTCCTTGGTAGTTCAACACAATTCAGGAGATATTCTTGATCGTTTTTCAACGTTACCTCGTGCTATGCGGGTTATAAGTTACATCTTCCATTTTTATTTTAAATTGTCAAAATTACAAAACCATAACTACATCTCTCAACGTTACGCACTCAGAAATGGAATTCTTCTTCGAGTCAACGGTCGGCTATCTCAATCAGATTTACCATATAATGAACGGCACCCCATTCTTTTGCCCTATCACGCTAGATTTTCTTATCTTCTCACGCAATTTATTCATAACATCTCGTTGCATGGTGGCAACTCTTTAATGCTTAGGCTCGTGCGTCAATCTTTTTGAATTCCTAAACTCAAAAATCTTGTCATATCCTGCATTCGAACGTGTAAAAACTGTACTCTTGTTAAAAAAAGTATTAAGCAGGCAACTGATGGCTGGTTTACCTCCTGAAAGATGCACTTTTTCTCCCCCTTTTACCTGTACAGGAATTGATTTTGCAGGCCCATTCGTAATCAAGAGTTTTAATGCAAGAAACTGTCGCATGACCAAGGGGTATGGCTGCGTGTTTGTCTGTTTCTCAGTTAAAGCGATTCACCTTGAGGCTGTTAGCAATCTATCGTCGGAAGCCTTTTTGGCCGACTTTGCCAGATTTACAGCAAGGCGAGGTTTTCCCAAAGAAGTTTTTTCGGATAATTGTACCAACTTTGTAGGAGCTGATGCTGTTCTGCGAAAGGATTTTAAAAAATTGCTCGCGTCCATTCCTCAAGAAACTAGCGCCACCTACGGCATTCAAGGACTCAAATGGAATTTCATCCCCCGGGTGCACCTCACATGGGTGGCCTATGGGAGGCCGGTGTCAAGAGTTTTAAGAGCCATTTGAGAAAACTGGGGACCAGTACCAAATTGACATTCGAAGAATTTTATACCGTGCTAGCAAGCATTGAAGCATGCTTGAATTCACGCCCAATCTCATCTATGTCCAATAATCCTTCTGATCTATTGGCCTTAAGGCCCGGGCACTTTTTGCGTGGGGGCCCCTTTTATCGTTTCCCGAGCCCAACTTGGCCGATGCTAACTTATCTTTGATTAATCGTTGAGAAAAAGTAAGTTGCCTTCAACAGCAGTTCTGTCGTCGTTGGAAAGATGAGTATCTAAAAGAACTCCATCAACGAAACAAATGGCAATTGCCACAGGAAGATATGCAAGTAAATGACTTAGTTGCTATCCAAAATGAAAATTTGCCTTCCACTGAATGGCGTCTCGGGCGTGTGATAAATGTTCACCCTGGCGCTGACGGGAGAGTTAGAGTGTCAACCCTAAGAACTCAGAATGGAGAACTGACTCGGGCGGTTACAAAACTGTGTCGCTTACCGCTCAACTAATCTAATTATGTTCTACTATTACGCCTTTCAATTAATTAAGAACTTTATATTCAACTCTTTTTTTTACTTTTACATTTAACTTTTCTCTTTTTCATAATTATCACACCTAAGCTAATTTTCAGAATCAGAGTGAACTTCTTTGGCGCATCTCGCCAGCATTAAGTATGGAGCCCGTGTTACACGGACTCGATATGGTGTGCAGATAGTCGCAGTGTGCGCAGACACTACTCTCTCCCCACAAAAACGCGCCGGAAAACTCGACGCGTTTTTTACTCATATCTCTTTTCTTGAATGTTTTTGGCCCTTTTGGTAGATCAATCATTAATATTCATTCTAAATTGTTCTTTGGCCCATTCGGCATATTTTGGGTGCTTTCGTAAATGCATGGTTTCTTTGTTTACATGCGATCAATTGCAATCATATTAACTTCATACAAAATATTTGCGCATGTGTTTTGCACTGCATTTATGAACACTTTCTGATTTGCGTCATATTTCATAGGTCATAGGGAAAGAATTTGACAGATGGAACAATAAAGAAAAGGAAATCGTTTATACTATATACCTATCTCTTTCTTTAATAAAGAAATTCAGATTGCATGTGAGTTTTTATAGTTGCACATTTGCGCTGCAAATATTTGCGGTTTGCTTTTATGAAAATCTGACATTTATCATTTGCATTTATGAAAGTTATGCATTTGTCAGACTTTCGCAATCATGCATTTATGAAAGCACCCTTTATAATTGCGCTCTCCTTTCACTTATAATTAACTTAAAACTAATAAAAAACGAAAATTATATTACAAGCTGCCAAAATAAAAGAATAAAAAAAGAAAAAAATCAACTTTAATTAAAACCTTAACGCCATCATTCTTTTTGTAGCTGTGGATTATCAGTGCTTTTCTTAGGGCAAGTGCCCAACTTTTCATTTGGCCAGTTCTGTGCCGAACACAGATTCGGGAATCAGATGCATCACAGTTCCTACTAAAAAATGCTCTGGCGTAAGTGGTTCGAAATCTTCCGGTTCACAAGTCATTGGAACAAATGGCCTTGAGTTTAAACATACTTTAATTTTACATAACAGGGTTCGAAACTCTTCACAGCTTAGAATGACATTTCCAGCAACTCGCCTCAAATGAAATTTCGCTGACTTAACAGCAGCCTCCCAAAGACCTCTAAAATTTGGGGCCAATTGATACCATCGTTTACTGCTACTCTCTGTAATTTCTCCTGAACATTCCGTTTGATCAAAAACTCCTTCACCTCTCCCAACAAGTTCCTCGCTCCTACGAAATTGGTACCGTTATCGCTGTAAAATTTTTTGCGACGATAAGAATGCTATCAGACAGGTCTGATACCATTTCCAAATGGACAGCCTTGGACACAAAACAAACAAAGACTGCGATAGATACCTTTTGGCTTTTACACCCCCTCGAACGACGAGGCGTTGCCATGAAGGGTCCTGCCTTGACAGTCAACACAACGATGAATGAACCTCCGAATCGCATTTCTTTCCCCCAGGGTCTAAAATTGTGTCCTTATGATTGCGCCTACCAATTGTGGACCAGCATGCCGATAGTTTAAATGAGTATCCTCCATAACTAGTCTCACAAAACTTCCCTTGTTAGGAATTATAGTTGGGTGACGTTGTTCATATCCAAAAGATGAGTTGTGAAGCCGCCCGCCAACAAGAATTGGGTTAAGCTTATGAAGTTCCTTTCCGGAAGCTTGTTTTCCTTCTTGTAAGTCCAAAATGTGGTCACTAAAATTTCTTATCTGGACTGCCTTCAACACAGCATCTAGTGAGTTTTTCAATCTTGTTAGCCAACCTACTATAGGGTCCTCTCTTTTGCCTATCCCGTATTTATCGAAAAGCTTATTTGCCCTTTTTACCTTGCAACTGTGGATAAAACGAAGAAGATTGGCAGTTATTCTAAGCAGGCGATTTAATGAGGACTATTTATTTATTTATTTATTTCTTATCTACAAGCTTAGCTTAACAGATTACAATATTATTTTAATAAATTGAATAGGTAGATATACAATATATATACATAAATTATACAATTTAAAATGTTTCCATATGAGAACATACAAATATGATTAGAGGATTTAATAAAGAGAATTAAATAAAATGTTTTTGAAGCAGTCCCTTGAAATATGCAAGTCAAACTTTTGACTCATTTCATTAAAGGAATTAATAGCTCTTGAAATCGGTTCGTTTTGGCCGTAATTTGTTCTATGCAAGGTTTGGAAAAGAAAATGTCTTTCCCGGAGTGGTCTTACAGGGGCGTAGATAGGCACTTGAGATAAAAGAAAGGGACTCTTAATGTGATCACAAAGTAGATCTCTTATAAACATAATTTCATGTAATTATGTATCTTCTTGTTTTCAACGGAGATATACCAAGGAGCTTGCATCTTGAGTCGTAAGATGGGGAAAAGTTCCAATTAATTTTTCTAAATATATATTTGGTAAACCTTCTTTGAACACTCTCTAACCGATTTGAATGAATTTGGTAAGACGGAATCCAAATTGTATCGGAATACTCAAGAACGGGTCTTACCAATGATGTGTTTAACATTAAAAGCGTATGAGGATCTGTAAATTCTTTAGAATTTCGTTTAATGAAACCAACAATTGAGTTTGCTTTAGCAACAGTATAATCAATATGATAGTTAAAAGTTAACTTTGTATCAATTATTACACCGAGGTCTCTTATTTTGTCAACTTTTGTCAATAACGTATGCCCAAGGCAATAGTCATAAGATATATTTGAAGGACCTCTGTAGAACGATATTGCACTGCATTTATTAATATTTAAATTAAGGCAGTTTTGAATACACCATCTAGATAACTGATTAATATCAAACTGAACTTTTGAAAAGTCATGAGTGCTTTGTATTTTCAAGAAAATTTTTAAATCATCAGCAAATATTAAGGACTCACAAAATTTCAAAACAGAAACAATATCATCTATAAATAAAATGAATAGCAAAGGTCCAAGATGGCTACCCTGTGGGACTCCTGATTTACAATTTATCGGTCTTGAATAATTGTTATCAATTAAAACACGTTGGTTTCTTCCAACTAGAAAGGACGATATCCAATTTAACATTGAGGAATGAAATCCCAAATTTTCTAATTTTTTAATAAGGATTTTGTGGTTCACAGAATCAAAAGCTTTACTGAAATCTGTATAAATTGCATCCACCTGAAAACCTTTCTCAACTGCATCGATAACATATGATGAAAAATAAGTTAGGTTTGATGTAGTCGATCGTCCGACCACAAAACCATGTTGAAATTCAGTTATATGTTCTTTAATATGAAATTGTAGTTTCGATTTGACAATACTTTCGAAGACTTTAGGTATTGAAGAGAGCTTACAAATACCCCTGTAATTTTCAACACAGTTTTTGGACCCTGATTTGAAAATAGGAATCAGATAAGATGATTTCCAGTCATCAAGAAATATTCCGGAAAGCAACGATTTGTTAAAAATAAAGAAAAGTGGAAGTGACATAGTTTGAGAACATTCTTTTAAAACTACTGCAGGTATGCCGTCCGTGCCCGGTTTGAAATTCGGTTTAAGATTTTGAAGTGCTTTTTCAACTACATGCAATTGTAATTCAAGAGAAACAATATCTACTTTCGGACAGGAGTTATGTTCAAAGTTAGTATTAGAATCAGAAAACGAGTATACAGATTCAAAAAAAGTTGCAAAGAGTTCAAGAGTCTGCTTAATATCAATTGAAACAGTTATTAAATGACATTGATTTTGGTAAACCTGTTGATAATTTTTTTTTTTCACGTAGGACCAAAAAGACCGTGAGTCAACCTTAATTTCACTTTCAATTTCCAAAACATAGTTCTTATGTAAGAGTTTGCTTAGAATTTGAAATTCCTTTCGGTGTTTACAGAACACCGTGTAATCCGAAGCGTTTTTAGCTTTGTTTTTTAAGTTTCTTAAGTGGGAAAGCTGCCTGTTATACCATGGATGCTTAGACATTTTCCTTTGCGATGAAAAGGGAATATACAAATGGAACCCAGTTTTAATTATACTAACAAATTTACTGTACATATCTTGAATATTAAGATCATTTAATTCATTATTCCAGTCAAACGAACCAATGTAATTATTCAACCCAACAAAGTTTGCTTTTGAAAATTGAAAAGATTTTACAGAAACCGGAATTGGTTCTGAGTAACTATAGTTTTCAATTTCGATCATATTTTGTTTATGATGAATTGAATTTTTTAATAAAAGGAATGGTGCTTCAAAAATATTTGCTTTAATTTCGTCAGTACAAATGAAAACTAAATTTAAAATATTATTCAAAGAGTTAGGGATATCATTTATTTGGTTAAAGTTTAGTGAATATAAATAATCAATAAATTCAATTTCAAAATCTTTTTTCATATTACAAGGAACAAGCATTTTATCGTCGTTTGACCAACACCATAGAACATTTGAAAGGTTGAAATCTCCAATAATACATATATTATTTATATCAAGGCAAGTGTTATACAAAAAATCTATATTTTCAATGTGACATATGTTTGTTTCTAAGTTGCTTTTTGGAGGAACATAGCTAATAATAAAATAGAGAATTTTTGAGTATAATTGTATTGAAACACAAAGTTGCTCAACACTATGCACAGGTAAGTCTAATTGTTTACCCGCCAAAAATATGCGAGTTGCTATTTAGATTCCACCTCCACGTTCTTCAGCCGAAGTACAGCGATCCATTCGAAAGACATTATATAGGCTGCTATCAAAAATTTCTGTAGATAAGATTTCGCTATACAACCAAGATTCTGTAATGATTATGACATCATACTCGGAATGGCTTGAGTTAATAAAAATATTTGCGACTTTTGTCCTTAAGCCACTAGTATTATGGTAATAAACTCTTAGAGATTTTTTACTAGCATTTGATGAGTTTGTAACTTTGTTCTCAGACCTCTGGGAACAAGAGCTTATTGGTTTTTTGGAATGAAAATAAACGGTCTAATTATGACTCCATTTGGCCAAAAGTCAGCATCGTAAATAGAACTGACATACTCAATTGGAACACATATTTTAAAATTTATGGTTTTATTATGTTTGTTATTATCCTTGGTTAGCAAAAAACAGGAAATCCCGGATGGATTTTTAAATTTAATCAAGTTTGAAACAATGTAGTTTATCATTTCATTGGTTTTGGTCTCAGGATGGAAATTTGAGATGTGAAAGCACTTAAGTTTTCTCATTACCTTTAAATCTTTGCACTGGCCCCTGATCCCAGCGATACCTGACGGTCTTTGAGTTGATTGCATTAAATGGTTATTCGATAAATTTTCCTCATTATTCATTGGCAAATTCAGTTGAGGAGTAATACTAGAAGCAGGTTCTTGGTTATAGACAGAAATGACACCATCAGCAACATTAGTATTTGCATTTGTGAGTTCATCAACAACATCCGACCCAGCAACAACAGCAGCAACACCATCAGTGAGAGGAACACCAACATCGGCAGTGTTATCAACAGCAACAAAGTTTTCAGCCGCATTTGCATCTTCAATAATAATATTGGGTATAACACCTGCATCCACATTCGCAGCAACAACATTAGTAGCAACATCCACACCCGCAACACCAACATTAGTATGATTACCCTCAACAACGTTAGAGGAATTTTTGTGAAACCCATCAGTAATAAAATTAGTAAATTCATCGTTCTTATCTAAGGCAGCAGATAAAGTTACAGCCGCATTCGATATACCGTCCATAATCATACTAGTTCCATCAGTAGCAACTTTATCAGATTTCCTTCTCTGCTGTTTTTTTGTTTGAGAGAGAGGTTTGACCTGATCACTTATCGAAGCACGGGATGAAGAGGGGGTAGTTTTTATATTTTTTTGATGCATTAAAGAAGATAACTGACGAGGAGAAGAAGAAATGTTTTTCTCTCTAATCAGTTGTAAATTTTTATTGTTGTTCGGTTCAATAACACTTTGCTTAGTTTTAGATCGGGTGATACGATGGGGTTTCACTGATTCACTCGAATTTACTGAGAGGAGCTTTTCAAATTCAAGCTTATGATCAACAAAGAAGCAATACAAATTTTTTATTTTGTCCATGCAGTTTAACAAGGAAATATTTTTGCAATTGTTACACCTCCAAAGTAAGTTGTCATTTGACTTAAGTGCAGCTTGGTCAGATTCAGACAGATTTGCACATTCAAAATGAAAAGGCGAGTGACAACATCCACAATAAATCAAATCACACACGGAAGTTAAAATTGTACAATTTAAACATTTTATATCCATAATGGAAAAACAATAGAAGCTTGGTACACGACTAGTTCAAAAGAGAGCAAGACTGTGACTGCCTTTCCTTCAACACTTTGCGAATACAAAACTGCACCATAAGCATCCTCCAAGGCATCGGGAAATCCATGCATTTCCCATGATTCCTTGTTATGACGTTCATACCGGGATATCTCGATCTACTCAACGTCATTCAATCCCTTGCGAAGCTCCTCCCATTTTTGAATTACAGTAACTGGCAACTGATCATCCCATTCTTTGCCCCTTTCCCAGACACATTGAACAAGAATCCTGTAGTTTATAATGTAAGGTTCCAAATACCCTTAAGGGTCAAATATCCGCGCCATTTCCGATTAAAGATTCCTCTTGGTATAACAAGAGATTTCTCGTCTTTGTACCTTGAAGGTACACAATGAATGAATCCGTAACGCGTTTCCATTTAAGACCTAATGTTTTAATGGATTGATTTGAATTTATGGACCAGCTCCAACTTGGTTCCCTCTTTTTGGTGGGAATTCCGTCCAAAAGACTCCGGGAGTTGGATGACCATTTTCGCAGAATCAATCCTCCTCTTTGTAAGAATTTGAAAAGCTGATCAACTATTCACGGGCTTGTTCTTCACTGCTGCAGCTGAATAAAAAGTCGTCCATGTAAAAGTTATTAGCTATTACAACCAATGCTTACGGAAAATTCTCCGCTTCGTCTTCAGCCAACTGTAAAAGCACCCGAGGCGCCAAAAATGAAGCCGGAGTTGTGCCGTACGTGATTGTATTTAACTCGTATTCCCTTATAGCATCTAAAGCGGAATTCCTCCAAAGAATGCGTTGGTAACACCTATCTCGCGCATCCACCAAAACCTGACGATACATTTGGGCAATATCGGCGCTAAGAGCTATATAATTTATCATGAATCGCAAAAGAATATGAGTTGAAAATTTAAAGATTTACCCCCGGACGGACTAAAAGATGCGTCAAATACTACCCTTAATTTAGTCGTACAATTTCGTTTCCGATTCTTTATTTGAATAAAAAGATATATTTTTGTGATCGCAGAAGATCACAATCAACAATTAAATAAAACGCATTCATGTATTTTAAACTTAATATTATTTATTAAATCAAAGCTTCAGATCCCTTACCACTGGTGGGGGGAAATCTTAGGCTATACGTAGAATGACAAACTGTGAACTGAACTTGAATTGATCGATGAAACCCTTTTTATACTTATAAAATGTTTACTAAGCAAATCTATCTTCGACTGAAGATCGTTTGCTTTCCTTTGTCTTTTAAAATTGAATTCTTTTAGAATTATTTAAGATGCTTTGGGCACACAAGTTACTGAAGGCAAAAAGTGCTGATATGATATTTATAATATCGGATATCATCATCCGCTATGAGATGAAATTATGAATCAATGTGTGAGCATTACATTTTGTTTATATAAAGATACTTTGTATCTTTCTTCATTATTATAGGGTGTTTAATAATTTTACAAAGTTATGTGAGGGTGTTCTGATAATGTTACCCCTCCCCCCTTAAGTTTGATGCTCTCCTGAGTATCTATAATTCTATTTTCAATTTTAAATTTATGGGTTTCTCGACGTTTAAAATATAATAATAAAATTGCAATTATAATAATTATGATTGTTATAATTAGTATATGATATAACATGTTTTATATTGTTTTGGTATCTTATTGCTTGCAATTCTTTCAAATTTTCAATTTGATTTATATGTATATCTTCTAATGTAACATTAATTTTTGTAATGTTTAATGTGTTATATAATGGAATTATAATATTTTGTTTAAAAGTTTCTTTTCGATTTATATATAAAGTTGTATTTATTTTAATGTTACAATCTTTAAAATGTACAAGGTTATTCTTAATAATTTTATATTCAATATTGTTACAATATTCATTGAGACTTGTTTCTACTAATTTTTTTGTTAATACAAGTCCATCTTCTAATTCTATTAATTCTTGATCTTTATTTGATCTTATCTTACAGTTTTCATATTTTGTTTTATATAGGTTTTGAATACATATTGGACTTTTCTTTAAATGTTTAAGATATTTAATTTCATTGTTTTCATATAATGTTTTGTTACAAATTATATAGTTGTATTTTGATATTTCGACTTCTAGTCCTTGATCGTTTGGTATAGGTAGAATCATTATGTTTTCACATTTATGTGTAAATACTGGTATTTTTAAAGCAAAAACTAATTTGTTATTTCTAGTTAATAAGCTGCTCTCAATATATTCTAATTTATTAATGGTTATATTGAATCGTTTATTTTCTTCTTTAGTTAAGATATTTCTCCCTAGAATTCCTAATCTTGAAAAGACTACATTGTCTTGTAATTTTTCTATTTCATTGTTTAACAGCATTATATCTGTATTGATTTGTAATGATAATATGCTTTTTCTTGTTTTATTTCTGTGGAATTAATAAAGTTTCTTAATATATACTGCTGTTTGTTTATACGGTCTGCCATTGTTTCTAATTCTGTTTGGAATTGCGTATTTATACCTATTTGTTTATTTAGTTCTGTCATAGAATTCATATTGTTTTCTTCAATTATTTTTAAATGATTCTCAATCTCTAATCTTTCATCATTATCCATCACTCCAAAAAGAAAATGGAGTGCGTTACCTCCCATGTTTATTAATCCTCTCCTTTGTCTTGAATAAGGAAGTATGCTATGTAATTTGGATTTAGAATCTCCTAAGGCTTCTGTCATTAATCTTTTTAATCTTAAGTCTTGAAAATTGTTATAGCCTGTTTCTATAGAAAATTCAATTTGTTTAATAATTTCATTGTAAGTTTCTAAATTAATTATATGGAGTATTTTATCATATTTTTCGATTAATTCAATGGGTTCTTGTTTTATAATTATATATCCTGCTTGATTATGAATTTCTTGTAATAAAAATTCTGATTTCACTATGGTAAAAGTGAATAATACAATTATAATTATGGTTTTCATTTTGGCTGTAAAGAGATTAAATTATTATTATCACTACTTTGATATTTATATTTTCTTTTGAAATGGGTTTTATGTAATTTTTTATTATTTGCATAATATTTATTATCAATATTTTCTACCTTGGTCTTCTTATATTTTGCAGCTATCTTCTTTGCTGTTCTTACTACGTCAGCTTTTACGTAAACGTCTTTTTTTAAATCTGGTTCAATAAAATCTGCTTTATTTTGATTTCTTTTATTAATATTATTTTCTTTAATTGTTTGGATCCTTTTTCCTATCTCTTCTAAATCTTCTACTTTTATTTTGTTTGGAATAAAATCTATAGGTTTTCTTAATATTGTTGAATGGATTGTACAATTATATATACTAACTGCTTTTATTACTTTTTCTCTTAGGTTTAATATGTTCTTTTTCTCTTCTTGTGCATTATATATTCTTATATGTTCATTAAGTGTACCATGCACTCTTTCTACATCTGAATTTCCTGTCTTATGATTTGGGGTTATGAGTTTTATTTTAATTCCTTCTTCATTGCAATATTCTTTAAATGCTAGGCTATTAAACTCACTGTCGCAAACTATTTCTTGGGGTTTGCCTAATATAGAATTTCTAAGTTTAAGTTGCTCAATAATTTTATGAGTGTTTCTACTAGCTATGGGAAAGGCTGTCAAATGCTTAGTAAATTTGTCTATAATTGTTAAAAAGTAAATATCTTTACTTGGAATATAAATGTCCATGTGTATTAGCTCGTTTGGCTTAAGTGCAGTTTTGCTCATTTCAAATTTTATTTTTTCTGGACTTCTATCATTTTTTGCTGTTTGACATACAGTACAATTGTTAATGTATCTTCTTATTATTTCTCTTAATTTTGGAAAATAATATTCATTTTTAATTTCAAGATATGTTTCTTGTATTCCTCTGTGATTAAATTGTTCATGAATCCTTTGAATGAGATTCAACGCATCGTTTGTATTACTTAAATCTTTTAAAAGAGTAATGCATCTCAGTAATTTTAGCTTACTTTGATTGCTGTAAAGCTCAACATATTTTTCCTGAATTTTACAAAATAAAGTATCACTTGGACAATATACTGCCACATTTCCGTGATCAGGTAAAAATTCCCTTAATGCTTCAGTAAAATGTTCACCTATATCTTTTGATTTAATAGTGAGTCTTCTTATACCTTTGTATATATATTTTATATCTTTACCTTCATCTTCTGACTCTATAATTTCTATTTGATGCTTAAACATATTTGTAGGTAATTCTGAAATTCCTATGTGATCATTTCTTTCCTCTATTCCACTATGAATTGTGGCTAATGTTGAATCTTCATTTCTATTGACTGCGTTTACTTCGAGTCTACTAAGATAATCTGCTACGCGATTTTCTTTTCCTTTTAAATATTCGATATCAAAATCATATTCATTTAAACTTATTTTCCATCTTTGGAGTTTTGAGTTTGGTTCTTTAAGGTTACTTAACAAAATAAAAGGTCTATGATCAGTTTGTATTTTAAATTTGCGACCGTAAAGGTATGGTCTAAAATATTTTGTTGACCAAACAATACTTAATAATTCTTTTTCAATAGTGCTATATCTGCGTTCATGTTCATTGAGGGTGCGAGATGCATAGCATAATGGGTGATTTGATTGTGAGAGGACTGATCCGATCGCATAATTTGATGCATCGGTTGTTAACACGAATTCCTTTGTATAATCAGGATATTTTAAGACGGGGTCATTAGAAATGAGCAATTTAAGTTCTTCAAAAGCTGTTATATATTCTGGGTCTTTAATATTTATCTTTGCTCCTTTCTTGAGATATTTGGTCATAGGTACTGCTACCTTTGAATAATCTTTTTCTTTTTCCTGTAATAACCTGTTAGACCTAGAAAAGATTTTATTTGTTTTGTTGTACCAGGAATAGGTACTTTTTCAATTGTTCTTATTTTTTCTGGATTTGGCTTAATTCCGTTTGTAGTAATAACGTGCCCTAAATATTCGGTTTCCTTGCTAAAAAATTTACATTTATCTATTTGTATTTTTAAATTGTGATTGTTAAGTTTTTTAAATACTTTGTTAATTGAGCAAATATGTTCCTCTAATGATGTACTAAATATGAGAATGTCATCTAAATAGACCACACATATTTTTCCTACAAGTCCTTCTAATACGTGAGTAATCATTCGCTGAAAAGTTGCAGGGGCATTTTTTAGTCCAAATGGCATTCGATTAAATTCGTAATGACCGTTTGCTGTTGAGAAAGCTGTTTTATACCTATCTTTAGGATTCACCAATATCTGATGGAAACCTTTCGCTAAATCTAATGTGGTAAAATATTGGGATCTTCCCAATTTACTAAAAATGTCTTCAATGTTTGGAATAGGAAACTTGTCTTCCACGGTTACTTCGTTAAGTTTTCTATAATCTATAACAATTCGCCATTTCTTAAGTCCTGAATTGTCTATCTTTTTGGGTACAACCCAGATAGGAGCATTATATGGACTGTTGCTTTCTTTTATTATCCCTTGATCTAACATTTCGATTATTTGTTTATCGACTTCTTTTGTATGTACTTCTGGATATCTATATAGTCGTGAATATATTGGTTTATCACTTTTAGTTTCAATGTTATGTGTTACTTCTTTTACGTTAGTTAAGATATCTCCTTCGCTATAGAATAATTGTTCATTATTTTTTAATATTTGATTCAGAGCTTTCTTTTCTTCTTTGTTCATATAATGTTCAGTTAATTTATCAGTTAGATCTTGTAAAGCTTCATCAATACCACATAAATCTATTTGTGTATTTGATAATTCCTGAATGTATCTATCTAAAGGGTATTCCTTTGGTTTTGTCATTAATGGGATAATAGTATTTTTAATTTTCAAGGTATGTGTATAATATGATATTTCAGCTTCTAATGGTATAAGGATATAATTTCCTAAAATTCCGTCAAACGAACTGTTTGTAATTGGTGTAATTAAAAATTCCATGGTTGATTCTTTTTTATTAAATTCGATTGGTAGTGGTAAAATTATTTTTGAATTTATTTGATTTTCATTATATAATGCTTTAATTATAACTGGTTTGTCTAATTTACTTTCATAATGTCTTGGAAATATATTTTCTTTTAAAATAGATGTAGCTGCTCCTGTGTCTACTAAAAATCTAAGTTTTTTATTAAGAATATGAACATCTATGCAGGGTAATGGCCTGTTGAGGCAGGTGTTTGAAAATTTGCTGTATTTTGAGTAAGGTGATCTATTTCCATTGGTTCTAGATCATTTTTTTTATTTTGTGTAGCAAATGGATTACGATTATTATTAGAATAACTTCCACTTCTATTTGGTTGCCTATAATTTCGTTCATTTTGGTTTCTATAGTTTTGATTATTGTTTCTATAAAAGTTTTGACCTTTATTATTGAAATTCCTATAGTTATTTGAATTTCCTGATTCGTTTTTATAATTTCTATCAAGTCTTTGATTTGTATTGTAATTATTATATTTTTTATAGTTTTTGTCGTTAAAATTATTATTGTTATTTCCAGTTCTATAGTTTCGAGTATTTCTATCATTATAATTATTTTCTTCTTTTGTCCAATGACAAGATTCTAATTTATAAAAAGCTTCACTTAAAGTTTTTATTTCATGATTAATAATAATCGAACTAGCATTTGGTGGAATCTTTTCACAAAATTTAGCTAATAATGACGCTTCATTATTGCTACAATTATATTCTATCGGTTTATCTTCCGATAGATAAAATTTATTGTTTAATCTGCAGAGAATGTCTGCATATGAATTATATAGCTGAGTTATATTTTTAGTATAAACTTTGTCAGCTAGTTCCTTTAATTTTAAAAAGGACTCTTTTTCACCAAAATTTCTAACTAATAAGTTTTTAATTTCTTGCCAGTTATTTGGGTCACCACCCCGTAATACTACTTCTAATGCACTATCTGTGATTTTGGATTTAATTTCATTTACTATAAATTCCTTTGCTGCTTCATTATATAAATTTACAACACTCATTATGAAATCTACCTTTTTTATAAATATAATAATATTACATGATTTACCATTAAAATTTGGTAAACTCTTTACTAATTTTAAGGGGTCGATATTTATTGTAGCCATTTTTACCTTATTTTCAATTTTTCCTTCTGCTTGCTCAATTTCTTTTGATTGCTGGATTGCTGCAGGATCTGTTGATTTTGAAGTTTTTTCTTCCTCGGTATTATATGTTAACGCAGCTGGTTTGTTGTATGGTGTATATTTCTTCATTTATCGAACACGTTGGGGCTTTCGACTTGGATAATTTTGCCACGTAAAGTTGTTCTTCCTTCTTTTTATTAATTTACACTTTTTAAAGTAATGGCATATATTTTTTTTTTTTTTTTTTTTTTTTAGTAGCACTTTTAACTTTTTATTTGTCTTTAATTTTATTTTGTTGAAGTTGTTTTCTTCTCAACTTTTGCTGAATTGATCTAATATGTTCCTGGAAATCAGCTGTTGCTTCATCGTCCATCCAACTTTGTGAGTTTACTTCTATATGTGGTTCCTTTACTTGCGGGGCCTCTGCTCCCTTTTGAAAATTTATTTTTTCTGGTTGCATTAAGTAGCACTTTTTGTTAATTTTAATTTAACACTGAGTTCACTTTCTGTACCTATGCTTCCTTTTGAAGATTTCCTTCTGGTTGCATTTAATGTTTTATTTAATTGTTTTATTAGTCAAGCATTCTCTCTACGAGACTTTGTAAAATTGTCCTTTCGGATCTTGATTTACGATGCTTTTCACTGAACAAAATATATATTTTTATTTTTCACTGTCCTATAGCACCATTTAGTAATTTTACTTTACCGGTACTAACTATTTTATTTAGTTTTAGGACGATCCCGAATTAAACTTTTAATAAAGTAAGATTCAATATATTTTGATCTTTCGAGATCCTACCGACTGCGCCAATTTCGTTTCCGATTCTTTATTTGAATAAAAAGATATATTTTTGTGATCGCAGAAGATCACAATCAACAATTAAATAAAACGCATTCATGTATTTTAAACTTAATATTATTTATTAAATCAAAGCTTCAGATCCCTTACCACTGGTGGGGGGAAATCTTAGGCTATACGTAGAATGACAAACTGTGAACTGAACTTGAATTGATCGATGAAACCCTTTTTATACTTATAAAATGTTTACTAAGCAAATCTATCTTCGACTGAAGATCGTTTGCTTTCCTTTGTCTTTTAAAATTGCTGACACAAGAATTCTTTTAGAATTATTTAAGATGCTTTGGGCACACAAGTTACTGAAGGCAAAAAGTGCTGATATGATATTTATAATATCGGATATCATCATCCGCTATGAGATGAAATTATGAATCAATGTGTGAGCATTACATTTTGTTTATATAAAGATACTTTGTATCTTTCTTCATTATTATAGGGTGTTTAATAATTTTACAAAGTTATGTGAGGGTGTTCTGATAATGTAACCGTACTACTTTCAGGCTTGATGACAGAATGGTGGGGTAGATAGTATCCTTGATTTAAATGCATTTTACCGGGTTCCAATTCCGTCATATGACCTAAATTTCGGCACTCCTCCATAAAACTTATATGCATTTTTTGTAGATCCTTGTCCCTAAGGAACCGCCGTTCCATTGCCTTAAGCCCCTTTTCTGCCATTGAACAGGAATCCCCTCAATAACTGCGCCTTCCTTGAATGGTAGCGTAACAATAAACCTACCGTCATCCATTCGCCTGTAGTGTTCCTTAAAATGTTTTTTCGCAAGGATGAAAATCATACGAATGCTTAATAGCAGGCTCCGGCTCCTAAATTTTCCAAAATCGTTCAACTGACAAGTTCAAATCCTTTAATGTATGAAAGACCACCCTTCTGTGCCCTTCCTCGTCATCGTCCTCGCTTGCCCCATCCGAATTCAGTACCAATGATATAACTCTGTCGTCTTCATCAAATATTTTTTTATCGTTAATCGATTTCAAAACGATACCAGCCTTTAATAATATATCGATTGACCTCGGTGTAGAGAAGTGAGGATCCGCCAACTGAATATCTCCAAAATCTGTTTTAACATCGTAAAATACACTTGCTGAACCTTGTGACTCCCCAACTACTCCATCGCTGTTCTTCCCCCTTTCACATTCATATTCCACTGTAGGTCTGCACAAAACTACTGACGCTGCTCCTCTACTACTTGATTGCTCTGCATCTGCATGAATCAGAGTATGATGTTTCCCCTTGCATTTTCTACAGCTAGATGATGTGCAGTCCTTAACCGAGTGTCCTGTGTTTAAGCAGTTATAACAAAGACGGTCCTGAGCTATAACTGTTCGCTTCCCGTTTGAATCTAATTTTGTGAACTTAGGGCATACGCTAACAAAATGATTTTCCGTGCACATCGTAGATGCACAGCAGATGACGGAATGAACTGACTGACGATTGATTTTATTCGTTGAATTCGAAGTTCGTTTATTAGTTTGAGATGATTCTAGTTCGAATACTTTGGCTAATATAAACTGCATCATTTCGTCAAATGTTGGAGACTTAATGTAAGCGCTTTGCCTTGCCCAAAGCTATTTTTACTCCACGTCCAGTTTTGAAGCAATAACATAAATAAGCCAACAATCCCAATGCTCCGTTGGCATCTTCAGGTACTTAAGTCCAGATATAAATTCCTTGGTTGTACTAAAGAGATTCCTTATGCTACTTCCACTTGGAAAAGAACCTACACATGGCTGCTCCATCAAAGTCCTAACATAAGTCTCTATTATAATTTTTTCGTCATCATACATTCTATTCAAATCCTTCCATGCCTGTTCGTAATTCGCGTCAGAACATGAACATGAACATGAACATGGGGGCAACTTAGTTCCTCTATGCGACTGAGATGTACCTCCGCTAATGTTAGCCTCTGAAAGTCGAGTTAGCGCGGCCGCGATTGAAACCTGATTACTTGAGATCAGTCGTACAGACTCCTCAAATTCTGTTAATGTGCCTTGCATGTGGTGAACATTTGTAGATGCTGCCGAAACAGACAATTGGCCGGGGTTTATTTTATTATGGCATATTATTTGTTTTCAAATTCCTATCTGACGCTTTCTTCCTCAACTAGTTCTACGTCTGTCAGCAACGCCTCAATTTCCAATTGCACCTGTTCGAATGCCTGCATGTTTTCCTCTTATTTAACAAGTCGAGTGTTTGCATCAGCTGCAATAATAGTTTCTTCCGCAGTTTCTCTGAAATGTTTTTCAAGATGGCTGAGGATTCCCTTATAAGTACCTCGTCTCTTTCTTAAGACTTCTATTTTGAATGGTTTTATAAATAAATGAAAGTAGGTACTCACCCCTGTGCTGTTATTATAGATTTACGAAGCTAACAATTTCGTCAACAAATTGTATTTGTCTCTTTTTTATGGCCGCTACTGTGCTCAAGCAACGAAGTGATGAAACATGAATCACCGTACCTTTTTATTTTGCCTTCACACAAGCTCTTCTAGTTTCTCTCTTGAAACCGTTTTGCTTTCGCACGAAAACTCACACAGTTTTGTCGTTTTTCTTATGTATGCCTTTTCAACCGCTTGGCCTTTTTCACCGTAAATAAATTCTGTTATTTTAAATGGAGTTACCGAAACTAAATTTTTATTTTTTTCCACTTTTTCTCAATTTTAAGCTATTTAGATATATTTTTTGCCTACTATACAATAATTTGAGGGTTCGAGTTCGCAGATAACACACCCACTGCACGTCGCCGCACACCGCACACCGATCGAAGGGAACCGAACACCTTATTTTTATCAAATTATACCGAATGTGGTTTGAAGGTCCAATGTTTACGCTTCCAGCACCCAGGTTTTCACGATTATCCCTTTTAAAGTCCGATCACCTTATAAAGTTTCGATAGCTCCCTTTGCGTTGATTCCCTAAAATCAAAACTCCTTCTCGGTTTAAATAAAGATACAGACACGACCGTTCAATTCAATGGAAATTTTTTTTCTGGTCTTGCTTACCGATGAGACAGTACGGACCACATTTTCGTTTCATACAAATAAACAAAAGCAGCACATTTCAATTATTAAACAGCGCGAATTACAAATTTGTTATCTATATCCACTATTGCTAGAACAATCTCTTAAATAATCGCGAATTCGCGATAGTGTATGAAATTTGCAACATATCTGTTTTATGAGTTTTGTTGCATAAAATCAAAAAAACCTACTCGAGTGCGAATGGTTTTAATTACATTGAAGAACTTTGTAAATTGAGTTACTCAGCTTCGAAAACGAAGCTTAAATTCGTCTTCGTGTTGTTTGATTAGAATATGGATTTCTCCTCTCTTATAACTGAATATTTTTTTTTTCAATTCAATTCGAGATTAATTCTATTGTTGCTTGCAGAGCAAATAATTGATTTGATTGAATTAACAAATTATTTTATTATTTCTATTGTTGCTGATTATAATATTTTTGTGGATTGCTAATTAATAAAATAAACGATTGTAATCTTTCTTGGTTTGATCTTTGCATACAGTAGAACAAGATTGAGTATGGCAAGTATTGTCTCTAGGGTTACTTTAAATTCCTTAACTTTTTGGTTGTTAACGAAATGCAACTTGTGCAAGTAAGGCAGAGATATTTTATTATTATACGCGACTTCGTCCAAAACTGTCTTCTTTGGTGGTGTTAGGTGAGCCATGTCGAAGGGTTGGTTTGTGTGATATTCCCTCCCGTTGGCTTTAATATTGGACCCGAATGTTATTAGGAAAGATCCATTTAGTACGATGTGTTGAACTTTGTCTTCAGTTGTGATATTTTCGCCTCTGGCGATTATAATTCCATACTAGAGCGCTTCCATCTTTGTTAAGTGATCAGCATGGGTAGTTGGACCTTTTTCTGTGTTATTATTAAGGAGTTGGGCTAGGCAAGAATTTTGGGATCTATTTTACAATAGGAATAGAGGGGAGCTTTTTTGCATACACTCAGTGGATAGTTAATTTTTTTACAGTTTGCGGAACGGTACGAACTTACATCTAAAATTTAATTGTCATGAACGACAAGAATAATTTGAAAAAAATGTATATATTTCCTGAACTTTTGGAATTTTAATTAAGAATACGATTGACTCGTTTTGGTAATACATTTTTACATCAGCAACGTTTAACAAATTGGTTATTTCAGTTACAATATTTTCTCTCATTTCAATTAATTCTATTTCTTCTATGCTTAAAATTAAAGGCTTTACAACATTATTCTTTGCTTATATTAAAGTGTAAATATTATTGCTTAAATTTATTTATTACAATTGTATTTCTTCCAGACATTAAAGAAGTCAACTTCTCATAGTCATCAGCCGCGTAGTGTTCATTGATATCGTTTGTATTTTAATTGTTAATTATAACTGTCATTTCATCTAATCTATTCTCAATATGGGTGTTTATACCAATCTGTCTGTTATTGGATCTAGTTAACTCATCTTCTTGCATTTTTAATAATTCCATATCTTGCAGAAGCTATGAATAATCTATCGATCGCCTGGTTCTAATGGGATTTTCTACTGAGGGTAGTAGATGATTTCTCGAAGCGGTATAGAATAGTAAAACATGAATGTTCTAAAATGTTCTTTATTCTATTAAAGGCGCAAATGGCCTCAGCATAAGAATTAATTTTGATGTTTTTAGACTTGTTCGTGTCTAGAAAGACAAAAAAAGATCTTAGCGCACGAAGTGTTTTTGGCACTTCAAAGTCAATTATGTCTTTGACTTTATAATATCTTATATCTTCTAAATGTCGTTTTCTGTTTGTGAAAAAAATATTATTTCTTTAAAGTGAATTTTATGAAAGCCCGATTTTAAATCGATTGAAGTATAATATTTCGATTATCATAAATTGGATACAAAAATTAAACTTTTAGGAATAGGATACCGATCTGGTATAGTGGGTTCATTTAATTTTCTGTAATTAAACACTAACCTGGATTTCGGAGTACCATCTTCATTAATTCCCTTTTCCCTACTACCAATATAGGAGTGTTGTAAGGGGGATGTGGTGGTTTTAGTATTCCATCATATAGCATTCTTTTAAAGTCTCTATTTATAAAAAGGAATTGCTGCCATATTGTATGGTCTTGGTTTTGCATCTAATGTTCTAATGGTTGCTTTTATATTTGCAATGAAAGGTAATCTCTCATACGGTTTAGCAAACACTTCTGAAAAGTCTTCTATTAATTCTTTAAAATCTTTTTTGACAATGTCAGGAATTGTTTTTATATCGATTTCTAAACTGTTTACCTGCTCGCATTCTAAAAATTTAATTTGCATTTCCTCATTTTCATATATCAACAAAGAGCGCTTTGTATCAATTTGTGCTTTTATTTGCGCTAGAAAATCATACCCTATAATTCAGCACCAAAGGTTTTTAATTGGGGAAGTATAACAAAATCTATAATCTTATCAAAAAATTGTATTTTAAATTTGTGGGTTACTTTATTTTCACCGTGAAGGGTCTTTACTTAAAATTTGTATTATTAAGAATTGCTTTTAAGTGATCCTCGTATTCCTCATCGAGGTTTTCATATTCGTGATTTTCGGAGCACACAATACTATGCGGAGAAAAAAAATTTGGTGTGGGTTTTCAATTTCGCCTTTTTTTTGTGTTTTATTGCTTGTTGTCTTTAAACAAAGATATGTTTACTGTTTAAAGCTAAGTATACAGTTCTTCAACTCAACGAAAAAAAACTACAAGCAATTCTTATGGGAGTGATTTTTGCAACAAAAAAATTTTCCACCGAAAAATATTTTTATCGAATTGTGAACTTAACCCTGGAAAAAAAAATTATACTCACCACGTTTTTTTTGCGCAAAACAATGTCAATGACATTGTCTTGTGCAAAAAATCTAGTTTGGTGCCACGATTGTTTTTCTTGCGGAAAAAAATTTCTTTCTCACAATCAATTTTTTTTTCGTTCAAAAGAACTGTATACTAAGCTTAAGCACACAATGCTAAACAGAAATAAAAATAAGTTATGCGCCAGTAAATAAAAGATATTTACTCTTTTCTTGTGAGTTTATAACTGAATATTTTTATTTCAATTCGAGCTTAATTCTTTTATTGCTTGCAAATCAAATAATTGGTTTGATTGGAAATAAAATATAGGGTGCTGGGGTATAGGAATGTGCTGTGGTAGGTAAAGGAATGTGGGAAATTATATTGACGCAATAGCTTCTTCGGTGCGCACTGTACTGAGTCTCTGAGGATGCGCATTATCCACTAGAGTAAACGTGGCGCGAAACCGATCCATGGTTGCTCGAATTTATGCGATTTTGCTATTATGTCGACCGAATATTGGACGGAGCGCGCGATGCGTTACGAAAACCGAACCATTTGGTAATAAGTTTGAACGATTTGCAAACATTGTTCAGGAGTAAGTTTATTAATTATGAAATGGCAATCCAAACTGAGCATAAATCAAGTGACAGCTGTTAAAAAGACCAAATCAGAAAAAAGTATTGCCAGATTGAAAACCGCACGTCAAAAAAACAAACACCCTTTACAATTTTTTTAGGATCAAACGTACCCAAGATACGTGCGTAATTGCTTTTTATTGGTCTCTGGGCGTGTTTTCTTCGGGGAATTAAATTCTAAAGAAAGACAAGTCATCTACGTGTATTTTGTTTAAATAAAATCAATTTTTATATATAAATTAATTATTTTACCTGACGGAAACACACGTATTTCTTATGGCGCCAGTTTGGTATGTGTCAAAACTGTTGTTTTCGATTGCCAGCGGGTATCGCACTTTGAATTTTTTAGTCGTCAATAGCAGGTACTATCATGAAGCAGATATTTATTTCTCTATGTGTGGTGACACCGTTATGCAGCGCTAATATTGCCATAAATTTGTTAATAGGGGGGTTTACATGGACAAGCATGCTCGACAACATGGCTCGACAACTATCAATGCTCGATCATTTAAACGCGAAAACAACTGCTGGGCCAACATGTTGGATGGATTTCTAAATTTTTTGAAAATCTGCTGGCTCGTCCAACCAACCAACTTATGTGAACAGATGCTCGAAAACTTCGTTATTTTTTATGCGGTAAATTTTCTCGGCCAGATAATGGGTCGGTTAAAGCGATCAGGAAAAAGCATCAGAAAAAAATTTCTTTTTATAATTTAATGCGTTAGCAAACAATTTAAAAAAATTAAAAGGATACGAATCTATGACAAATCACTTGACATAATTTTTTTCGAACAAAAAATTCTCTTTGTGGTAAATATTTTTCCTTAAAAAAGCATTTATTATTTTTTCTGATTCAAATTCGTTTTCTGTACAGAATTTTAATCAGGAAAGTTAATAAAAATGCTGTTATTCATAAATAACGCTGCTAAAATTTGTTTCGCCATCCTGCATCCGTGTGTTTTGAAAATCAAAAAATATTGATGCTCGACAACATCAGTATCCATGTAAACGCAAAGTTGGACGTACAGTTATTTTTGACATCGAGCCATGTTGTCGAGCATGCTGGTCCATGTAAACCCCCTAATGGGGAGTAGATGCAGAACGAAAAAGTAGATGTAAGTAGGAATCAGGGCGGCCCAGACTGGGAATTTTTTGAAAAGTTAGAGGTCATGTGAATGACAAATATGTATTGCGAGTGCGGGGCGGTGGCCTTTGAAGTGGTGGCGCGTGGTGTTGTGTGTTGACGTCATTGGAACTGGTGAATGAGTAATAATTATGATATGGGAATAAATTTTTAAATTAAAAAGATTTGTAGTGTGTTGGATTTGAACTGGGTACATATGGATTGGCAGCAGTATGCTCTAGCCACGGAGCTATTTGCAAATTGAAAAATGTGTAGTAATAATGTATTAAGTAGTGAATTGTTTTGATTACATTGGATGAGTGTTGAATGAGTAATAAAATGTGGATATAAATTATAAATTAAAAAAAAAAAAAAATTGTTGGTATGAGGCATATAGGTTAAGCGATAAAGTTGGATTCAGATAAATTATGAATAAAAAGATTGATATTGTATAATATAATGAGTGCGGAAATAAATTATAAATTAAAAAAAAAATATATTTGTTGAGTGTTAGATTTGAACTTGGTACATATGGGTTGGCGGGAAAATGCTTTTTTTTTATTTTGTTTTAAATTCATTTTTATTTTTCGTTTAACTTATAACTAACTTAAAGCTAGACAAAAATTCATAAAAAATAGCCTACTTATCAATAACTTAAAACTTACTTACTGGCCCCATGCGGACGCTCTAAGTTAAACTGTATTAAATAATATTAACTAATGCCTTTCGGCCTTAAAACTATATTAATACTAAAATTCAGCGTGGTTTTATTTTTTACCAAGAAGAAATTAAAAAAAACTTGGTATCTTATCATTTTAATTTCTTATATAAAACTTACAAACTACATAAAACTATTGTAAAACTAACTAAAACTACTGAGGACTACTTAAAACTATTTAAAAACTAGAACAGCCACAGCAAGCATTTTCTTTGGTTTTATTTTTTTTTTTTTATGTTTTTGCTGTTTTTTGTGATTTTTTTTTGTGTTTTTTTTTTGTGTTTTTTTTTTGTGCCACCCTGACTGTCCCTACTTAAAACTAATACACCTAAACCTATGTAAGTCGGCCAAGATAACAAAGCGTAACCGCTTAAACGTGCACTCTCATAATATTCGTCGTTAGGGTAGTGTTGAAAGCAAAGAATATGAACTCATGTGTGTTCTCTATGAACCGTTGGATTATAATAATTTTATTTTGTATTCTATTCTACATACAAGGCGCACTCGATGAGCTACTGTGTAACCGATTGAGTTCATTGCCCAAGACGAAATATGAACTTCGTAAATTTCTTTAGTTTGCAATTTCCCACGTTAATGGGAATCCAGAAGAATAAAATATGTCACACAGTAGCTCTCGTTACAAATATAGATAATTGATTTATTTGCAAAGTATGCAAATAAAATTATGTTATTTATGTTACTTATGTTACTGAACATACACCCCCCCTTGGAGGTTGTTAACCTTCAATTTATAAGTTGGCTTCAAGGCGAGGAACTGTTGGCGTTGGAATTGGCCGTCTCTGCCTTAGGCAATAATAGACTATCATTCCAATAGTAGTCAGCAGCAGCAGGTAGCCCAAACGGTAATGACGATAATCATGGATGTTCAATTGGGGTTCTTCAGGTCTTCCATTTCCTGCGTAAGATTTCTAAATTGGTCATAATCAATAGTGCTTACCTTTACAGGGGGGATAAGGTCTTTTGATCTGTTGCGGGTTCTAGTCCAGTCGTTGATTTTTACGTGCGTTTATGATGGTGTTTCCAATTTTGAGAGTACACATCTCTTTGAATTCAATAACTCCATTGCCTCCCAAAGCTAAGCTGCTCGTAACTCCATTGCAAATGAGAAGACCGGTTGAATTAGTAACCAATGAAAACAACCAACTGTTGCTTTGTTTGAGCGCAAGCCACTGATTTTGAGGTGGTATTTCGTTAAAGATGCAATCGGTCAAAGCATTATCTTCGTGATTCAGTAATGCCATTTCACAATTTTGCAAATTATGTTGATGGATATTAGTCGGAAGAACCGGAATACAAAGATGGTTTCTTGCGGCTATAGGCTTGCAGGATGAAAACTCATATTCGGTTAGTCCAAAAAATTTATCTCTTGCTAATGTTACTGCGATGTATGGTTTAGATACATCTACTAGAAGACTTATATTGTTGTGACTGATGGGCAATGGAATAAGATTAAACACCTGGAATTCTTGGTTTTCGGCTAGGGGTATCAACATTTCAAAAACTATTGAATCTTGAAGTGTTTGTCCCTTCACTGTTATTATTTTAAACATGTCCAACACTGAAATATTAGGTAATCTCAAGGACGATGGGAGATTTCCTTGAACAAGCTGCAGCTGTTCGCTGAGTTGCTTTGTTGTGATGAGCTGAGGGTTAATTTTCGCATGATTCAAATCAAGTATAACATCAGTCGAAATGTCTTGAGTATGCTGAAAATTAGTTAAAATTATAATTAAATAAGACGTTAGCGATACAAAGAATAGTGCCAACGTCATCTTGTTGTTTTTCGATTCCATTGAACGTTTTAGTCAGATATGTATTCAATGCCTGGATTGCTTTCTGACTTCCATCGTATTGCGTCTCAAAATATTTGTCGTTGAATCTGAAATGGAGCTTTGTTTTTTTAATAAGAGCAGATAAGTGAATTTCATGTTTATTTGCTAGGTCGATCTGATTTTGAATGTGCTGAGCCTCTTCTTGATCGAGGACACCAAACAAACTATGTGCCACACTACCAACGAAATCAAATGGAGATCTGGGATGTCGAATGGCTGTCCGACTTGAGGTCTTTAACCCATTAATGAGTTCATTGTTTTGGTCAATGACAGCTACTCTTTGTCGAAAAATGTCGATTGTCTGATGACAATAGAACATCCTTTCCGATATATCCGCTCTGCAAGCGCCTTACAATTCGTTTAAATAAGTTTTGATTTCGTTTAATTCTAGCAAATAGTTGGTAAGATTGTAATAAACAAAGATGCTCCAAAAATTTTTAACAACCCGTAGAGTACCAATGTCTTCAAAGTATATTCCGACTGCGTTATCGAGCTGGCTAATAATAACGTGCTTGTCTGTGTGTATTGTGTTGACTGGCGCAATCAACAATGGGATAAAAAATGATACTAATAAAGATCCCGTTGTAACTCTGCCACTTCTGAGTTTCCGAGATGTTGGAGATTTATTTGGTTCTCGATCATTCTTTAGAGGTGGCTTCTTTGTATCACTGGCTGTTTCTTCTACCGGCAAGGGGCACAAGTTATGGATAGCTCGCTGGAGAATCCCTCCATGGTTTTTGATGTTGGCAACACAAACTAATCCATCATTTCCATTGATCACTTCTACTACACGTCCCAACTTCCATTTTGTTGGTGGCATATTGTATTCCTTTAATAAAACAAGTGTGTCTTGCTTTAAGTTTTGAGATTCAGTTTTCCACTTAGCTCGTTGTAGATGTAAGTACTCACCCGACCATCTCTTCCAGAATGATTGCTGAACATGCTGAATCTGTCGGTATTTACTTAGAGAACTTACTTTTTTATCAGTGATATCGGGCTCTGCGATTGAAAGAAGTGGTGCTCCTATCAAAAAGTGTCCGGGGGTGAGAGATCATTAGGGTCCGATGAAATTGGCATCAAAGGCCTCGAATTGAGTATAGCTTCTATTTGAATTGTGATTGCGGTGAGCTCCTCGTATGTTAACGAAGCCTCGCCCAGGTGTTGAACCAACAATCCTTTAGCTGATTTCACAGCTGACTCCCAGAGACCCCCAAAGTGTGGAGAACGGGGGGGAATAAATTTTCAATTAATTCCCGTCTGAATACATGATGATTGAATTGCTGATTCCATTCTCTTTGATTGCATACCTTCTTTAAGCTCTTTGAGCTTATTACTTGCACCGACAAAATTAGGGGCATTATCACAGAATATTGTGTGACACAATCGACGTCTGCCTATAAACCCTTAAGACCATTGATGAACGACTCTGTGGAGAGGTCTCCAACAACTTCTCTGATTTTGTAATGCGATTTTATAGGACCAGCAAAGTCAACCCCTGTGTAGTAAAATAGACGAGATGTTGTTACTCTTTCCATTGGTAGGTCGCCCATCAGCTGTTGGCCTGGATTTCGCACATATGATACACTTTCTAATCACTGATCTTGCTTCTCTGCCAATGCTTAATATCCAATATTGATGGCGTGAAATTGCTACAAGGCCTCTGTGGGATATGTGTAAGTTTGTTCTATGTAAATGCTCCAAAAGCAACCTAGTAACAATGTAGTTCTTAGGCAACAGTATTTGATTTTTTGCATCCAGCAGAAGTACAGAATTTGCTAATCTACCTCCCGATGGAATTAAGTTATGTTTTTTATCAAAATAAGGGGTTAAAGTTGCTAAGCTGGATTGAGAACTTGTACTTACATTGCCTTTCAAAGCCTTGTATTCTTCTCGAAAGGTCATACGATGTGTGTATACCATGAGAAGGCGGGTTCCTTCGCACAGTTCATCAGCAGAAAGCATTCCGCTTCTTCTAAGGAGGTCGGGACGTCGAACGTTCCTTAAAAATCTACTACAATACGAGAATATTTTCTGTAGTGTATAGAAAGAGTTTCTATGATTAATACTATTCAATATATCTTGTTAAATCAGCTGGATTAATTTCTCCTTTAATATGATTCCATTGTGATATCTGAGTTTCTGCTTGGATTTTAGCTACCCTATTTGCTACAAATGTATCCCAGACATAAGAAGGAGTGTTAATCCAAGCCAGCACTGTTGTTGAATCCGTGTAATATGCTATTTTATGAACATACTTCTTAAATATCAGAAATATTCTCTTTAAGAGCTCAACCAAAAGCTCTGCAGCTAGAAGTTCAAGACGAGCGATTGTAATGGCCTTCATCGGAGCGTTGCGAGATTTGGAGCAAAGTAACTTACTAGAGAAGTTGCCTGATTCTTCTATGCCTCTGACGTATACACATGCTCCAAAGGCAGACATACTACTAGCCAAAAACCCATGTAGTTTGGCTCGTTTCGGTAATGGGCACATAAGAAATCGAGGTATGCTTATGTTTTCTAAATCAAAAAATTGATTCACATACCTGTTCCATTTTTCAGCCAGGTCCATAGGAAGCTGGTCATCCAATGAGAACTCCGTCTTCCATAAGTCTTGCAAGAAAAGTTTGCCAAGCATTATGACTGGACTCAATAAACCTAGAGGATCAAACAATCGTGCAAGGTCTGACAAAACACTTCTGCGTGTTACATGTGCTTTAGGTGCTGTGAATTTGTCTGAGTTAAATCCAAATTCAAATTGATTGAACATTGGATTCCAAATCAATCCCAAGGTTTTGATTACGTCTGACTGATGGAATCTTACTAACCTTTCTCTGTGTGCATCAGGAATACTCTTAAGAATGTTGTTATCATTAGAACAAAATTTTCTTATTTCAAATGTACCCTTTCCTAGAAGAGCTGTTATGTCTTCAATTAGTTGTCTGGCCTCTGAAACTGTATCTGCTCCAGCAAGTAGATCATTGACGTAAATATTTTCACGTATAGTTTGAGATGCTCTTTCGTGCAGCTGTTGATAATTGTCTGCAAGCTGGACAAGACATTTGGTTGCTAAATATGGAGCACAAGCTGATCCGTAGGTCAACGTGTTGAGTTTATATGCCTTCAGTGGTTGATTGCTTTGAGTTCTCCAAAGTATTAGTTGAAAGGCTATGTCTTCTGGCCTTACTAGTACCTGCCGGTACATTTTGCTTATATCTGCCGTAAACGCATACCTTTCTTATCTGAAATTAATAATTATTGAAAACAGGTCAGGTTGAACTGTCGGTCCTACACCTAGAATATCATTGAGAGACAATCCAGATGTTGTTTTTGCTGAACAATCAAAGACCACACGCAATGCTGTTGAAGAGCTTTCTGGCTTCAAGGGATCTCAACGTTCTCAATGGGACTCATATGGCCCAATTCTTTGTATTCTAATAGAAACTGAGAATAAAGCTCATGCAATGTATTATCTCTTTCAAATCTTCGTTCTAATGACAGAAAACTTTTTCGTGCGCTTTCGAAAGATGCACCTAAACAAGATGGGTGTTTTTTTAAAGGAAGACTTACCAAGAATCTTCCATTTGATACAATTTTTGTGCTAGAATTGAAAAATTCCTCACAGTTATGCTCTTCATAACTCATGCGTTTGATTTAAGTATCATGAGTCTCGTACTCCCAGAACCTACTGACAAGTTTCTTTAATGAAGATAGAGATGGTCTCGTGGCAATGGTGCAAACGGCAATGTGGTTTGTAGCTTGAGAGCCACCCGCGACTATCCATCCTAGTTTTGTGTTACGGAGAGTAGTAAGTTGAGGTCCAACTGTTATTTCCCCTGGAAGAAGAAGATCGAAAAACAACTCGGCACCGATAAGCATATCGATTTTTTGGTTAGTCATAAATCCTGGATCGGCCAACTGGATATGAGAAGGAATACCCCAATCTTGTGATTGAACTTCACATCGTGGCTGGTAATCTGTAATCCTAGCTAGTACGGTTGCTTCAATACTTTCCTTGAAACTTGAATTATGTGATTCAAGTGTGAGTGATATAGCAAACTGTGTCTGAGTGCCATGTCCTCCTATGCCACTTATTGAGGTTTCCGATCGGTGCTTCGGGAGACCCAGTGCTTGTGCAAAGGCAGTAGTCACAATTTGAATTTGCGATCCTGAGTCTAGCAAGGCACGACAAGGAAGCCATGTTGCACATGCCGACCTGACTTTGACCAATGCGGTTGCTAGATAAACTTGACGTGGTTTCGATTTACAACAAGTAGCTGCATTGGAATGCTGGATGTTGATTGACCTTCCCCCCTTTGAGTTGGTTGCTGTTGCTGGCCACCTATCAAAGGTGTTAAATAGTTATTTGATTGAAATTCCCCCCCTTGAGCTCGTTGCTGCTGCTAGCTACCTGTGGAATGATTTTGATTATTAACTGGTTTTGTTTTAAAGGATTTTTTTGAATCGTTCTTATGGTGCAGGAGGATATTATGTTTGCCTTTACAACTTAGGCATCCTCTAGAGTAGCATGTTTTGGAGGCAAGCCCTGACCTAGCCAGTTTCGGCAAATTCCAAGCAGTTGAACAGCTTTCTCACGATCGCCAACTGAAAGAGATAAAAATGATTTACAATTGAATATCTTATGACTACTTGAGCTGCACATTACATAGGCAGCCATCAACTTTGGCTGCTACTACAGTTGTTGGCTTCCTTCTCTCGTCTGTATTGTTTATTGTTTCAAGAGTTTGAAACCGGGATTCAATAAACTTGAGTAACTCTGTCAGGGAAGGACTGCATCTTGGATCGGCCAATGATTGTTCAAAAAGTGTTCTGCCTTCTTTGTCAACTTTCTTGAGTATCAGGTGAACCACTATAGGATCCCAGTCCTGAGCGTGGAATCCCAGATTAATGAGCGCTTGAATCCCTTCCTTCGTATTGTCATGGAGTTTCCTTAAACTGGAACCAGTTCCAGAAACTGATGGTTGAGTAAGAAGTTTTTCCAATTGTGCTGCCAGGAGAAGTCGTTTATTGTCGTATCTATCCATGAGCGTCTGCCAAGCTGCTTCGAAATTGTTGTCTGTGGCCTTAAATCCTTGAATTAGACTGAGTGCCTCGCCAGTCAAATTAGCCCGCAAAAAATATAAATTTTGGGCAAGCGATATCGGTTGCTCAAGGATCATTGGCTTAAAAAGATCATAAAATTGACGCCACTTAAGATAATTTCCGTTGAATTTTGGCAACTCGATTTTTGGTAGTTTTAATGAAGTGCTTGGCACAGGTGGATCTTGTAAAAAGGAAGTCTCTGTTATCTTTGTTGGTAACCCAATTAATCGTAACTCGAGCTGCCCTTGAAAATGAAAGTATATTTCAATGTCTTCTTCCTGAAGGTCACCATCCAGCCGCTGATATAAACCTTTAAATTGTTCAAAGTTTTCTTTAATGTTAATTACCTTCACTTGAAACACCTGGGGTTGAGTGTGTTTTAACTCTGGTGGACAGTTATCCAATGATCTTTGGAAATGCTTCGAGAGCACCTTGAATCTCTCTCTTAGAGAAAGCATCGTTGTCTTTGACGCTTTAAGATAATCAAGCTTTGGAGGTGGATTCATCTTAGTTGTAGTTTCTGCTGACGGTGTAATCAATGATCCTAATGGTGGTCCTGCTAGTGGCTCCTCGTGAATCTGGTCTGCATTCTCCCATCGCCATTGCGTTATATCACTTCTAAGTTAGAAGTGGTAAAGCAGGGCCCTGTTTTCCAGGTCATGGTTGGGGCGAATGCTTGCATTAACTCGCTGAAAAGCAGCCCCCACAGCCCCCACTTTCTCACGAGGATCTTCGATGATAAATTATCGTCCAAGACGGCTTCCTCTGGATCTATGCCTGCTGTCAGAAGTACGTCTCGGTTCTCTGTCGTCCTCTGGAGCTTAAGACACGGAAGGTCGTTTTTATCGCTTTTCCTAAATATCTTATTGATTTGCGGAAACATACTCGGGTCGCTGGAATTAACGGCCCGAATTTTGTTGTCCCAATACAGATTAATGTAAAACCTATAGTTCTCCTTGATCAATTGGTTGATGTTTTTGATAGAAGACTTCGGTGTTCTAATCTCCAGATCGTGTGGGTCAGTAAACCGTCAGTACAAGCGTTTTAGTCTTGTCAGAAGTCCGCTTTTTTGTCTGTGTAGTGCGTCAATGGTCGCGTTACAGTTCATGTCGGTTGCGTCACGTTCTTTGTATTTCGGTATTGTTCTCTCCATTGTTCGTTGGATTGTCTCGTCCATTTGTTCCAAGTATTGGTCGATTTCAGTATTTGTAAGGTTCCTGTCGTTTGGTGGGGATATATTCTGCGACCGAATTTTGCTTGCTACTGCGTTGGTGACGCGTGGCTAGTGCATCTTACTGTAATTGTAAGTATGCACCGGTACATACTCCTCCAACTGCACAAGCTCGTTCGGAAGCTGTATTACGGCAGCGAGTCCGCAGTGATCACTGTCGTACTCGATGGTCCGTAAACAGTTCTTTCGTTGTTGACCCACAGTGTCAGTAATTGTCAGTCTTGAGTCTATCAGCAATAGATCGAGAAAGGCACCGCTTCTTGGAAACGATGGCCTATCTGTAGCCAACAGGTCAATCCCATACTCAACGCTGAATTGACTCATCCAATTATACAGATGACTACCTCTAGGATTTCGTATTTGATTTCCCCAATCTGTGTGTTTGGCATTCAAATCACCGGCCATCAGATAGTAATGGGTGATTTTTTAAGAGGTTTAGAACTTTAAAAAAAAAAAACACAAAAAATTCGAAAAAATGAATGAAATATTTATTTGAATCGATAGTTTGAACCTTGCAATTTAATGTTTAAAGATAATTTCATGCAAATGTTGACCGCGGCTGCGTCTCAGGTAGCCCATCCGCTGAGTCCAATTTTGGCATACTCTTTCACACATATCGGCCGGTATCTCACGAATGAATGCATGGATGTTGGCTTCCAGTGCGTCAATCGAAGCGGGCTTGTCCCTTTAGACATTAGCCTTGACATACCCCCACAAAAAATAATCTAATGGTGTCAAATCGCACGATCTAGGCGGCCAATTGACCGGCCCGAAACGTGAAATTAACTGTTCACCAAACTCGCAATTGCGCCATTGTTTCGCGTGCTGTGTGGCATGTGGCACCGTCTTGTTGAAACCACATATCATGCAAGTCAAGAACTTCCATTTCGGGCAAAAAAAAGTTTGTTATCATCGCTCGGTAGCGTTCACCATTGACAGTAACGCTGCGATTCGCATCATCTTTGAAGAAATAGGCCCAATAATGCCGCCGGCCCATAAACCGCACCAAACAGTGGCTTTTTCGGGATGCATTGGTAGCTGTTGCAATGCTTCTGGCTGATCTTCACTCCAAATGCGGCAATTTTGCTTATTTACGTACCCATTCAACCAAAAATGAGCCTCATCGCTGAACACAAGCAGCGCGCGATGAACATTTCGAACCGAGCACGAATTTTGATAGTAAAATTCAATAATTTGCAAGCGTTGTTCATTTGTAAGACGATCCATGGTTAAATTGCAAACCAAACTGAAGCTGTTTGACAGTGACACAAGGTACTAAACACACGTCAGCTGTCAAAACCAGTGTTGCCAAAACCAAACCAGCTTAAAAATCACCCTATATAAATATCAAAGTAGTGATAATAATAATTTAATCTCTTTACAGCCAAAATGAAAACCATAATTATAATTGTATTATTCACTTTTACCATAGTGAAATCAGAATTTTTATTACAAGAAATTCATAAAATCAAGCAGGATATATAATTATAAATCAAGAACCCATTGAATTAATCGAAAAATATGATAAAATACTCTATATAATTAATTTAGAAACTTACAATGAAATTATTAAACAAATTGAATTTTCTATAGAAACAGGCTATAACAATTTTCAAGACTTAAGATTAAAAAGATTAATGACAGAAGCTTTAGGAGATTCTAAATCCAAATTACATAGCATACTTCCTTATTCAAGACAAAGGAGAGGATTAATAAACATGGGAGGTAACGCACTCCATTTTCTTTTTGGAGTGATGGATAATGATGAAAGATTAGAGATTGAGAATCATTTAAAATAATTGAAGAAAACAATATGAATGCTATGACAGAACTAAATAAACAAATAGGTATAAATACGCAATTCCAAACAGAATTAGAAACAATGGCAGACCGTATAAACAAACACCAGTATATATTAAGAAACTTTATTAATTCCACAGAAATAAAACAAGAAAATCTAGCTAAAAGCATATTATAATTACAAATCAATACAGATATAATGCTGTTAAACAATGAAATAGAAAAATTACAAGACAATGTAGTCTTTTCAAGATTAGGAATTCTAGGGAGAAATATCTTAACTAAAGAAGAAAATAAACGATTCAATATAACCATTAATAAATTAGAATATATTGAGAGCAGCTTATTAACTAGAAATAACAAATTAGTTTTTGCTTTAAAAATACCAGTATTTACACATAAATGTGAAAACATAATGATTCTACCTATACCAAACGATCAAGGACTTGAAGTCGAAATATAAAAATACAACTATATAATTTGTAACAAAACATTATATGAAAACAATGAAATTAAATATCTTAAACATTTAAAGAAAAGTCCAATATGTATTCAAAACCTATATAAAACAAAATATGAAAACTGTAAGATAAGATCAAATAAAGATCAAGAATTAATAGAATTAGAAGATGGACTTGTATTTACAAAAAACTTAGTAGAAACAAGTCTCAATGAATATTGTAACAATATTGAATATAAAATTATTAAGAATAACCTTGTACATTTTAAAGATTGTAACATTAAAATAAATACAACTTTATATATAAATCGAAAAGAAACTTTTAAACAAAATATTATAATTCCATTATATAAGACATTAAACATTACAAAAATTAATGTTACATTAGAAGATATACATATAAATCAAATTGAAAATTTGAAAGAATTGCAAGCAATAAGATACCAAAACAATATAAAACATGTTATATCATATATAGTAGTGATTTTTTAAGAGGTTTAGAACTTTTTTAAAAAAAAAAAAACACAAAAAATTCGAAAAAATGAATGAAATATTTATTTGAATCGATAGTTTGAACCTTGCAATTTAATGTTTAAAGATAATTTCATGCAAATGTTGGCCGCGGCTGCGTCTCAGGTAGCCCATCCGCTGAGTCCAATTTTGGCATACTCTTTCACACATATCGGCCGGTATCTCACGAATGAATGCATGGATGTTGGCTTCCAGTGCGTCAATCGAAGCGGGCTTGTCCCTATAGACATTAGCCTTGACATACCCCCACAAAAAATAATCTAATGGTGTCAAATCGCACGATCTAGGCGGCCAATTGACCGACCCGAAACGTGAAATTAACTGTTCACCAAACTCGCCTCGCAATTGCGCCATTGTTTCGCGTGCTGTGTGGCATGTGGCACCGTCTTGTTGAAACCACATATCATGCAAGTCAAGAACTTCCATTTCGGGCAAAAAAAAGTTTGTTATCATCGCTCGGTAGCGTTCACCATTGACAGTAACGCTGCGATTCGCATCATCTTTGAAGAAATAGGCCCAATAATGCCGCCGGCCCATAAACCGCACCAAACAGTGGCTTTTTCGGGATGCATTGGTAGCTGTTGCAATGCTTCTGGCTGATCTTCACTCCAAATGCGGCAATTTTGCTTATTTACGTACCCATTCAACCAAAAATGAGCCTCATCGCTGAACACAAGCAGCGCGCGATGAACATTTCGAACCGAGCACGAATTTTGATAGTAAAATTCAATAATTTGCAAGCGTTGTTCATTTGTAAGACGATCCATGGTTAAATTGCAAACCAAACTGAAGCTGTTTGACAGTGACACAAGGTACTAAACACACGTCAGCTGTCAAAACCAGTGTTGCCAAAACCAAACCAGCTTAAAAATCACCCGTTAGTTATCTTCCGAGTTCAATCGAAGACAATCGAAAAGTTTTTCGAGCTCTGTTATAAAATTAGCTGGCTGAAGCGATTCTGGTGCGTAAGCCGAGATCACATACATTCGCTTCACCTGTTGGAGAGAAGTGCATATGATGCACGCCTCAAGCAACCGAAATCTCTGCACATCACTATTATATATTACCTTATGATCAATGCTTTTTCGTATGAAGATTGCGACACCACCCCCTTGAGTGGAGTTGGACCGATCTCTTCTAACGATATTGTAGTTGTTGTTAGTCAATTTATGTTTCTGGTTTAGCTTAGTTTCACTAGCCATAAACACATCTGGACTTTGGTCTTTCAACAATTGGAAAAGATTAGCTCTACGTTCGGTCCTAATCAGTGAATTTACATTCACAGCAAGGATTTAAAGGGCCTCTCCGGCAGCGCGCCCTTAACCTCTAAGTTGCGTTAAACTAGGCAAAACAGAGTAGAGATAGTCCACCCTTGTCGCCTGCTCCCTGATCAGCTTATGAAGACCTGATAACTGGCCCTGAATGGCCAGCAACATGCCTCTAATTTCGGCCTGTGCGTCCGGTTCCTTAGGCACGAGGGCCGGTTGGGCTGCCTTTGGCGCAGGCTGTACCGTACTCCCCCTTCCTGAAGCCATTTGGGCATAGGGAATTTGGGGGTTGACGGGCGTTACTGTAGGAGGACGCACTGAAGGGTGTCTCTCTAAACTCTGTCTGCCTAGCCGCTTTGTTTTGTTTACTCTGTTGAAACGCCGGATATCCCCGATTATTTGCGGGGTGCCCTTCGCCACGGCAAAGTGCACAGATTCCGCTTCTCCCGTCTGGCTCTGACTGTAGCGAACGGCTTGAATCCGATAAACTCGAGATCGTCGCTCTCTCTTGAGCGTTTATGGTGTCTTGAAGATCCATCTTATAAGTGTTGATGGGTCGCACTTTTTCTTTTTTGTTTTTGGGCGGCTGTGGCTGCTGCTGTTGACTCTGCTGCTGTTGATTCTGCTGCTCTTGTTGTTGTTTCTGCTGCTGTTGATTCTGCTGCTGTTGATTCTGCTGCTGTTGTTGTTGTTTCTACTGCTGTTGATTCTGCTGCTGCTGTTTCTGTTGCTGCTGATTTTGTTGTTGTTTTTTGGCTGCTGTTGTCTCTGCTGCTGTGTCTGTTGGGTAAGCATCATTTGCTGTGAATGCTTTATTTTGTTTTCTTTTTGTTGCTGGTGTATTTGCTGGTTAGGCTGAGGGCTTAGTATCAGGGGCGTTAGCTGGGCTCTGAGGAGATCTATTTCCCCTTGGACAGCACCAATTTCGGGCTGTATAGTTCGCTCCTCTTTTTCATCTTCTGAGGACGCCTCTGGTGAGGTTCAGTCCACGATCAGATTACTGTCCTCTGTATAATGTCCCTCTCCCCCTTCTGACATATAATGAATTTCCTGGTCGGAACTTAGTTGATTTGCTGCTATCGATACCTTCGCCGTAGGCCCCATCTCCCTCGCTCCAGCTAGCAGCTTAACTGAAGTGGTAGTGGACTGGCGCTTCACTAAGTTCGGTAGATACCGAATCTTCTTCCTCCTCTTCGTTGGCATATCGGTTGTTGTTGCCGATGTTGCTAGGGCATCTTTTGATGTCCCCGTTGTTGGTGCCGTTGACGGCTTTGGTGTTGCTTCTTGGACCTTTCGATGGTCCCATAGCTGATGATGCGGTTGTCGGCTTTGTTGTTGTTGTTGGGACACCTTTTGCCGGTCCCATTGATGATGCCGTTGTTGGCTTTGTTGTTGTTGCTGGGACACCTTTCGATGCCCCTGCACTTTTTCCGTCTTCCATAAGTTGGTTCTCCCACTCAATAAAATGTTCAACTTCTCTGTTATGAAAAAAAGCTTCCATTTTTTTATGCTTGACCAGGATTCGAACTCGTGACCCTCCGCTCCGCGGTTCGCCACCTCTACCACTGTGCTATTGCACTATTAAAAAAAAACCTTGGCTTAATTTAAACTTGATCACACACGATTCTATTTGAAAACACTGGGAAAGTCGCTTAACGTTCGCTCACCTCCACAGTTCAAGATCGACTGGCGGCAGTATGCTTTAGCCACTGGGCTATTTGCAATTTGGAAAATGTGTAGTAATAATGTAGTAAGTAGTGAATTGTTTTTGTTGATATTGAATTCAAGGATTAAGTAATGTAATGTGGAAATAAATTATGAATTAAAAAAAAAAAATTTCATAGGAGGCATATGGGTTAGAGGGTTGTATGGTCTAGCCACAAGGCTTTTTATGATTTGGAGAATATGTGTAGAAAGTAACATTGAATTCGAAGATGGTGTGATGGTGATCGTCATATAATATGTATATATGGTACAGTGACCTACATTCGAGGCTTGAAATCGATGTTGCTTTTGCAGTGTGGGAACATTTAGCTTCGTACGGGCTAAACTTTGACGCGTGTGTCCACTCAGCATATTGACAGTTTATGTGTATCTTATACCTGAATTGAATTCAAGTTCCCATGATATGTTCTGCTGCCGTGTGTAGAAACTCAATATGGTTTAGGTTTCAAGACAGAAATGCAGCAGTCTTAAACCGCAAAAACATCCAATAAAAAAAAAATTCTCACTATACATGCATTCAGAAATATTTTTTTTTATCATATGAGAACCCTAAAATATACCAATCAATTATTTTTTTTTTTTTTGCAAATTTCAAATAGTTGTGATGTACCTTGGGTTCTAAGGCTGAGGTATACTCGTCGGGTCCAGGGTTTAACTAAAGGAGGTACACAAAAAACTTTAGTGAAAAGGTGTCGCTCGGCTCGGTTCCTGTTGAATAACGGCTTTGCAGGTTTCTCCTTGGGGAGTCTTCTTTCTCGCAACGTACGTCTTCAATCTGGATTTCTCTGGTTCGTCTACTATGGTTTATCAATGGTCTTTAACCGGCTTATCGACGGCTTTAAAACGGCTTATCCACGGCTTTTAACTGGTTTATCAACGGCTATTAACCGGTTTATCAACGGCTTTTAACCGGCTTATCAACGGCTTTTAACCGGCTTATCAACGGCTATTAACCGGCTTATCAACGGCTTTTAATCGGCTTATCAACGGCTATTAACCGGCTTATCAACGGCTTTTAACCGGCTTATCAACGGTTTTTAACCGGCTTATCAACGGCTTTTAACCGGTTTATCAACGGCTATTAACCGGATTATCAACGGCTATTAACCGGCTTATCAACGGCTTTTGACCGGCTTATCAACGGTTTGTAACCGGCTTATCAACGGCTATTAACCGGATTATCAACGGCTATTAACCGGTTTATCAACGGCTATTAACCGGCTCATCAACGGCTTTTAACCGGCTTATCAACGGCTATTACCCGGTTTATCAACGGCTTTTAACCGGCTTATCAACGGCTATTAACCGACTTATCAACGGCTTTTAACCGGCTTATCAGCGGCTATTAACCGGCTTATTAACGGCTTTTTAACCGGCTTATCAACGGCTTTTAATCGGCTTATCAACGGCTATTAACCGACTTATCAACAGCTATTAACCGGTTTATCAACGGCTGTTAACCGGCTTATCAACGGCTTTCAACCGGTTTATCAACGGCTTTTAACCGGTTTATCAACGGCTTTTAACCGGCTTATCAACGGCTTTTAACCAGCTTATCAACGGCTATTAACCGGCTTATCAACGGCTATTAACCGGTTTATCAACGGCTTTCAACCGGTTTATCATCGGCTTTCAACCGGCTTATCAACGGCTTTTAACCGGCTTAAGTTATATGTTTTTACTTAATCGAGACCCCTTACCTCTGGTGGGGGGAAGTCTTTGAAAAAGTAATTTAACACAACTTGCTTATCCTACTTAAACTACTGAACCTTTACTAGGCTCTATTACGGGCTTATAACTAAAAGTTGAACTGTATTAAGCTATTTTTTGTGTGTTGCATGGCTTCCTCTCGTTACCCATTTGGTTACAAGCAAATGTCAACTATGACCATATGAAATGTAATATTTCATACAACTTCTCCATTTCTTTCCTTGCCCGTCACTCCCCTACCTTTGCTCTATGCAATTAGGAGTACCTCTATTCGTGTTATTACATGAGGGGTTTGCAGGTTACAGGGGAAAACATTTTTAAATGATAACCAAACCAACATCTGGTACTGCATTGGTTTGGTTAGTTTTCACCACCTTTTATCTATCACAATTCACCATCGATGTGCTTTGATCGTTACCTTTTCGTGGTCCTCTGCTTGGTTCGTACGACTTGTTATGTTTCTCTTGATCGGAGTTCACCACACCTATTTCATGTTGTTGTTGTGAGTTTGTTTCATAATGTGTATGCGTTGTGCTGTTGGTTGTTCTTTATTTCCCCACAGCTACTAGTAGTGTTGTTGTGATAAGATGGCTATGGTAATGTATAATGCTTTATCTGTGTCGGGCTTTCTGGGCATCGACACCTGCTTATTGGTTGCGGCCGGTCTATTCCCTGATTTAGGTGTGTGGCAAATATGCCTGAATTAACAGTGGTGGCTGTCAGTGGCTCGGTTATGAAACTATTTATTAATTTCATATTTGTATGTAGATAGTTATTTTAGGTTGTTGGTGTTGTTAGGTTGAGATATGTAATGCTTCATCACATCCCACCCCTTCTTCGGAGACGAGAACCTTCTCGTCTTTATTTCCTTTCGTACGTTTAATTGTATATCTAGTTTATCTCTATACCTACGGGAAATGCTTACCCCTTTTTGCTTCGGTGGCTGCCGTGTCTCTGGAAGAAATAATTAAAACTTAATAAATGTGTTTGTTTTTTTTTTGTTTTATTTATTTATGGCTTTTTTTTTTTTTGATTTATTCATGCTTCTTTTTTTTTTTTTTAATTCGTGTTTCATATTGTTTCTAATTCGTATTGTTCTATTTGTTGGTTTATAATTCAGGTTTTTTTTTTGTTTTCATTTTCTTTTTTTTTTTAAACTCTTGCTGTTTGTTGATTTGTGTTGCTTCTGCTTTTACTGTGACCGTGTGCGCGTTTGGTGCTGAAGAGCAGTTTTCCTTTAAGTGGGACGGTTAATGCTGGGTGTCGTTGTACCCCATTGATTCAAAATAGCTTTTAACGGCCTTTAGTCCATAAAAATTGGCGTTTCGTCCCGGCGATCTCACTTGGACTCATCGTTGACTAGTGAGTGCCTTGTCAATACGCAATTTTTATTAAGTTCAGTTCAACTTACATGAACTTTTTGACAAAAATCCAATGTGAACTATATCCAACAAGATTAAAATTCTTAATCATTAAGCTGGAAATTTTGCCCAGGGCCAGGCTTTGTTTTTATATGAAGGTTTTTATAATACAAATTCTATATACTACTGAAATACATCAGCCAAGTAGAAGACTTAGCACTATTTAATTGGACTTGTTGAATTATTGATTCAAAATAGCTTTTAACGGCCTTTAGTCCATACAAATTGGCGTTTCGTCCCGGCGACCTCACTTGGACTCATCAGTTGACTAGTGAGTGCCTTGTCAATACGCAATTTTTATTAAGTTCAGTTCAACTTACATGAACTTTTTTGACAAAAATCCAATGTGAACTATATCCAACAAGATTAAAATTCTTAATCATTAAGCTGGAAATTTTGCCCAGGGCCAGGCTTTGTTTTTATATGAAGTTTTTATAATACAAATTCTATATACTACTGAAATACATCAGCTAAGTAGAAGACTTAGCACTATTTAATTGGACTTGTTGAATTATTGATTCAAAATAGCGTTTAACGGCCTTTAGTCCATAAAAATTGGCTTTTCGTCCCGGCGATCTCACTTGGACTCATCAGTTGACTAGTGAGTGCCTTGTCAATACGCAATTTTTATTAAGTTCAGTTCAACTTACATGAACTTTTTGACAAAAATCCAATGTGAACTATATCCAACAAGATTAAAATTCTTAATCATTAAGCTGGAAATTTTGCCCAGGGCCAGGCTTTGTTTTTATATAAAGGTTTTTATAATACAAATTCTACATACTACTGAAATACGTCAGCCAAGTAGAAGACTTAGCACTATTTAATTGGACTTGTTGAATTATTGATTTAAAATAGCTTTTAACGGCCTTTAGTCCATAAAAATTGGCGTTTCGTCCCGGCGATTTCTAATTAAATAGTGCTAAGTCTTCTACTTGGCTGATGTATTTCAGTAGTATATAGAATTTGTATTATAAAAACCTTCATATAAAAACAAAGCCTGGCCCTGGGCAAAATTTCCAGCTTAATGATTAAGAATTTTAATCTTGTTGGATATATTTCACATTGGATTTTTGTCAAAAAGTTCATGTAAGTTGAACTGAACTTAATAAAAATTGCGTATTGACAAGGCACTCACTAGTCAACTGATGAGTCCAAGTGAGATTTCCGGGACGAAACTCCAATTTTTATGGACTAAAGGCCGTTAAAAGCTATTTCGAATCAATAATTCAACAAGTCCAATTAACTAGCGCTAAGTCTTCTACTTGGCTGATGTATTTCAGTAGTATATAACGGGTGATTTTTAAGCTGGTTTGGTTTTGGCAACACTGGTTTTGACAGCTGACGTGTGTTTAGTACCTTGTGTCACTGTCAAACAGCTTCAGTTTGGTTTGCAATTTAACCATGGATCGTCTTACAAATGAACAACGCTTGCAAATTATTGAATTTTACTGTCAAAATTCGTGCTCGGTTCGAAATGTTCATCGCGCGCTGCTTGTGTTTAGCGATGAGGCTCATTTTTGGTTGAATGGGTACGTAAATAAGCAAAATTGCCGCATTTGGAGTGAAGATCAGCCAGAAGCATTGCAACAGCTACCAATGCATCCCGAAAAAGCCACTGTTTGGTGCGGTTTATGGGCCGGTGGCATTATTGGGCCTATTTCTTCAAAGATGATGCGAATCGCAGCGTTACTGTCAATGGTGAACGCTACCGAGCGATGATAACAAACTTTTTTTTGCCCGAAATGGAAGTTCTTGACTTGCATGATATGTGGTTTCAACAAGACGGTGCCACATGCCACACAGCACGCGAAACAATGGCGCAATTGCGAGGCGAGTTTGGTGAACAGTTAATTTCACGTTTCGGGCCGGTCAATTGGCCGCCTAGATCGTGCGATTTGACACCATTAGATTATTTTTTGTGGGGGTATGTCAAGGCTAATGTCTATAGGGACAAGCCCGCTTCGCTTGACGCACTGGAAGCCAACATCCATGCATTCATTCGTGAGATACCGGCCGATATGTGTGAAAGAGTATGCCAAAATTGGACTCAGCGGATGGGCTACCTGAGAAGCAGCCGCGGTCAACATTTGCATGAAATTATCTTTAAACATTAAATTGCAAAGTTCAAACTATCGATTCAAATAAATATTTCATTCATTTTTTCGAATTTTTTGTGTTTTTTTTTTAAAAAAAGTTCTAAGCCTCTTAAAAAATCACCCATTAGAATTTGTATTATAAAAACCTTCATATAAAAACAAAGCCTGGCCCTGGGCAAAATTTCCAGCTTAATGATTAAGAATTTTAATCTTGTTGGATATAGTTCACATTGGATTTTTGTCAAAAAGTTCATGTAAGTTGAACTGAACTTAATAAAAATTGCGTATTGACAAGGCACTCACTAGTCAACTGATGAGTCCAAGTGAGATCGCCGGGACGAAACGCCAATTTTTATGGACTAAAGGCCGTTAAAAGCTATTTTGAATCAATAATTCAACAAGTCCAATTAAATAGTGCTAAGTCTTCTACTTGGCTGATGTATTTCAGTTGTACCCCATATGCATTCTGGTTCGGGTCGCGGGGGGTTTGATCAATACCCCCGGATTAACAATGAGACATATTTTGGGACTGAAATATTCATGCATTGCTCTCAGGTGTGCCTTCTGTAATCTCTTAAACACTTCTTGGAGGTGTACGAGGTGCTCATCGAAGGTTTTGGTGATAATTATAATATCGTCGAGGTAGGCAAATGCGTACGGGTCCATGTCCGGTCCTAAAACGGAATCCAGCATTCGCTGCAAGGTCGCAGCTGACGAATTCAGCCCACACGGTAATACTTTCCATTGATATAATCCGTGTCCTGAGACTGTAAAAGCAGTGGCGGGTCTTGATTCTTGATTAATGGTATTTGCCAATAACCTTGTTTTAAATCAATTGTTGATATGTAGTTGGCTTGCTTGAGTTTGTCGAGGATCGCAAAGATTTGCGGGAGTGGGTACGCATCCATTATCGATAGTTCGTTTAGCTGCCGATAGTCTACGCATACTCTCATTCTTCTTTTTTACTAACACTATCGGTGAGCTATATGGGCTGTTGGATGGTTCAATCTTTCCGTCTCGCAGTAGTTCGTTTACTTCTTCATCTATAATCTTCTGCATGGCTGGGTTACGTGGGTAGTATTTTTGTCTAAAAGGTTGATTAGTTTTCAAACTGATATGGTGCACGGCGGCGTTCGTGGTGCTCGGGAGTTGCTCGAATTTAGGCAGTTCCCGTTCGAGTAGTTCGGTCAGGTGTTTTTGTTGTTCAGGCGACAAGGGTGTCCCTCCTAGTGCATATAGCTGATCTTGTTTTTCTTTTGTCGGAGGTGGTTTAGCAAGGATTAGTTCTTTCCCATCTAATTTTATAGAGCAGTTCATTTTTCGGAGTGCGTCCATGCCAATGATTGCTTCTTGTGGCTACTGTTTTAAGTATGTTACTTCACCTTGTATTGACTGGTTCCCTATCTGCAGGATGACGGTGTAGTGCTCACGGCTAATTATCCGGCTATCATTGGCTAAACGTACGGCATGCCGTTGGTATCTTACCAGGGTTTTGAGCCTTCGTAGTAAATCTCTGGTTTTAGTATTAAAGAAATATTGAGTTGCTCCGGTATCTAATAAGGCGTTTATCGTTTGGTGATTTAGTTTTATTGACAAGAAACATCGCGGGTCGGTCCATATTTCGGTTGCGTCATTTTATTCGTCGTTTTGTTCTACCTTTGGGTTTATACTCGTTTGTTCGTTTGTATTCGAATGTGTGGCGTTTTCGCGCTGTGTGGTGTTATGATCTTGCTTTTCTTGCGGGCTTTCGGTTGTTTCGAAGATCTTTTGGTTAGCGTCTACTATTTCTACTAATTCGTGCGTTGACAGAGTGTTGATTGCTGAAACATGACGTGGCTGAAAGGGGCAGTCTTTGGTTAACCTTCCATCTTCGCCACAGAACGAGCAGAGTAACCGAAAGGGTCGCCTACAGTTTGCCTTCGAGTGTCCCCTCTGCTTACAGTTCCAGCAGTGAGTCATGCGATCGTATCGTTCTGGTGGTGGGGTATGTCGGTAGCCTCTATCTTCTTGTCTTTGAAGCTGTTGTACTCTGGGTGTTGACCTAAAGTTAGCTGATGTAGAATTTCGGTTTTCGTTTTGTATGCCTTCATACTCTGTTGCCAGATTTATTAGTTCCTCCAAGGTCCCGAAGTCTCGGCGGCGGATATATAAGTGGTATTCGGGTCGAAGGCGATCGTAAATTCTATCGACGTTGTCCTCCATGCGCATCGATGGTTGTTGGTGAATAAGGTATTGAGTCGCTCTAATGAAGTCTCTAGCCCTTTCGTGTGGGCCTTGCCTTCTTTTCGATATTTCATCTTCTAGTTTATTTACAAATCGAGGAGGGAGGAAATATCCTAAAAAGGCGTGGTAAAATTCGGACCAAGTTCTAAATTTATCCCGATTGATACGATACCATTCCAATGCGGGGCCTTTGAAAATTTCGGGGAAGGTGCGCAGCATTTCGTGGTTTTGGATTCTATAGCATTCGGTGAGTTCTTCAATGCGTTTGATAAACTCGAGTGCATTTCCTGAGGAGTCGAATCTAAGTCCCCATTTCCTTACCACGTTCATAACTTCTGCCTCTCGGCTAAGTGTAAATTTACCTGAGGGTAGGCCTGCTGATAGATAAGAAGTTGTATCTATTGCTCCTCGACCTTGCTCCGTTCGTGAAGGTACAGTTGAGCATGCTGGCGCGCAAGATTCCTGGCTTTGAATGTCGGGGGTGGGGTGATACCATTCTCGATAAGCTGGGTCTCTGGTCATTTTATCGTATTCCGCTATGGTCAAGTATGCAGAGACGGAGTATGCTGGAGTGGTCTTTGGGTACGTAATCGTATACTTAAAAATTGCAGACCCCTGGGTTTGGCTGGTAGGTACTGGGTAGTAATGATTCGTGTACGTAGTCGCTGGCTGGGGTGATTTTCCAACTTCGGTTGGATCAACCTCTTGCGCCGTGCCTCCAGGGTTTATGCCTGTGGGAATGGTGAGTTCCTCCCGATATTCTCTTTCGTTCGTGCATTTCTCCATTTCCTCGCAAAGATTTTGGGTTGATTTCCGTATCCTTGATTCTTTGATATAGACACTAGTGCCGCTACGGTGCCTTCGGTACTGAGTTTACAGCGGGACATGAGCTCTACAAGCTCTTGCTTTTTAAGGAGGTACATGCTTCCTAAACTGGCGGAGACATCGAAACTTTCTTCGGATTCCGACATTTTCCTATCTGTCCTTTCGATTTCGGGCTAGAGTTTCTGTTTTGGTTGGGATCTGTATCGATCTAAAATTTCGGTATGGTTCGGTTAAGTCCGGATTTTCACCCTTCAATCTTCGGGTTTCGGTTCGGTTAAGATTGGGTTTTCAATCTTCAGGTTTCGGCACGGTTTAAGATTGGCTTTTTCAATCTTCAGGATTCTGTTCGGCGAAGATTGGCTTTTCAATCTTCAGGTTTTCGGTTCGGTTAAGATTGGCTTTTCAATCTTCAGGTTTCGGTTCGGTTAAGATTGGCTTCTCAATCTTCAGGATTCGGTTCGGTTAAGATTGGCTTTTCAATCTTCAGGTTTTCGGTTCGGTTAAGATTGGCTTCTCAATCTTCAGGATTCGGTTCGGTTAAGATTGGCTTTTCAATTTTCAGGTTTCGGTTCGGTTAAGATTGGCTTTTCAATCTTCAGGTTTCGGTTCGGTTGGGAGTTTAGCTCTTCTGGAATGGACCTTAAAAGTCCCTGCTCGGGCGCCAATTTGTGATGTACCTTGGGTTCTAAGGCTGAGGTATACTCGTCGGGTCCAGGGTTTAAATAAAGGAGGTACACAAAAAACTTTAGTGAAAAGGTCTTTTCTTTATTGAGACTCCAATATTAATATTAATTCATTAAGTCTTAAATTATATAGTTAGTAATAGGTTCTTTTCTGATGACTCCTAGCCGCTCGGCTCGGTTCCTGTTGAATAACGGCTTTGCAGGTTTCTCCTTGGGGAGTCTTCTTTCTCGCAACGTACGTCTTCAATCTGGATTTCTCTGGTTCGTCTACTATGGTTTATCAATGGTCTTTAACCGGCTTATCGACGGCTTTAAAACGGCTTATCCACGGCTTTTAACAGGTTTATCAACGGCTCTTAATCGGCTTATCAACGGCTTTAACCGGTTTATCAACGGCTATTAACCGGATTATCAACGGCTATTAACCGGTTTATCAACGGCTATTAACCGGTTTATCAACGGCTTTTAACCGGCCTTTCAACGGCTATTAACCGGTTTATCAACGGCTTTTAACCGGCTTATCAACTGCTATTAACCGGCTTATCAACGGCTTTTAACCGGCTTATCAACGGCTATTAACCGGCTTATTAACGGCTTTTTAACCGGCTTATCAACGGCTTTTAACCGGCTTATCAACGGCTATTAACCGGTTTATCAACGGCTGTTAACCGGCTTATCAACGGATTTCAACCGGTTTATCAACGGCCTTTAACCGGTTTATCAACGGCTTTTAACCGGCTTATCAATGGCTTTTAACCGGCTTATCAACGGCTATTATCCGGCTTATCAACGGCTATTAACCGGTTTATCAACGGCTTTCAACCGGTTTATCATCGGCTTTCAACCGGCTTATCAACGGCTTTTAACCGGCTTATCAACGGCTTTTAACCGGCTTAAGTTATATGTTTTTACTTAATCGAGACCCCTTACCTCTGGTGGGGGGAAGTCTTTGAAAAAGTAATTTAACACAAGTTGCTTATTCTGTTTTAACTACTGAACCTTTACTAGGCTCTATTACGGGCTTATAACTAAAAGTTGAACTGTACTAAGCTATCTTTTGTGTGTTGCATGGCTTCCTCTGGTTACCCATTTGGTTAAAAGCAAATGTCAACTATAACCATATGAAATGTAATATTTCATACAACTTCTCCATTTCTTTCCTTGCCCGTCACTCCCCTACCTTTGCTCTATGCAATTAGGAGTACCTCTATTCGTGTTATTACACGAGGGGTTTGCAGGTTACAGGGGAAAACATTTTTAAATGATAACCAAACCAACATCTGGTACTGCATTGGTTTGGTTAGTTTTCACCACCTTTTATCTATCACAATTCACCATCGATGTGCTTTGATCGTTACCTTTTCGTGGTCCTCTGCTTGGTTCGTACGACTTGTTATGTTTCTCTTGATCGGAATTCACCAGACCTATTTCATGTTGTTGTTGTGAGTTAGTTTCATAATGTGTATGCGTTGTGCTGTTGGTTGTTCTTTATTTCCCCACAGCTACTAGTAGTGTTGTTGTGATAAGATGGCTATGGTAATGTATAATGCTTTATCTTTGCTAGTCGGTGTCGGGCTTTCTTGGCATCGACACCTGCTTATTGGTTGCGGCCGGTCTATTCCCTGATTTGGGTGTGTGGCAAATATGCCTGAATTAACAGTGGTGGCTGTCAGTGGCTCAGTTATGAAACTATTTATTAATTTCATATTTGTATGTAGATAGTTATTGTAGGTTGTTGGTGTTGTTAGGTTGAGATATGTAATGCTTCATTACATAGTTAGTGATATTATCCAGAGTATAAAAGCAGAATGTTGTCAATTTAAAACATTCAGTTTGTTTTCAATAAGCGCAAGAGAAATTTTAAGTGATGTCGTTCTTAAAAAAAATTAAGGCAGCCGTCAATGTCCGGAAGGAGAAAAAACCTATTTGCAGCTTGTCCAAGCTAATTCAGAAAAAGAAATACGAAATAAGTATTGCAAAAAGATGCAATAATAAGTATGGACAGCAAATTATGGTTGAGCTGAGCGACTCTATTGTGTTTCGCCCAAAAAGATGCAACGCCCAACTGGATGACGACGATATTAAGGGGCTACAGCGCTGATGTCTGGAAGTCGAAGAAGAAAAAGAACACCAACAACAACAACAAAAACAACAACAACAATTTCCTAAACAAAACCAGCATTTATCTAAAATGGTAAATGATGATGACCCAATATTTTTTTTGATGAAGATCAAAATTTAATAAATTCACAAAAACGTTCATTTTAATGAAACTTATAATAAAAACTTAATTAAATTGTAAAAGTAGTTTTTCTTTTTCCCCAATCGATTGTTTTTTTTTTCTTTTCTGTGTTGATTTCAGCGAATCAAAATTTTGAGTGATTCTTCGAGTCTTATTAAAAGGTTTAATCTGAAAGGGCGCAAAATAAAATTTCAATTCTTCCAGTTCCGGTCGATGCAGAACCAACGTCGCGGGTTAAAGAAGCCGTTAATGAAATGATAAGATTCGCCGTCACAGATCTTAATTCAACTGATAACATTTAGCGGAAAGAGTCTTGTATATGAACGACGAAGTGGCTGGATTAATTTCAAAAACTGTTCAGAATTAACTTTCGAAGATGTGTGGGAGATGATAAGGAAAATATTCCGAAGCAACTCTGAGGGAATAAGCACGGATAATTTCTGCTTGTCAGTAACTTCCGTAAAGATGCCAATAGGGGAAGGCAACCCAACAAGAAAATCTTCCAAAACGTATAACACATTCGAGGAAGAATACCTTCAGTGCAATGGAATAATAACCATCAAAAATAAAGACAATTTATGCCTACCTCGTGGCGAAGGCATACGCAGACAAAGAACGTGATTTTGCTAAAGTAAGGAGAGACATCCCCAAAATTCAAACACAGAGAACTTTGAAGCTTTTGAACGATGCACAAATCATTATACCATCAGAAGGTTGCGGGATTATTGAGTTGAAGGCATTTCAAAATCATTTAAAAAACTACAAGATCACGGCTTATGAATACGAAACCAAAGGTCGAAAATCATTTATGAAGGAAATTCTGATCGAAATAGTTGTGATGAGAAAAAATTCATTTATTGTATTTTAAGAACCATTACAATGTAATAACATCTTTTACCGTTGCATTTAGCTGTGAAATTTGTCATTCTCTATATAACACGAAAAGTGACCATCGTGGATGTCTTAGCCTCTGTACACAGTGTCAGCTTTCTCCAATTTTTGATGAAACTTCAATACAAACTGTATATCAAGACTGCAATCGCTATTTTAAAGGAAATATTTGTTATGACAACCACAAAATGAGCGGCTCATCGGGTAAAAAATCTATCTGTGACCAAATAAAAAGATGTATTTTTTGTTTAAAATCTTACGGAGGAGCTCGACATCATATTTGTGATGAGTTCTTTTGTAAGCATTGTCAAAACCATGTATGTAACCTTCCATCTTCGCCACAGAACGAGCAGAGTAACCGAAAGGGTCGCCTACAGTTTGCCTTCGAGTGTCCCCTCTGCTTACAGTTCCAGCAGTGAGTCATGCGATCGTATCGTTCTGGTGGTGGGGTATGTCGGTAGCCTCTATCTTCTTGTCTTTGAAGCTGTTGTACTCTGGGTGTTGACCTAAAGTTAGCTGATGTAGAATTTCGGTTTTCGTTTTGTATGCCTTCATACTCTGTTGCCAGATTTATTAGTTCCTCCAAGGTCCGGAAGTCTCGGCGGCGGATATATAAGTGGTATTCGGGTCGAAGGCGATCGTAAATTCTATCGACGTTGTCCTCCATGCGCATCGATGGGTGTTGGTGAATAAGGTATTGAGTCGCTCTAATGAAGTCTCTAGCCCTTTCGTGTAGGCCTTGCCTTCTTTTCGATATTTCATCTTCTAGTTTATTTACAAATCGAGGAGGGAGGAAATATCCTAAAAATGCGTGGTAAAATTCGGACCAAGTTCTAAATTTATCCCGATTGATACGATACCATTCCAATGCGGGGCCTTTGAAAATTTCGGGGAAGGTGCGCAGCATTTCGTGGTTTTGGATTCTATAGCATTCGGTGAGTTCTTCAATGCGTTTGATAAACTCGAGTGCATTTCCTGAGGAGTCGAATCTAAGTCCCCATTTCCTTACCACGTTCATAACTTCTGCCTCTCGGCTAAGTGTAAATTTACCTGAGGGTAGGCCTGCTGATAGATAAGAAGTTGTATCTATTGCTCCTCGACCTTGCTCCGTTCGTGAAGGTACAGTTGAGCATGCTGGCGCGCAAGATTCCTGGCTTTGAATGTCGGGGGTGGGGTGATACCATTCTCGATAAGCTGGGTCTCTGGTCATTTTATCGTATTCCGCTATGGTCAAGTATGCAGAGACGGAGTATGCTGGAGTGGTCTTTGGGTACGTAATCGTATACTTAAAAATTGCAGACCCCTGGGTTTGGCTGGTAGGTACTGGGTAGTAATGATTCGTGTACGTAGTCGCTGGCTGGGGTGATTTTCCAACTTCGGTTGGATCAACCTCTTGCGCCATGCCTCCAGGGTTTATGCCTGTGGGAATGGTGAGTTCCTCCCGATATTCTCTTTCGTTCGTGCATTTCTCCATTTCCTCGCAAAGATTTTGGGTTGATTTCCGTATCCTTGATTCTTTGATATAGACACTAGTGCCGCTACGGTGCCTTCGGTACTGAGTTTACAGCGGGACATGAGCTCTACAAGCTCTTGCTTTTTAAGGAGGTACATGCTTCCTAAACTGGCGGAGACATCGAAACTTTCTTCGGATTCCGACATTTTCCTATCTGTCCTTTCGATTTCGGGCTAGAGTTTCTGTTTTGGTTGGGATCTGTATCGATCTAAAATTTCGGTATGGTTCGGTTAAGTCCGGATTTTCACCCTTCAATCTTCGGGTTTCGGTTCGGTTAAGATTGGGTTTTCAATCTTCAGGTTTCGGCACGGTTTAAGATTGGCTTTTTCAATCTTCAGGATTCGGTTCGGCGAAGATTGGCTTTTCAATCTTCAGGTTTTCGGTTCGGTTAAGATTGGCTTTTCAATCTTCAGGTTTCGGTTCGGTTAAGATTGGCTTCTCAATCTTCAGGATTCGGTTCGGTTAAGATTGGCTTTTCAATCTTCAGGTTTTCGGTTCGGTTAAGATTGGCTTCTCAATCTTCAGGATTCGGTTCGGTTAAGATTGGCTTTTCAATCTTCAGGTTTCGGTTCGGTTAAGATTGGCTTTTCAATCTTCAGGTTTCGGTTCGGTTGGGAGTTTAACTCTTCTGGAATGGACCTTAAAAGTCCCTGCTCGGGCGCCAATTTGTGATGTACCTTGGGTTCTAAGGCTGAGGTATACTCGTCGGGTCCAGGGTTTAAATAAAGGAGGTACACAAAAAAACTTTAGTGAAAAGGTCTTTTCTTTATTGAGACTCCAATATTAATATTAATTCATTAAGTCTTAAATTATATAGTTAGTAATAGGTTCTTTTCTGATGACTCCTAGTCGCTCGGCTCGGTTCCTGTTGAATAACGGCTTTGCAGGTTTCTCCTTGGGGAGTCTTCTTTCTCGCAACGTACGTCTTCAATCTGGATTTCTCTGGTTCGTCTACTATGGTTTATCAATGGTCTTTAACCGGCTTATCGACGGCTTTAAAACGGCTTATCCACGGCTTTTAACAGGTTTATCAACGGCTCTCAATCGGCTTATCAACGGCTTTAACCGGTTTATCAACGGCTATTAACCGGATTATCAACGGCTATTAACCAGTTTATCAACGGCTATTAACCGGTTTATCAACGGCTTTTAACCGGCCTTTCAACGGCTATTAACCGGTTTATCAACGGCTTTTAACGGGCTTATCAACTGCTATTAACCGGCTTATCAACGGCTTTTAACCGGCTTATCAACGGCTATTAACCGGCTTATTAACGGCTTTTTAACCGGCTTATCAACGGCTTTTAACCGGCTTATCAACGGCTATTAACCGGTTTATCAACGGCTGTTAACCGGCTTATCAACGGCTTTCAACCGGTTTATCAACGGCCTTTAACCGGTTTATCAACGGCTTTTAACCGGCTTATCAATGGCTTTTAACCGGCTTATCAACGGCTATTATCCGGCTTATCAACGGCTATTAACCGGTTTATCAACGGCTTTCAACTGGTTTATCATCGGCTTTCAACCGGCTTATCAACGGCTTTTAACCGGCTTATCAACGGCTTTTAACCGGCTTAAGTTATATGTTTTTACTTAATCGAGACCCCTTACCTCTGGTGGGGGGAAGTCTTTGAAAAAGTAATTTAACACAAGTTGCTTATTCTGTTTTAACTACTGAACCTTTACTAGGCTCTATTACGGGCTTATAACTAAAAGTTGAACTGTATTAAGCTATCTTTTGTGTGTTGCATGGCTTCCTCTGGTTACCCATTTGGTTAAAAGCAAATGTCAACTATAACCATATGAAATGTAATATTTCATACAACTTCTCCATTTCTTTCCTTGCCCGTCACTCCCCTACCTTTGCTCTATGCAATTAGGAGTACCTCTATTCGTGTTATTACACGAGGGGTTTGCAGGTTACAGGGGAAAACATTTTTAAATGATAACCAAACCAAAATCTGGTACTGCATTGGTTTGGTTAGTTTTCACCACCTTTTATCTATCACAATTCACCATCGATGTGCTTTGATCGTTACCTTTTCGTGGTCCTCTGCTTGGTTCGTACGACTTGTTATGTTTCTCTTGATCGGAATTCACCAGACCTATTTCATGTTGTTGTTGTGAGTTAGTTTCATAATGTGTATGCGTTGTGCTGTTGGTTGTTCTTTATTTCCCCACAGCTACTAGTAGTGTTGTTGTGATAAGATGGCTATGGTAATGTATAATGCTTTATCTTTGCTAGTCGGTGTCGGGCTTTCTTGGCATCGACACCTGCTTATTGGTTGCGGCCGGTCTATTCCCTGATTTGGGTGTGTGGCAAATATGCCTGAATTAACAGTGGTGGCTGCCAGTGGCTCAGTTATGAAACTATTTATTAATTTCATATTTGTATGTAGATAGTTATTGTAGGTTGTTGGTGTTGTTAGGTTGAGATATGTAATGCTTCATTACATAGTTAGTTATATTATCCAGAGTATAAAAGCAGAATGTTGTCAATTTAAAACATTCAGTTTGTTTTCAATAAGCGCAAGAGAAATTTTAAGTGATGTCGTTCTTAAAAAAAATTAAGGCAGCCGTCAATGTCCGGAAGGAGAAAAAACCTATTTGCAGCTTGTCCAAGCTAATTCAGAAAAAGAAATACGAAATAAGTATTGCAAAAAGATGCAATAATAAGTATGGACAGCAAATTATGGTTGAGCTGAGCGACTCTATTGTGTTTCGCCCAAAAAGATGCAACGCCCAACTGGATGACGACGATATTAAGGGGCTACAGCGCTGATGTCTGGAAGTCGTGGAGCCCTATGGCGACTTCTCCTTTCATCTGGATTTCCATCTTAAGGAAGAAGAAGAAGAAGAAAAAGAACACCAACAACAACAACAAAAGCAACAACAACAATTTCCTAAACAAAACCAGCATTTATCTAAAATGGTAAATGATGATGACCCAATATTTTTTTTGATGAAGATCAAAATTTAATAAATTCACAAAAACGTTCATTTTAATGAAACTTATAATAAAAACTTAATTAAATTGTAAAAGTAGTTTTTCTTTTTCCCCAATCGATTGTTTTTTTTTTCTTTTCTGTGTTGATTTCAGCGAATCAAAATTTTGAGTGATTCTTCGAGTCTTATTAAAAGGTTTAATCTGAAAGGGCGCAAAATAAAATTTCAATTCTTCCAGTTCCGGTCGATGCAGAACCAACGTCGCGGGTTAAAGAAGCCGTTAATGAAATGATAAGATTCGCCGTCACAGATCTTAATTCAACTGATAACATTTAGCGGAAAGAGTCTTGTATATGAACGACGAAGTGGCTGGATTAATTTCAAAAACTGTTCAGAATTAACTTTCGAAGATGTGTGGGAGATGATAAGGAAAATATTCCGAAGCAACTCTGAGGGAATAAGCACGGATAATTTCTGCTTGTCAGTAACTTCCGTAAAGATGCCAATAGGGGAAGGCAACCCAACAAGAAAATCTTCCAAAACGTATAACACATTCGAGGAAGAATACCTTCAGTGCAATGGAATAATAACCATCAAAAATAAAGACAATTTATGCCTACCTCGTGGCGAAGGCATACGCAGACAAAGAACGTGATTTTGCTAAAGTAAGGAGAGACATCCCCAAAATTCAAACGCAGAGAACTTTGAAGCTTTTGAACGATGCACAAATCATTATACCATCAGAAGGTTGCGGGATTATTGAGTTGAAGGCATTTCAAAATCATTTAAAAAACTACAAGATCACGGCTTATGAATACGAAACCAAAGGTCGAAAATCATTTATGAAGGAAATTCTGATCGAAATAGTTGTGATGAGAAAAAATTCATTTATTGTATTTTAAGAACCATTACAATGTAATAACATCTTTTACCGTTGCATTTAGCTGTTCGTACTACTGTGAAATTTGTCATTCTCTATATAACACGAAAAGTGACCATCGTGGATGTCTTAGCCTCTGTACACAGTGTCAGCTTTCTCCAATTTGTGATGAAACTTCAATACAAACTCTATGTCAAGACTGCAATCGCTATTTTAAAGGAAATATTTGTTATGACAACCACAAAATGAGCGGCTCATCGGGTAAAAAATCTATCTGTGACCAAATAAAAAGATGTATTTTTTGTTTAAAATCTTACGGAGGAGCTCGACATCATATTTGTGATGAGTTCTTTTGTAAGCATTGTAAAAAACATGTATGTAACCTTCCATCTTCGCCACAGAACGAGCAGAGTAACCGAAAGGGTCGCCTACAGTTTGCCTTCGAGTGTCCCCTCTGCTTACAGTTCCAGCAGTGAGTCATGCGATCGTATCGTTCTGGTGGTGGGGTATGTCGGTAGCCTCTCTCTTCTTGTCTTTGAAGCTGTTGTACTCTGGGTGTTGACCTAAAGTTAGCTGATGTAGAATTTCGGTTTTCGTTTTGTATGCCTTCATACTCTGTTGCCAGATTTATTAGTTCCTCCAAGGTCCGGAAGTCTCGGCGGCGGATATATAAGTGGTATTCGGGTCGAAGGCGATCGTAAATTCTATCGACGTTGTCCTCCATGCGCATCGATGGGTGTTGGTGAATAAGGTATTGAGTCGCTCTAATGAAGTCTCTAGCCCTTTCGTGTAGGCCTTGCCTTCTTTTCGATATTTCATCTTCTAGTTTATTTACAAATCGAGGAGGGAGGAAATATCCTAAAAATGCGTGGTAAAATTCGGACCAAGTTCTAAATTTATCCCGATTGATACGATACCATTCCAATGCGGGGCCTTTGAAAATTTCGGGGAAGGTGCGCAGCATTTCGTGGTTTTGGATTCTATAGCATTCGGTGAGTTCTTCAATGCGTTTGATAAACTCGAGTGCATTTCCTGAGGAGTCGAATCTAAGTCCCCATTTCCTTACCACGTTCATAACTTCTGCCTCTCGGCTAAGTGTAAATTTACCTGAGGGTAGGCCTGCTGATAGATAAGAAGTTGTATCTATTGCTCCTCGACCTTGCTCCGTTCGTGAAGGTACAGTTGAGCATGCTGGCGCGCAAGATTCCTGGCTTTGAATGTCGGGGGTGGGGTGATACCATTCTCGATAAGCTGGGTCGATCGAAATAGTTGTGATGAGAAAAAATTCATTTATTGTATTTTAAGAACCATTACAATGTAATAACATCTTTTACCGTTGCATTTAGCTGTTCGTACTACTGTGAAATTTGTCATTCTCTATATAACACGAAAAGTGACCATCGTGGATGTCTTAGCCTCTGTACACAGTTTCAGCTTTCTCCAATTTGTGATGAAACTTCAATACAAACTCTATGTCAAGACTGCAATCGCTATTTTAAAGGAAATATTTGTTATGACAACCACAAAATGAGCGGCTCATCGGGTAAAAAATCTATCTGTGACCAAATAAAAAGATGTATTTTTTGTTTAAAATCTTACGGAGGAGCTCGACATCATATTTGTGATGAGTTCTTTTGTAAGCATTGTAAAAAACATGTATCTAAAGAACATATGTGTTACATTCTTCCAGATACGAGAACACCTAATCTGGAAAATGTTTTATATATATTTTATGATCTTGAGAGTCCACAAGAAATTGTTATTTTATTAACATGAATTGGAGCTCGTCCAGTAGAAGACCCCTATATTTTAATTGGTCAAATATTAACAGTATTATATTTTTTATACTATTTAATTAACCCTTTAATTTCTAAATGATGAGATAACCTATTAAAATAGTTAGGGAGACGAAACAACACACGCTTTAATTAAAAAATATGAGCCAAATTTGTGCGTATTTTTAACACAAATGTGATCGATGCTTAGATAATCCACATTTGTACTTTTGCCAATATTGCAAGTTGTCACTAAATGTCCTAAAAGAAGAAGATATTGTACAAAAATTTGTTCAACATATACTTGAAGTCCGAAAAAAATTTAAACAAATTATTGTGATTGCTCTTAATGGTCAGGCATACGAACATCAGTTTATTTTGAGCTACATATTGGACAAAACAAAACTAAGCCCTGATTTAATTATGCGAGGCACAAAAATAAAATTGATGCAAATACGGAATGGTAAATTTATTGACTCAATAAACTACTTCCCCATGGCTTTATCTGAACTACCAAAAGCATTCGACCTCCCATCCGTTTTAAAGAAAGGTTACTTTTTGTATGAAGAATACAATGGAAAATTGCCAGCAATAGAATATTACAGTCCAAATACTATGAGAGCGGAAGAACGCGATATCTTCTTAAAATGGTATTCAGAACACCAAAACGATAATTTTGATATGCAGTATGAACTTAAAGAATACTGTAAGAGTGATATCAAAATTTTGACTGGAGCTTATTTGGAATTCAGAAAATTATTTCTTAATCAAAGTAATGTTGAACCATTTATAGAAGCAGTAACTATTGCTTCAGCTTGTAATCTACTTTTCAGACGCAACTTTCTCAAGCCAGACATTATCGGATTAATTCCTAAGAAAGGTTACAGATGCATTGATAACACATTTCCAGAAGCAATCAAGTGGATGATTTTGGAAGAAAAGAAAAGGACTATAAGTATAAAGCATGCCTATAAAGGAAGAGAAGTAAATAGTTGTCAACGGAGTAAAGGTTGATGGTTTTTGTGAAGAAACCGAACAGATTTTTGAGTTCCACGAATGCTATTACCATGGTCACCCCCTATGTTTGAAGTATAAACGTGATGTTCCCTTACATTAAAACCGAGATGACATATTAAATCAGAGATATGAGAGAACAAGAGCTAAGACTGACCGATTGAGAAATTTCAATTACGAGGTCATTGAAATGTGGTCTTGTGAATTTCAGCATTGTCTAAAGTCATTTAATAAAGAGGATTTGAATTTCATTAACACACATGAACTAATACGAAACTCACCGTTGAACCCCCGCGATGCTTTTTATGGTGGACGAACTGGGAATTCATTCAATTTTTATAAGTGTAAAAAAGGAGAAAAAATTCAGTATATTGATATATGTTCTCTATACCCATGGGTCTGTAAAAATGGAGAATATCCTAGAGCTGTGTAAATCGTTCATTTCAAATGATCGAATCGTTCAAGAATCGATTACCAAAATGATTCGATCATTTTAATCAATCGATCATTCGATCATTTTCATTCCACTCAATTCATTATTTCACACTGTTCCGATTCGATTGTTGATGTGTAAACATCTATGTCGGCGGTAGAGTGAAATAAAAACGTGGACTTTCCTCTGTGCGACGTGACGATGTACAAGGTTACGTAGCGCGTATTCTCGGAAATGATTTGACATTTTGACACTTGTCAAATTAAAAGTGTTCTAATGGACCTAGAGAACCTAGAGAACTGGTGTGACTTTATGTAATTTCCACCTCCTTAATTCGCGTACTCCGTTTTTCGATCCGCCGTACCAAAAATTTTGACATATTTTGACACCTGTTAAACTAAGACAATTTTTTTTATTTCGGTCTAGATGAAATTCAATCTCTGAAGTTAACGAATACTGTACCAATTTTGATTGAATCCAATCTGACCCATATTTCTTTTCTCCGATTATAAAGGGTCCGCCAAATAACTTTTTTTTTTTTGAAAATGGCGCAAGACATCGAGTGTAGCTTCGGCTGTGTGGCACGTAGCGCCGTCTTGTTGAAATCGAATGTTGCCAATATCCTCCTCTTCAATTTTTGTGAACAAAAATTCGTTCAACATGGCCCGATAACGATCGCCATTGACTGTAACGGCCACTCCTTGCTCATTTTCAAAAAATGGCCCAATTATGACCAAAATGCGCACCAAACAGTAACTCGTTTTGGGTGTATCGGCTTTTCAATGTATGCGTGCGGGTTTTCTGTGCCCCAAATACGACAACTTTGCTTGTTTACTACCCGCCAAGATCAAAAGAGCTTCATCTGAAAAGATTATTTTTTTGGCAAAATCTTCATCTTCTCTAAGTCGATCGCAGGCCCACTTAACGAAGCGTATGCACAACCATATTCGTTCAGCGGAAGGATAAAACTAATTATCTGTCAAATCAGACATGACAAAAAAAACGGACCCTTTATATATTTAAAATTCAACAGAGATTGATATCGAAAATCGAGATTCATTAAAATGATTGAGATTGGGATGGAAAATCGAGAATCATCGAAATGATTGAGATTGGGATGGAAAATCGAGAATCATCGAAATGATTGAGATTGGGATGAGATCGAGAATCGAAATGATTGAGATTTGGATCGATTGAAACGAAAATTTGTGATTTCAATCATCAATACTTTTCGATGATCGGATCAAAAAAATCGAATCGTTCCTGATTGACACAGCCCTAGAATATCCCATTGGCCATCCTAAAGTACACATTAATGGCGATGCTACTTTTTCAACAAAGAAATTAGAGGGAATAAATGGACTTGTGAAGTGTAAAATTCTTCCTCCAGAGCTGTAGTTCGATATAATCCACATACAAATTCTGAAGGTCTTTTTACCGAAATGATGAATAAATTTCTGAAAATAAAGCAGGAAGCATCTGGATGGCCAAGTGAATGTTCATCTCACGAAGAAAAGATGAAATATATTACTGACTTTCTTGAAAAAGAAAATATTCAATCGGAGTTTTCAGAAATTTTGCAAAAATCCAGGAAAGATATCATTAGCAAAACTGATATTGAATTCATTTTGGGGGAAATTTGGACAGCGCGAAAATCAACTTCAAACATTCAATCTGAACAACCCGTCTACTTTATATCATATACTCACACATCCATCGATAGAAATTTTCCACATTCTTCCAGTAACTGAAGAAAACATCGTCGATAACTTTGAAATGAAAGAAGAAGCAGTTAACTCCCTATCTACAGTAAATGTTTGTGTTGCTGCTTATGCAACTACTTCAGCTCGTCTAAAACTATACAGTTACCTGGAGAGATTAGAGAAAAGAGTTCTCTACTACGATACTGATTCGGTTATAAGTTTTTGTTAGAAAACTTCGTCAAAAATTTTTTTAGAATTTTTTATTATATGTGAATCGTCAGGGAGAATTTGATCCACGTACTGGACAATTTATCGGTGATATGACTGATGAATTAGAAAGTTATGGCGTTGGAAGTTATATAACGGAATTTGTAAGCGGAGGTCCTAAAAATTATGCCTATAAAGTGTTTAGTACAAAAGATGATACTGAACACATTGTATGCAAAGTAAAGGGTATTTTTCTCAGTTATGAAGCATCTGAAAAAATTAACTTTGAGTCTATTAAACACGCTGTACTAAATTCTTCTTCCTGAGACACTGAAAGCATTATTATAAAATCAAATAATATTCGGGAACACGAGAGCATCAAGTGGTTACAATACCAGAAGTAAAAACCTACAAAGGATAAGCGGAAAAACGTCGTTTTCTGGAAGATCATAGTTCCTTCCCGTATGGATTTAAAAGACAATTTTCAAATTCTGATTGATTCTGATGACAACTTATGAAATAAAAGAAAAAACTTATTTTATTAAATTCATATGATATAACACACACCAAAAGTTTGTGTTATTTAGAAAGAATTATATATATATGCATGTATATTACATTGGTTTTGATTCACTTAGGAATTTACTTAAAAGATAAACATTTTGAAGTGCACAAGACTTTCCATGGCTTAGAAATTTTATTTGATTAGGATAAATACTTCTGAGTTCCTTTAAATTCGGACAATTGAAAATATCTTCTACGTTTTTGACTTCTACAATTTCATTATTAAGTAGTTCTCTTAGCCATTGCGTTTTCTCAGTTTGTAAATCCACCATTCCAGGTCAATCCGTGATAATTTTGATATAACCAGTGTGCTTGCCTTCTAAGTGAAACGGATGCTTGACTTAAATCAAACGGAGGGCTAACAATAAAGTGATGATGATGTCCATTATGCAATACGGCAACTTCCTTTGCAATGAAATTGTTGTTAAATTCGCCAAATCCTTGAAAGTCTACAAAATGTTTTAGATACGTTCTCAACAAATTCATTTAAGTAAGTTTGGTAACTTCTGCAGTTAGTGGACTATACTCAATTAGACGATCATGAAGAATCAGACATGTATTGTTGTTGAAGATGGCATCGGAGTTGATGTTTTAAATTCAGTTTTTACATTCACAGGTCCATTTTTAATTGATTAATTTTGGCGGGAACAATCAATTACCATAATTGGAGCGATATCCTTAAATTCTTGTCGCGATAAAAATGGATGTGACTGTTTCTGATAGTATGAGTGTTGAAATTTACTCTACATTTCATAGAGAATAGCAAACCGGTCTAGTTTATATTTAAGATTTAAATCTTCACGTAGGTAAGATTCATAGTTTAAATGTACCTTTACATTGCTCACATCACAGTGATCGAATTTGCTAACATCTTTGTTTCGTTGATTTTTTCTATCAGTTTGTGGAGCAATAATAACATATCTCGGCTTCTCAAGCTGACTCGAGGTTTTAACTGTCCATACATGATTAGTGGTGGTTGGTAGCCTTGGATATTCATACATTTCCCAATTTCGAAAATGGATTTGAATTGGGTTTAATTGTATTTGTTTCAATAATGTAAGCTTATTTGAATCGGACAAAGTAATGTGTGGAACTCTCCACTGCAATTTCAAAATTGAAAGTTTTAATTCTTCGTTATCCTTAGAATAAAGAACATTCTCATTAGATCGTGCGCGGATTAAAATCAATTCATGCCTTGCATTTGTTATGATCTTTTTAACATCTTCAGCAAATCCCAATAGAATTTTTAATTGTATGCAAAAATTAAAAATACCCGATGCCAGTGAAATACTTTCGTTTCCAATCCATGATCCATTTTCTAAGCTTTTACTTTCATTCTCGTCCAAAGATATATAATTTTTCAGGGTTGTTGTGATGCCCACGTTCAATTGTTCTCCATTGAACTCCATTCAGTTCATAATGTATTTCTTCAAAAAGAAAAGCCGTAGCATTGTTAGTTAAATTTTCTGTTGACGGAGTCCCATCTGGTTTTGTTAGACTCCCTTCTATATAAATATAGCTTTCACAAGGTAAAATACATAAGTCCTGTTGATGTATGGGAATACGTATTTCATCACTTGGGTTGAAAGACTGAAGAAATGGTGAGTAACTATGGTACTCAAACTTTGATATGCTATTATCATAGCTAGGTCCATGCGCAATATTTAAAATATCTTTCATATTGGTTTTTTATATTTTAGTTTAAATCCTAATGTAAGAAGATAAGCTTTGTTTTCAGGTGTAAGCGTTGGTGTTGACAGTTTTAATGTTCTAGTAGAGCTGGTAGAATGGTTACCTTTGATGTCTATTATATAATTATTATAGGTTAACATTTTTCTGATTTAGGGTTTTAATGCAACCGTACGGTTATTCTTTCTCCTCTAAAATTTATCAAATCTCCGTCTTGGTCGACAAGTTTTAATGGTATAGTACTTATTCGCTCAACATTTACTGGTAAATAGATGACAGTTTTTGGAACGGTTTCTGGTGAAAATTCATGTTTGGTATGCACAGGAGTATTGTTAAAATGAGAACCAGTAATGATATTACATTCAACTCGTATTACATTTACCTTGTTTATATCGACAGGTAAATCTGACAAGTGTGTCCAATCTTTTTTCAGAACACAATTACTAAAACCCAATAATTTTCCAATAGTTCTATCTTTATTGAAATATATGTTCTCACTGATGTGGATTTCACATTTCATTGTGTTATTATTTGCTTCTATTGTAACAATAATGTTAGAATTTCGCAATAATAATTCTTCGGAAATATATGCTGCAATGGCATCGATTTCATACGATCCTGTTGGGATTTCAATTTCATGTTCCCACACATGGAACAAATTATTACGCTCATCAACATTCGGTATATAATTGTACGTTTGAAAATCAATCAATCCACAAACATAGTCCTGATCCAAGTATAGAGTTGGAAAATATTCGGCTGAGATAAGAGAAGTTCTCCCACTTAGTGTAAGTGTCATCGCGATGGTGATAAAAAATACAATGGAATCATTTTTACATATGGCTCTTTATTTATTGAAAACAACAATCATATAAAAATCTTAAACATAAATGACCACAATTAAAAGCGTCATAATCTTGATATTAAGTATAATTATAATTAATTGTTTCTCCCAAATAGTTAATAATTTCATTTGGAGGCTGTAGATTTCCAAAGCTATCAAAATATTCAATTGTACGGCCTTTTTTATTACACGCTACCCAGTGTGTTCCAGGACCAATTGAGGAATCAAGATTCACAATTCCGCACTCGTTTTTCAAAGGTTTAGATTTTGGTAAATTATCTCGCATGAAAACTCCTCGCAAATTCGGAATTAGATTCTTTGCAAGATTTCTCAAATATATTTCATTTAATGCACGATTGGGTAGCAAACTCAGGAGTTTTTTTTCTGTGGATTTAAATAAAGTCCGAGGCCTTTTCTATAAGGTTTAAGGTGTAAGCCTTGTCCGACTGCAATGGATTCCATTTTTTCGTTATGACGTTTTTTCTCCTCTAGATCTTTTTTAGCAAAACTGATATCGTTGACAGCTTTGGCTACTCCTGCAGCGCCTCCCGTTAAAGCTCCAAGAGCTGAAAGTCCAGCAAACAGAAGAACAAGGAATGGAATTGCTCCGCCAATTTTCGGTACCGAAATAATTCTGGGTACCTCAATGCTGTTACCGTTTTTTCTTACTGTTTTCTTAGCAGATGATATTGCTATTTTAATTGCCTTTTCTAAATTGATAGGTTTTTTACGTTTGATGTTATTTCCAATTTCCATTCTGAAGGAGGGTTGTTTAACTTTATTATCTATTTTGGACTTCTTATCTTCGTTTTTATTTTTCGCTCTATTCTTCGGCTTTTTATCTTTATTCTTGGAGCAACCCATGCCCAATTTTGTTTTTGTCTTCATAAGGTTGGTAACCAATAATGCGTTTGCCCGCTCAGCTATAGTGGCGTCCTTGGATTTAAATCGTTGCCAAGATTTTTCAGTTAAAATTCTATCGACGATGTGTCGATCAGAGGAATTTTCAAATTAAGAATAAGATATATCGTGTTGCTTGCACTCTTGATCAAGCAAAATAATACCTGGATCCCCTCGAGCTAAGCGTTCTTGGAGTTTTGTTGCAGGTCCGCAGAATTGATAACCAGGAAGATGTAGTTCAAGAGGTAGTTTGTTAATTAAATTATTTAATAAACCTTTTCCTTTCACAATGTTTCGTTGACTGATAAAGTTTTTCGAATAATCAATCATTTTATATGATTATCTTTGCGGTAGAATGATATGATGCGGTATGACGCTTATTATATATAAACTTAACATTTATAGAAATTATTTAGTTTTTATCACTATGCGATTCGTTAAACAACAATACCAGTTACCGGTAAAAAATATGGAGGTGACTAACAAAATTGAAAGAAAAAAGCATCGTCAACTATTTCCACATAGTATAAGAGGGTTAATTACTGGCCCCTCAAACTGCGGAAAAACGAATGCCATGATGAGTTTGTTACAACATCCCAATGGATTAAAATTTGAAATATTTATATATGTATATTCTAAATCTTTACATCAGCCAAAGTATGAGTTTTTACGAAAAGCCATAGAACCAATAAGAAATATGGACTATTTTACATTTACCAATAACAGTGATATTATTCCACCCGAAGAGGCTTGTTGAATTTAAATATTGAAATAAAATGTTATTCACACACAAAGTGTTGATTCGTCCTTAACCGGTAGACAGGGATAAAACCTACTCATGAAAGAGGCACTCATTTTGTCAAACCAAGAATTAAAGAGATTGAGAAAAAAATGTATACTGTATCAAAGCGCACGTCCATCATTTTCATCAATTAGTTCACGAACCAGTATTTCAACTAGACAAATCAAATAATAGTTTGCAGATCTAAAACATTGGTCCTTCGAACCGGATACTTTTTATTATCGATTAAAATAGTTTCAGTAACTTTCACATAATTAACTCAAGCTTTGTGAATTCCCAATACTGGCACCAGTCGATTGTGTCGCATCCTAACCTTAAATATCGTGCTATGCCGCATGGTACCCACGAAAAAATCATCCACTATTTAAAAACAACCAAGAAATTATTCCTTCGAATAATTTAATTGCAAATGTTATGCACTCGCATAAAGACATTGTGTTGTGTTGTGTTGGTGTTGGTTGAGCTTACTTAGTGAGTGGTTGTGTCTTTATTTTGGTCCTGAGAAATTCATTTTTTGTACATGCATAAAGTTTAAATATTTAAAAAACAACTGTGCAATTTTGATTTAAGACAGGGTGGCAACCGTCATTTATTACTAAATCATTGGCCAAACATATATTGAGTTCGCAAAATCGATATAAAAATCAATAAAATAAATAATCTCAACCATAATTTAAGTGACAAAGTTGAGCGCTTTTTACTTTTTCTCCAACGTGAACAGCAAGAAGAATTTTTTGTGAGTAGTTCATACATATAAATTCGAAAATACCCATACAAAAATATATCACCGCAAGAGCGCAGTTTAAAACCTAAATCAGCTGGCATTCCCCTTTCCCTTACGAGCCTTCTCCACCAATTTGGAATACTGGTTAATAACATTCGGACTGTATTTAATATTATGAGTATTTGAGTTTATTACACCCCACTCAAAATCTACTCGAAAATACATTTTAGCCAATACAACAACCAGTACAATAATTCGTTGTAGTACATTTTGCAACCGTTTTGAACATCAAGCGAGTACATCTACCCAATGAATGTAAATTCAAATTCAAAAAGATCGTTACAGGAGACATCACCAGAAAGATTTGTTGTGAAAAAGAATTGCTTCAACGTTGATATGGCCAATGCAGCTCTAACAGAAGCAATTATATCGAAAGTAGATCAACTTTTGGATATTAAATTAAAAGATATCGCTACTAAGAGTGATATAAACATTGTCCTTGAACATGTGGCCACACTCGAAGCTGAGAATAAACTGCTTAAGGAAGAGATCCTAAAACTAGCAACCGGTGAACAGCTACTTGAAAAACGAATGGAAGAGGCTGAGAAGTACTCTAAAAGGTTGAATGTTATCGTTAATGGATTAAGCGCAGAAAATATTGATGATGCCAAACAAGAGTTTCAACAAATTTGTACAACTACCCTACAAGTATCTACATGCATGAATAATGTGAAAAAAATCGGGTCCTCCAATCAAAGAAACAAATCATACGTTTTCGAGCTCTCTAGTGCAAATGATGTTAGATCTGTCTTATCCTCATCTTCCCGGCTAAAAAATTCATCAATATCTATAAATAGAGACCTTACGCGAAACGAACGTGCTGAAAGCTACCATCTCGGTCAGTTAAAGACGTGCATGTCCAGATCTGGCTCTAGTCTACGAATTGAAATCAAGCGATGGACCCTTATAGTTAACGGACGTCGCTATAAATGCAATAAAGATGGGATTATAACAACATCTAATGAAGCGGATAAGGAATTCATTGTTAACCTTTTGCAGAAAACTAATTCTGAACACACTGTTGATGTTAAATTGTTTCATAATAACCAGATTAATAATAATAATTGGCAACCCTCTGTCTGTCAGGTCCTGTTTTATAATATTGCTGGTCTTGTCAATAAATCTTTGTTATGCAATTTTTTTCAATTTATTTGTAAATTTCAAATTTTCTTCCTATTCGAAACATTTGTACTTGATAAACATTTCAAAATCTTCGAAAAATTCTTTGCTGGTTTCAAACTTAAATGGATCTCTGCAACGAAAACAAATATCTTCGGAAGAGCTAGTGGTGGTTGTGTTTTTGGCTACAGAAAAGAAATCGAATCTATCTACAAACTCAAATTTCTTCATTTTGATGACGCGGTAATCCTACAAGGCTGTTTTGATGCAAAACCTTTAACTTTTGTACCTATATATTTGAACTGTAGTCATTGGAATAGAGACTTTGCAGCACTAAAAAACTTCTTCTCCTCATTTGTCATGAACAATTTTATTCTTGGTGGTGATTTTAACGTGAGAACCGGGACAAAAGGCATAGTAGAACCTAATTCAATTGATCCAGCTAACATCGAAGAGGTAAGATGCTCTAAGGACTCCAAATGCGATAGTAACTGTAATACCTTTTTTGAATTTCTTGACCATATTGGTGCTTATATCCTGAATGGACGAGGATTCAACGACAAAGCAGGAGAATACACATTTGTAAGCAACAGAGGATCGTCTGTTATTGATTACTGCTGTCCCTCTTACGCAGCATCAAATTTGTTAGAAGACTTTTGTATAGGTTGTGAAACATTTTCTGATCACATGCCACTAATTTGCACCATGAAATTGGGTGAAACAAACGCACTTCGTAAAGATATGAACCCCCTTCCACGAATAAAGTGGTCAGAAGTCAGATGTTCTTCCTATAAAACGAGGCTTGAGTCAACTGTTCCATCAAAATTAGCTGAAACGAATACTACCGAGGACCTTTGTAAATGGTGTCTCAGTGAAGCAAAAAACTAATTTCGAACCCAAACAACCTTGGTTCGACTTAGCTTGTTATTTGGCCAGGAAAGCAGCTTTTAAGCACCTTAAAAAATATAAAAAGCTCAACCTAGATACCTGTAAGAGAAACTACCTTGCGGCTAACAAGAAATACCGAAGTTTGTGCAAAGTTAAAAAAGAAGCATATTTCTCAAACTTGGCAAATAGCTTAAAGAACATAAATTCAGCTAAAGAATGGTGGAAGATTGCCCGTGAAATAAGTGGAATCTCTTTTCATACGCCTGCTATTGTATCCGCTATGGAATTCAAAACATATTTTCAAAACATGTTGCTATCATCTGAGCATGTTTCTATAAATCATAACTTCGCACGGATTCAAATACCTCGATTGGACCGACCAATAGAACTCGGTGAAGTTTATTCTTCTATATCTTCCTCAAAAGATTGTAAAGCTCCAGGTATGGATGGAATACCGTATGAATTTTATAAAAATGCAAGTCCCTGTCTAGTGTCAGAAATTCATAAACTTGTTGGTGAGATATTCGAAACTGCTACCGTTCCAATCTCCTTTAAGAAATCTATAATTTACCCACTGTTCAAGAAAGGAGATGCAAATGTAGTTTCTAATTACAGAGGATTGTCTTTTCTTGACACGCTCTATAAATTATTCACCACCGTTCTATTAAACAGACTCACGACTTGGCTGGAAGATAATAATATTATAAACGAATTTCAAGCTGCCTACAGAACTAATTACTCTACCGTTGATCAAGTTTACAACCTTTCTTGCCTCATACAACTTCAACTCAGCCAAAAGAAGAAACTCTACGCATTTTTTATAGACCTCAAAGCTGCGTTTGATAATATCGATAGAAATGCATTATTTTATAAACTCGCCACTCAAGATGCTATATATGGATACTTCAGCCGCAGTTTGGGATGGTAGATGCTTATCCGACTTTTTTCCCACCAACAAAGGTGTCAGACAAGGATGCGTCTTAAGTGCTCTGTTTTTCGTACTTTACTTAAACGATCTGCACGTAAACTTACCCTTTGGGCTATTCATAGGTGATCTTGGCATTAATGCACTTCTATATGCCGACGACATAGTGTTGCTATCGGACAAACCTTCTAAGTTACAGAGACTTATTGACAGCTTCATAATATATTGCAACAAGTGGCACCTGGAAGTTAATCTTGCTAAATCAGAGATAGTGATTTTTCGTAACGGTGGGCGAAGAAGTGTTAGCGAAAAATGGTTCTTCAATGACATTGAAGTAACAGTGTCAAACCAATATAAATATCTTGGAGTTGTTTTTAACTACGACATGTCCTGGAATAACCACCTAAATAACAGACTTGCATCCTCAAAAGCTCCATAAATGCAACATGGTCTAAACTGCTTAGAAATAAGTCAGTTCAGCACTCAACAAAATTTAAAATTCACGATGCTGCTAGGAGATCCATAATTGATGAATCTAAAAGAATATTTCCAGCAACTTGTTGACTTTAGATAAATAAATGAAAAAAGACTTTATTACAAATAGTAATTCAATGTGGTTTATTCAAGATATAAAAAGGAAGTGAAGTGAAGAAAAGAAATTACAAAAAGAGTCATAATGACATAATGCAAAAGGTATAAAATAGTTAGGTATGTTAGCTTTTACAATTCATAAGAATTCTGTGATTAGAGATGTGTAGTTATATTGGTTTAGCATTTATAACCATCATCCTCTCTAAAATGCAAACCCATTTTACTTGTAAAGTATTCATGCTTTGGTCTAAAAGTAGCTTTGGTTAAGATATCTGCTGTCATCTCATCAGTTCCCAAAAATTTGACTTCTATCTTCTTGTCAGCTATTTTGTCACGTAGAAAGTGAAACCTTACATCGATATGCTTGCTACGAGCGTGAAAAGAATCTGTTAATGCAAGCTTGATTGCGCTCTGGTTGTCACAAAACAGAGTAATTGGAACATTCTCTAAGTGGGGCCATAACTCGTCTTCCAATTGCTTCAGCCAAACTGCTTCCTGTGTCGCACTAGCCAGCGACATGTACTCTGCCTCCATGGCTGATAGAGCCACCGTCTGCTGCCTTCTCGAACTCTATGATATTGCTGCACCCTGGAACATAAATACATAACCTGTACATGACCTTCTGTCTTCACTGTTTGAAGCCCAATCAGCATCGCAGAACCCGGTTATGTTTTCTTCTTGATTTTTGGAAAAAACAAGTTTATAATCTCTAGTCCCCTTTAGGTATCTCATAACTCTCTTAACAGCAGCCCAGTGTTGAGATTCAGGTCTGGAATTAAATCTGCTAAGCATATTAACCGAATAACTAATATCAGGCCTGGTTCCCTGTGACAGATAGAGAAGGCTTCCAATGGCTTCCTGGTAGGGAACATCTGTTAGCAAATTCTCATCATTTTTTGAGCTTACGAGTTTGTTGTTTGGATCGCTTGGCGAATTTGATATATTGCAGTCAATCATTCTGAATTTCTGTAAAATGCGTTCTATGTAAGCTGATTGATCTAAATACAACTCACCGATTTTCTTGTCACGGGTTATTTTGAAACCGATACATTGCTTAGCCTCACCAATTTCTTTCATTTTAAATTTTGAGCACAAACTCTGCTTTACAACCCGGACGATTTCTTCGTTATTGTAGAACAGAAGGAGATCATCCACATAAATTGCGATGAAAAACATATTATTTTCGCTGATTTTATAATACACACTTGCATCGACATCAAGGCTTTTCAATCCAATGTCCTCTAGAGCTTTACAAAAAATTTTGTTCCATTGTCTTGAAGCTTGCTTGAGTCCGTATATGGCCTTATTTAGTTTACAAACCTGGTTTCCTTTTTCATAAAGAGGCGGTTGACACATATATATATCCACATCGATGTCACCTTGCAAAAAAGCAGACACTGCATCCATTTGCTCTATTTGTAGGTCATATTTAGCAGCCAAACCAAATAAATACCGCATCGAACTCTGTCTTACCACTGGCGCAAATACCTCATCGTACTCTATTCCTTTTCTTTGTTCATAGCCCTTTATAACCAGTCGAGCTTTATACCGCAAAGCCTTTTCTGCACCATATACTTTCGTCTTGAAAACCCAGCGACAGCCAATGGCTTTTGCATTTTTTGGTAAGTCCGTCAATGACCATGTGTTGTTTTCAATCAGCGATTTGTACTCTGCGTCCATAGCTTCCTTCCAAGAGTTGGCATCTTCACTTGCTAGAGCTTCATCAACATTATTTGGATCATTTTTTAAGGCATTCTGACACAGATAAGAAACAGCATTTGCTTTAGTTGGTGTGGTTTTTTGCCTTAATTTCACAGGGCTTTGTCTTGAGTTTTTAATACTTCCAATTGGAACATAATCATCATCATCGTCATGATCATGACAACTAGAGACGTTACTGTCGTCTGCTTCATAATATGTCTCCTCAGCTGCTTCTAATGAATCGGAAATCTCATTAGAATTATTTGGGGTTAATTCAGATAATGGCATGCTAACAAAATCTTTTTTTATGTTGTTCTCTAAAAATACTACGTCACGGCTCTTAACTACATGGTTTTTGTCTTTATCATACAACCGATATCCTTTACAGTCTGAAGAATATCCAACAAAGATCAGTTTCTGCGATTTAGGATCCCATTTTCTTCTCTTCTCCTTAGGTACGTGCACCATCACCTCGCATCCGAATATTTTCATATGGCTCAAGTTTGGCATCTTTCCCGACCAAAATTCTTCCGGTGTCTTGTATTCCAATGATTTTGTCGGTGATCGGTTGACAATATAGGCTGCTGTGGCGACCGCTTCTGCCCAAAAGACTTTGGGTAGATCTGCATTGAGAAGCATACATTTCGCGCGTTCTATAAGAGTCCGGTTCATTCGCTCCGACATCCCATTTTGTTCGGGAGTATAAGGATTTGTAGTTTGGTGCTGTATTCCTGCCTGTTTTAAGTAGAGTTCAAAATTATTATTAGTATATTCGGTCCCATTATCAGTACGGATAATTTTTATTTTCGTTTGCAACTGCTTTTCAACAAAGCTTTTAAATTCCTTGAACAAATCGAATACACCGGCTTTACTATTCAAGAAATAAACAAACACCTTTCTTGAGTAATCATCTATAAAGGTTAAGAAATACTTAGCCCCTCCAAATGATTTAGTTTCCATCGGTCCGCATAAGTCTGAGTGGATGATCTCCAATAGCTGGGATGCCCTCGTACCAGTGTGCTTAAATGGTTGTCTCGTTTGTTTACCTTCCAGACAAATAGTACAAACGACATCCTCTCTCTTTGCTGAAAGCTTAGCCCCTTCCACACTTTCATTTAATCTCTGCAAGTCAGAGAAATTAAGATGCCCCATTCTCTGATGCCATAGATAATGATCATTATCGTTGAAAACTGAAACCAGAGCGCAATTATTGTTTTTTGTTGTGTTCAGTAAGTACACATTATTACGTAGTGCTGCTGTCAAAATTTCTTTTTTGTTTTGATAAACTGTGCACCCATGTGCCTCAAATTTTATTTCACAACCTTTTTTGGCCATTTGACTTACCGAAAGTAAATTCGTTGTTAATTTGGGAATATATAGGACGTTTCTGATTTGAATCTTGTGCATGGAGCCATCTCTTGCTTTGATCTCTATATCAACTTTTCCGCACCCTTTGACTTCCAACATCTTGCTATCTGCCACCTTGATGCTACGCACTGGTGGACTTCCCATATCGTACAACCAGCTTTGATGCTTCGTCATATGCATCGATGCTCCCGAGTCCACGTACCAGCTGTTATCATCAAGACCTGTTGCCGCTGAAAAGGCCGCATAAAACGTGTTATTGTCAGAATTGTTGGTGAAATCATTTTTCTTTTTGTTGTAACAATGTTTGCTAATATGCCCATATTTGTTGCATTTAAAGCACCGTGGGCCTTTGTTGTGAGCTCTGTAGTTTTGATTTTTATTAATTTTATGATTAGCATGATTATATGAGTTTTTATATTGCTTAGTATAAAATGCCGACGAATCTGATACTTTGACTTCCTGAAGTATTTTCGTTTTAACAGCATCCGCAGTAATCGTCACACCAGAACTTTCCATTGCCATCATCATAGGTTTGTATGAATCGGGTAAGGCAGCAAGCAGCAAGGTTCCAAGCCACTCGTCGCCTACTATAAGGTTTATGTTTCGAAGTTTGTGTGCTGTGGACATGATTTTCGTAACATACTCCTCCACATTATTGCAACTATCTAAGCTCGTTGTTATCAAATCACGTAATAAACCAACCTTTCTTGTAAGCCCGGAGTCATCAAACGCTTGTTGAAGTTTGTCCCACACTTCCTTCGCGGTTTTTGCTTCCTGGATGTGAACAAAAATTGTTGGATCCACCAGCAGTATCAACTAAGACTTGGCTTTTACATCTTTCTTCGCGTCAACAGTTTTACCACTCTCATATTCAATCGTTTCCCACAGTCCCTCATGTTCAAGATATGCTCTTATCGCAAATTTCCAAGTGGAATAATTTTCTCTTCCAAGAAGTTTGTCGATGTTTGAAGTATGGCTTGATGATAATATCTTAAAGATCACGAGGAAAAAAAAAAAAAAAAAAACTGAGATCAAAATAGGTTCTAGGCAAACGTGTTAGAGATTATGAAATAATATTTTTGGTTATCTTATTAAATCGACTTTAATCGAAGTAAATCCTGGATATTATGAAAAATACGATTTACTATTGGGTACTGGGCCCATAACCTGATGAATCTAAAAGAATATTTCCAGCAACTTGTTGACTTTAGATAAATAAATGAAAAAAGACTTTATTACAAATAGTAATTCAATGTGGTTTATTCAAGATATAAAAAGGAAGTGAAGTGAAGAAAAGAAATTACAAAAAGAGTCATAATGACATAATGCAAAAGGTATAAAATAGTTAGGTATGTTAGCTTTTACAATTCATAAGAATTCTGTGATTAGAGATGTGTAGTTATATTGGTTTAGCATTTATAACCATCAATAATGTTATACTGTGCTCAAGTGTGGGGTTATAGTGAAAAAAAACAAGTCGAACAGTTACAGCGCTTTTTCATAAAAAGATGTTTTCTTCTACCAAGTAACACGCCCAACTACGTCATACACATCGAAACCGGACTTCCAAAAGCTTTTTTAGCAACACTGAACCTACATTTTTCTTATATTCGGAAAACACTGAGTCTTTCGAATAGTAGGCTCCCTAGAATTCTTTCTGAAGCTGTTATTGGCAGAAAAATCTACTGGGCCAAGGAGTGGCTGAGTCTTTTCCACGAAACATCAATGGATTTTTCTTTCACCTTAAATTTGGGTGAATGGCAAGGATTCCACAAAATTCTGATAGCAAAGCTCAAAGAAAGACATTGGACAGAATTTATCAGCAATGCCAGTCGATCCCAATTTCATGATGAGAACTGTTATCTGCTTTATTCTGAAGTACCAAACTATTTTGAGGACTCAAATTCCCGTGATACGATCAGTCTCATTTTAAAAACTCGATCTGGACTTCTAAATCTTAATAGAAGAGCTTTTCAAACACATACTACTGGCATATGTACACTTTGCAACCTAGATATCTCTGAGAATACTTATCACTTTGTTGGAATCTGCCCAATATTTAAAATGTATAGAAGGATATATCTTGGGCATGATGAACTCTCTCGCCCGCAATTTTTAAATGTTCTTAATGACAGCTGCTACTTTAATCTCTATAAATTTTTAAAAGTTTCACTCAAATATCGCTATCTCATTTTAAATGAATTCTCTCAGTTATAAAAACTCACTATTTAAGATAATTTTTTGTAGTACCTTTTTTAACCTGACAGACAACATAATGTTATTGTCATAAATAATTTTATACCAGCATATACTTAAGGTTTTTGTAAACAATTTTTTATGAAATAAAATTATTATATCTATATATCTATCTATCTAAAGACATTGCCAATTGTGTTGCATTCATCGCTAGATGAACACACTGCTCAGAGGGAACATCGTGTGAAAAGCAGACTTTCTGAACAGAAAAATTGCGGACTTCAGAGGTAAGTGACTTTAAACATTTTCGTTAGGCAAATTTAGATCGGCATGTCCGATGACGAGAAAGGCAACTCAGTCCTCCCCACAGAAGAAAAGCAATTGGTGGCAGAACAAGGTGATTTATTGGAACAACTGCGTAAAGAACTCCCAAATTTCGACAAAGATGGCCCAACTCGAAGGTCTAAGGGACAATTTATAACACGTCTCAATCGAATCGCACAAAATCTTCAGACATTCAGTGCAAATCATCGAACATTGATACGTTTAAAGTTACCTCGTGACGATGTCTATTTCAAAAAAGATGTTTTTGGGTCATTTCAATCCGAACATGCAGATGCCATAGATCATATTGAAACCGAATTCGACAAGTTCCATCCAGATCGTCACGCAATAATGATTCCACCGCCTTTCGCGTCATCGGCTCCATTTACAAACGAGTCAACCAATACGATTATACGCGAAGTGCACACCGATAGCTCATTCAGGCCACCAGAATTTAAAATTGAAAAATTTGATGGGGAACCCGAAGAATGGCCATCGTTTTATGCCTCATTTCAAACAATTCACAACAATTCAAAACTGTCGAAACATTAAAAGTTCGTCTATCTCAAATCATTTCTAACCGCAAACGTAACCTCATCTATCACTCATTTGGATGTTACTGACGATACATATGAGGAAGCCCTGGAAGATTTGAAAGATCGTTACGGCAATGATCAAGTTCTGTTCAATGCATTCATGAACAAATTTATGAATTTACCAACATATACTCAACGCGAATCAGCTGGTGAATTGAAATCGTTGCATGACTCTGTACGTGCCTGCATTTTCCAGTTAAAGAACCTCAAATTCCATACCGATGAAAATTCAGAGTTTTTCGCATTTCATCTACTAGAAAAACTATCACCACCTACGCGTCTAGATTTTGAAAAACACCGTAAGCAACCAAAAAAGGTTGCGAAACTTCAACAACTACTCGATTTCCTCAAATCGAAATTCCTCATTGTTGATGCCGCCACACACACAATAAACAAAATCGAGTCAAGGTCATCTTCGTCGCATCAAAAACTCAATAATTCATCTAATAAATCCCATGGTCGAAAGGAAATGCGAAATTTTCATATCTCGAAAAAATCAATTGTTTGTCCGATCGAAAGGTGCAAGGGACCTCACGTTTTATGGAGGTGTCGACAATTCTTGCAATGGTCACTATTTGAACTGAAAGACTTCGCCACTCAACAGAAATTGTGTTTTAATTGCCTCGGTCATTAAACATCAACGCAATGCACCAGCAAACACACATGTTTTACGTGCGGTGGTTGACATGACACTCTATTGCACTTTAGTAAATCAAATTTATCATCGAATGAAAAAAAATTCTATATTTATCTTTGGCGATATTGCCTGTGAGAAACAAGACACAATCCGAGTATACTTTGGTATGGGACGACATCATCATATCGATAGCTTTTACTTGTGCCAAACTTATACAAGAATACCCAAACACTTAATTAGAGACAATGCGAATTTTCACATCGTCTTCAAACAGGACGATATGAATTTAAAACACATTTATAATGATCATGTCAATTCGGATATGACATTCAATACATTTCAAAAGGTATGTGCAGAATGTTGGAATACAAATTACAGTTTCATGGTAATTGATAAAGACAGTCCTTTGCATGATGGTCGTTATAGAAAAAGCTTTGACTGCTTTCTTAAATTATAAAAAAGATAACACCTTTAATTTCATATCATATGTATTGTAATGTTCTATGAGAGCAGTACAGAGCAGTTCAGCGAGCAAATAACATCAGTAAAAAGCGGTTCAACTCAGTTTGAGAACCAGTATTCTTCAGTTAAGACCAGTAAGCACAATATCAAAATCAGTTTAAAACCCATTGAACGATTTTTTCTACGACTTCGAAACTTATTCACCACCTGCCTCTGTAAGAAAAAATAAATCTTACATCATGATGCAATTAGATGTAAAATTAACAAAAGAACTTATTAAAACCACCGATGCTCTTCGAAAGAAATATAAAACTCTTAAATCGGATAGAGAAGCCTACGAAACTCAAATTGAAGACACTCTTAAACCAGTGGCGATTCCTCTCAGTTGGCTAGTTTGGCGGCGCCAAACCTAAAATTTCAACTTAAATTAACATACAACAAACAAATTATTTGTATTAAAACTTAGATACTAAATATTATTTTAAATACAAAAAACATAACATCCCTATGCGTTTAAATCATTATAAACCAGCAAAACCTGTTCAAAACACTACAACCCCTACGTGCTATATTAATCCCATAGTCCAATATGGACACCGTCACGTCATACAAAGTATCTCGCTCGTGTTGAGTTGGCTACAAAATCTGCGCCATCAAATCTCATACAAACTACACTATTATTCCCGATGTGCTGTCTCATTCTTTCTTTAAGAACAGACCGAAAAAATATTCACAAAGGTTGGGCTCTAATAAAAGACCCAAACTGGGTAGAGAAATGCGAGACAAAATGTAGCATTTGATTTTTATCTTTTTAAGGGGTTATGGTATAAGGCTGAAATTTTGGCAGATGGTAGAAATTACTGATCTAAACATGAATACAAAAAATTATAATTCTAGAATAGCCTTGAACGGTGATAACGGCAATTTTTGAGCGCTTTCACATATGAACTCATATCTCTTGAGTGCATAAATGGATATCTTTGGTTTTTAATTAACTTTGCATATAAATAAAATTACGGTTATTTCGATACCTCACTTATTATCCTAAGTGGAATATAATTATCACAATCTTGATTTTAAATTGATCGAAAAATCAAAAAAATTCCATCGAAATTACCTGGTTGGACTATTGCCGACTAGAACCCACCAGTGGAGAACCCCGTTATCTGAATTGAATATTTTAATTCGAATTTGATATGGTTGGCTTTAATAAATCATAACTCTGGTTCTACTAATTGGATCTTCAATGTTAAGGCACCTGAGTAAAACCAACATAACACGCTACATTATGTAAAAAAAAATCATTGAGGAGGGGCAGGCATTTTTATACTAAAAGGGTGAAAAAGTCACCCCTCAATTCGATTTACAGTATTCTAAATTCAAAAGTTGATGACAAAATTCACAATTTGAAAAAAAACAAAAAATGCTAATTGATTGCTAAACCTTCTAAAATTATTTCTTACAATGTTTTACCATCAAGCCCACACGAGAGGTGCTAGAATTATTTTAAATGTTTTTTTTTTTTAGCAAATAAAATGCATTTTAATTAAAAAAACAGATCGACATAGCTTCATTAATAAATTGATTATTCAAAAAGTTCTGCATTAATATTTAGGATTAAGGTCTTAAAATACTATCATTAAGGCATTTGTTCGATTTGTGAAAAAAATTATCAGTTTTTACATTGAAACTTTGAAAAAAAATCTAAAAACAATTTCAGTTAAAGTTGCGGGTATGCAAATTGGTTTAGAGTGAGAGAAAATCGCTACTTTCGAGCCTAGAAAATCAATAAAAACTTGAATATTAAGAAATAAAAGGTATCTATTATACAGAGTTATGAATCCTAATTTATGCTTCAAATATCCAATAAATAGCATATTTACTGAAAAATAACTTTACTCGATACAAAGAGATGTTATTTATCATTTGGGAATATATACCTACTACTGGACTCGGACGCTTTTTTCGTGAATCGTTTTGGAGTATACTAATAAAATGGAGCGGCTTTAAGTGCTGTGCATCAGCTAATATCTCATGTATTTTGTAGCCAACCCAGAACTCAAGACCAGAAATCGCCCCTGTCTTAAACCTCTTACCAAACCACTGAACGAATTAGTGAAAAAAACCAAGAACAAACTAGATAAAAATAACGTTATTGAAAGTCCTTTAAAGAAACTTAAACTCAATTTTGAACACCATCAACCACAAGAAAATGATTTTGAAAAAGAATATTTTCGGGATGAATTCATTACCCCCAAAACTTCTGTAGATGATTCACTCGTTTTAACTGATGATAGCAATACTCGAAAAAGAACAAAGAAAAGCCCAAACCATCACGCTAAACATCGTTTCTTTTAAGATCAATTGTCACAAGAACACTTTCATGACATGCCTAAAAAATATGTAGATTTATTTATAAATAATTCCAACACTCTTGACAAAACATATGGTATACATTCAAAAGATGGAAAGTGGTACATCGGTAATGGTGAGTTAAACATTCTCGGAAAAGATATAAAAATTAAAAATAAAACCTTCAAAGGAACAAATGGATTATATGAGCTTATATTTAAGAAAAACCCCGACCCAAACATTTACACTAGTGAAGATTTAAAATACTACAAGACCATATTATATCATCATCATCGCCACAACAAACACCTTCCGGAAGCGGGTTAATGCAATTGTCAAAATTGAAAAAAAGATTATATATTTTGGGATAATCCCAATGAACTCGTAGATCGATTGAAACTTCTTATTGCTTCACATCAAGCTGGACACAACAATCACTCTAACGAAATTATTTCAATCATTGAAGAACTTAAAGAAGCTAATATTATCGAATAAGAAATAAAAAAAAAAATATGAGTGTTGAAAAATTTGGTGGCGTTTCGAATAGAACCCCACCCAAAGGACCAACAGGAAAACAAGGAGAGCAGGGACCACCAGGTACACAGGGAGAGCGAGGTTTGCCTGGACCAGCTGGTGAGGGATTCCACTAAACAGAAAGCGGAGATTATGACATAATCTTTAAAAGGCTAAAAAATGTTGGAGAACCCCAAGAACAGGAAGACGCTGCTACCAAAAAATATGTTGATGAAACATATTATGAACAACTTAGAGAATACATCCAATATGGAGTTGTTGACAAACTTGAGAAACTCCTGTTTGATGTAATAAATAAAAACAAATCTGAAAAAAAATTGAAAAAAATTTTACTATTTAACTTTAAACCAGTCATTACATAACTTCAGTATTTAATTTAACACCTCAGTGTGGAGAACTCAATTATTGTGTCCAACACAGGTACTTTAATAATTTTTGATAAAGTTTTGAAGTTTTTGAAAACAAATCATCACAATATACTGGAAGAACATCATGAGGAGCTTTTGAATTGTGTAATCTTTTTGAAAAGATTTATTAATGTATCTACCACAACATGAAAATACGGGTGCCATTTCGATAACTGTGTATGGTCTTCAAACTTATGTAAACTTGGCCCAGATACATGCGCATGCTACATGCTTGAAAATAGAATGTTAAGAATACAAAAATTAATGTCTCTCTATAAAAGGTTGAAATAATGTGACTTATTATAATTACTTATTATAATTACTGAAATTGTTTTAAAAAAAATTAATAAACATACATAAAAAAGAATAAATACTTTTGTATTTATCATTCAATAAAAAGATGAGTCAAACAAAGGTTGTCGAAGAACTAAACACATAATCCTGCTCGAAGGAATTTAGCAAAAAGGCGAGTAATTATTAAAGGTCTAGATGATTTATGGCAGGCTGACCTAGTCGAGATGATTGTGTATTTATCCGCAAACAAAAATTATCGATATCTTCCCACAGTTATTGATACATTTTCCAAATTTGCTTGGACGGCTCCTATTAAAAATAAAACAGGAACGAGTGTCACTGAGGCTATGGATGATATATTTAGTAAAGGTCGTTACCCAAAAAAATTACAAATAGATGATGGGAAAGAATTTTTCAATGCATCTTTTCAAAGACTTATGAACAAATTTCAAATCAATCATTACTCTACATTTAGTGTTATCAAAGCTTCGATTGTTGAACGATTTAATCGTACCTTGAAAATTTGTATGTGAAAAGAATTCAGTTTAAATGGTTCATATCGTTGGATTGATGTTATAGAACGGCTAACAAAAACGTATAATAATATTTAGAACATCGTACGATAAAGATGAAGCCATCTGAAGTCAACGCTACAAACGAAAAAATATTACTCTCCAAAATTTATAATCGCATCAAAATACATATTACTCTAAAGTTTAAATTTGGGGATTTTGTCAGAATTAGTAAATAATTCGAAAAAGGATACACACCGAATTGGAACACAGAAATCTTTAAAATAATCAAAGTGCAACACGTAAATCCAATAACTTGTCCTTGGAAGACTACCAAGGACACCCCATAAAAGGCGGATTCTATGAGCAAGAAGTTCAGAAAACTAAGTTCCCCGATACATTTCTAATCGAGGATGTACTTCAAAGGAAAAAAGATCGATTATTTGTAAAATGGCTCGAGTTTCCATCCGATCACAACTCTTGGATACCTATCCCAAAATAAATAAATAACGCATCTTTTGTAATTTTTCCTTTAAATAAAAATGCTTTATTGACATATGTTTAATTTTTTTTTTAATTCATAATTTATTTCCACATTACATTACTCATTCAACGAATTCAATATCATCAAAAACAATTCACTACTTACTACATTATTACTACACAAATTCCAAATTGCAAATAGCCCAGTGGCTAAAGCTTACTACCGCCAAACACAAATAAAAACACAAAAAAAAACATAAAAATTGAAAAACTTTACAAAAAAATAATATAACAAAAAATGCTTGCTGTGGCTGTTCTAGTTTTTAAGTAGTTTTAAGTAGTTCTAAGTAGTTTAAGTACCTTTAAGTAGTTTAATTAGTTTTATGTAGTTTGTAAGTTTTATATAAGAAAATAAAATGATAAATATACCAAGTTTTTTTTAAATTCTTCTTGGTGAAAAATAACACCATAATGAATTTTAGTATTAATATAGTTCTTAGGCCGAAAGGCATTAGTATTAAGTTATCATAGTTTAACTTACAGCGTCCGCATGGGACCAGTAAGTTAGTTTAAAGTTATTGATAAGTAGGCTATTTTTATTAATTTTTGTCTGCCTTTAAGTTAGTTATAAGTGAAATGGAAAATAAAAATGAATTACAAAAACAAAAAAAAAAAAAAAAAAAGCATACTGCCCCCAACCCATATGTACCAAGTTCAATTCCAACACAGCAAATCTTTTTTTTTATTTAAAATTTATTTCCACACTCATTATATTATACAATATCAATCTTATTCATAATTCATCTGAATCCAACATCCAACTTTATTCCTTTCTGTACACATTCTCGAAATCATAAAAAGCCTTGTGGCTAGAGCATTCAACCGCTATGCCTCATACCAACAATTTTTTTTTTTTTTACTTCATAATTTATTTCCACGTTACATTCCTCATTCAACGCTCATCCAATGTCATCAAAACAATTCACTACTTAATACATTATTACTACACATTTTTCAACTTGCAAATAGCCCAGTGGCTATAGCATACTGCCGTCCAGAAAGGCATTAGTATTAAGTAATCATAGTTTAACTTAGAGCGTCCGCATGGGGCCAGTAAGTAAGTTGTAAGTTATTGATAAGTAGGCTAGTTTTTATGAATTTTTGTCTAGCTTTAAGTTAGTTATAAGTTAAATGAAAAATAAAAATGAATTAAAAAAAAAAAAAAAAAGCATACTGCCGTCAATCCATATGTACCCAGTTCAAATCAAACACACTACAAATCTTTTTAATTTAAAAATTTATTCCCATATCATAATTATTACTCATTCACCAGTTCCAATGACGTCAACACACAACACCACGCGCCACCACTTCAAAGGCCACCGCCCCCGCACTCACAATAAATATTTGTCATTCACATGACCTCTAACTTTTCAAAAAATTCCCAGTCTGGGCCGCCCTGATTAATACTGATGTATAATACGAAGTGAAACTCGACGACGTTAGCTGGAAAAAGTTCTTCAAACATAAATTAAACCAGACATTTTACTGTGGTGAAAATATAAGTAATAAACCCACGTTTATTGCTGGCCGTTCAGTCAGGCTGTCTCTTCTTTTCATCCTAAATAATTTTAGTTCAAATACGTTTTCTTATTCCTACAATGTTAGAGTGAGAGAAAATATAATAAATACATAAGTTATCATTGTAAATACTCCTTATACTGTCGAATGATTCTCATACAATGCCCTATTTATACACTTGTATGCTCAACATGCGATATACTGCCGGCGAAATATACTTGCTGTTTATACCTGCATATTGGTTGTCTCTCGGTATACTTGCTTACTGAATTGCTTTCTGGCAACTATCACGTTCTTGCTATTGCTGGCAACTGACACCTACTTGCTAAAACTCGCAAGTCGCAATTATCTCTCACTTGCTATATCTCGAAATTATCTCTCACCTGCTACCGCTCGCAACTATCTCTCACTTGCTATCATAGAGCTGTGTCAATCGTGATTGATTCGGTCTTTGCGACCCGTTCACCAAAAAGAACGATTGATTGCAATCACAGTAAACCGAAACAATCAATCCCAGTATCAATCATTTCAGTTTTCAAATAAACGAGGTGACATGAAACGCGAAGTATGTTTCGTTCATTCCAATCGTTCTCAATCAATTCATACAAAGAAAGAAAAACACAAAAAAAAAGCAAGCGCATCAAAAGGTAGAGAAACTAATATCTAAATGAATAAAACAAAACCCAACACAGACAGACATATACATGCAATTATTTGTTCTTAGTTCAACCCTGCTTTGATTGGGGCGGGGCTTATCATTCTCATGTATGCATTTGTGTTTCTCATTTCTTGTGTTTCTTTCTCATTGGATTCGGTCAATGTTCAGTGTCTGCATTGTATATAAACTCTATTTCTTAAAAAATTGATCTTAATTTTGTATTCATAACTTGGTTTATAGCATTTTTTTATTAAATTAAAGTCAAATGCAGAAAATCTAATTATCCTGTCTTAAGTTTTCAAAAAATTGAGAGTTCATTTTTCTTAAAAAAAAAACCACACGAATTTTTTTTAATGACGATATTTTTGTTCCTTAAAGTCTAAACTATAAATTTGGCTAAAAAAAACACGTACAGCCACATGAATTCAAAAATTAAATTAAAAACTTCACGGAATAAATTCATCAGATGATAGGCAGGATGATTATTTCTTTTTGTATACCTATTTTGGTTTTATATTTTATCGAAAACTCAAAGAAAGTTATTTACTTGTAATTACTTCTGACTCAACAATACCTACATTGTGCAAGCTTGAGCTCAATCGGATGGGTAGTTTTTGAATACAACGACATAAACAAACGATCATCTGTATATACCTCCCTACATAGTACATACCTACATACATATAAAGACAAAATAAATACCTCTACCCATTTAAAACTAATGTAGGGCAACTAACTTGACTTCACAAAAAATCTACAATGAGAGCCATTCTTATAAATTTATGTTTCTATTTAAATACCTATATTTAAATTGCAACGAAAAAACTACCTACAAAAACTAAAAACATCCTTCGATATAATTCAGTTAAAATGTACTTATTTAAAACAAAATTATTTTTCCTAGTGGTAACCCCGTTCGTATAATTTGCATGCAATTTGAAAAAGTGCGCTGATCTCAAGCAACGTCACAGAAAGGGAAAACATTTGCATGCATATTATACATTTTCTCTATTCCCACACTACGTCACGGCAAGGCAAAAAAATCCAACCTTCTTTCGAACAATATTTATTTTCGTTCTTTCTCTACCTACGAAAACAAAAAAAAAAACACGTTTTCCCCTTTGTAAAAGAAATGATAAACACAAAATAGCTTTTTTCCTGTCTCCCTTGAACTGCCATACATTTTGTATAAGTTCTTCTCAATCTTCATTTTTCTTTTAACCTACATTATTTTTTGCTCTTCCTCTTATTTCCTACTCTTAAATCTGCACACTCAAGTCTGCACTTCCCTCCTCAAAATAACGAAAAACGGTTGCCCAGGCGGCGCTGCGTTCGTTCCTCTTCATAATAGTACTATAATAATATATACAGGGTGTCCCGTAATGAGTGGATAATACTGCAGCTGGTGATAGCAGGCCTTATGACTGCTCAGAAAAAAATATAAAAAAAAATATTTTTCTTGTGGTCTCCATGGTATAATTTATTTTCGAAAAATGTTAAAAAATTCAGGGTCTCCTAAAATACCTAATTACAACGGCCACCCATAAAGGATTCTTGTTATTTTTGTATTTTTATAATATTCTTGAATAACCGTTCTAAATGATGGGTAGTAAATTTTAACACCAGCTGATGCATTTTTTGTGTTATAATTTTTTAAAATTATTTTTTTATTCAAAAATAATTCAATATTTTTTTTCACCAAAGTTTGAAAATTAATAAAGAGAAAAAAATGTATGAGAACATAAGTGGAAAATTTGATAAAAATTGGCCTGTTTAATGTACTTTCCAAAATGGTATAACATATGTTTGTGTCTACAACCATGACCAATAAAATTGGCATTTAATCTACTAAAGTAGTTTTTTAACATTTTATCAGATGAAATTAAGTTACAAAGTTAAGTAAACACTACGACGACGAATGAAATAAATTTTTATTTTTATTGCATTTAAAAATAACCGTTATTAAATAAAGGCACTAACATTTAACACTAGTTGCTGGATTTTTTTTTAATAATTTTTTTAATTAATTTTTTAATAAAAAAATGATTAAATATTTATTTTGATGTTTGATGACAACAAAAATTGAGTTGGAAGGAAAAGTCAATAGATATACCAGTGTCACTATTATGTCTGCTAAATTCACTAACTAAAATAATAGTATGCACTTTCAAAAAGGTTTTGATTTAGGTATGGGAAATGCGATAAATAAAACAACAGTATTAAAAATTATGATATATTTGTAATTTAAATAACTTTATTTTAAATGTTCAAACTGTCCCCCATTCACTGTGATACAGGCTCTGCATCTTCTAATGAAGGACCTCTCAATTAAAACGAGCATATTGGCGCTCATTTATTTTCATCACAGCGTCTTGAACACGACGACGCAATTCCGTAATGGATTGGTTTAGTATAAACCATTTCTTTCAGACATCCCCAGTAGAAAAATGCAAAGGATTTAGGTCTGGCGAACGTGGTGGCCACAAAATTGGGCCCAGACGGCCTATTCACCTGTTGGGATACTTTTGATTCAAGAACCTCCTTACATCTACAGCATAATGAGCAGGACATACATCGTTTTGAAGCCACATTGAATTCGTTAGCTCCTCGGACACTTCTTGCAATAGAGTTGGCAAATTAGTTTGCAAGAAATTAAGATAGGCTTCACCATCTAAGTTGCCTGGTAATTCAAAAGGGCCTATAATTTGTCCATTCAGGATACCTGCTCAGTAATTGATTTTGAATTGGTACTGCGATCTGTCCTCGTTTTTATTTATCGCATTTCCCATACCTTAATCATAACCTTTTTGAAAGTGCATACTATTATTTTAGTTAGTGAATTTAGCAGACATAATAGTGACACTGGTATATCTATTGACTTTTCCTTCCAACTCAATTTTTGTTGTCATCAAACATCAAAATAAATATTTAATCATTTTTTTATTAAAAAATTAATTAAAAAAATTATTAAAAAAAAATCCAGCAACTAGTGTTAAATGTTAGTGCCTTTATTTAATAACGGTTATTTTTAAATGCAATAAAAATAAAAATTTATTTCATTCGTCGTCGTAGTGTTTACTTAACTTTGTAACTTAATTTCATCTGATAAAATGTTAAAAAACTACTTTAGTAGATTAAATGCCAATTTTATTGGTCATGGTTGTAGACACAAACATATGTTATACCATTTTGGAAAGTACATTAAACAGGCCAATTTTTATCAAATTTGCCACTTATGTTCTCATACATTTTTTTCTCTTTATTAATTTTCAAACTTTGGTGAAAAAAAATATTGAATTATTTTTGAATAAAAAAATAATTTTAAAAAATTATAACACAAAAAATGCATCAGCTGGTGTTAAAATTTACTACCCATCATTTAGAACGGTTATTCAAGAATATTATAAAAATACAAAAATAACAAGAATCCTTTATGGGTGGCCGGTGTAATTAGGTATTTTAGGAGACCCTAAATTTTTTAACATTTTTTGAAAATAAATTATACCATTTAGACCACAAGAAAAATATTTTTTTTATATTTTTTTTCTGAGCAGTCATAAGACCTGCTATCACCAGCTGCAGTATTATCCACTCATTACGGGACACCCTGTATACAATGGTGTCTGTCTTGTGCGTTGTATCTATCATTTTTGATTGAGAATGACTTGAACGAACGAAACATATGTCGTTCATATGAAATGAAAGATTGAAATAAATTGGGATACATTGGTGTTCGGCACGGGTCACAATCAAAAAGACCGAATCAATATGATTGACAAAGTTAACGATGCGATCTTTGTGCATTAAAAAGCGCGTGCGTTGCCAATAGGTATTATTTTTTAAATCAGTTTAAAGTAAATCAAAAAGTAAGACAAAAAGAACATTATGCTTTTTGTTGAAAGATTTTTAATTCTGGCCTTTCTTAAATATGGATAAAAAAAAATTGTGAGTGCTGGGACTCACGGTTAAGATGTGTAAACATCAACGTTTGCTCAAGCGCCTAATTTTTGTTACTAAATGTACTCAATATACACAACTACATACATGCTACATCGTTGCACAGAATAAAGTGCACGTTTTCATTTCACTCTACCGCCGGCATAGATGTTTACACATCAAAAACTACAATCGTATATTGGTGCCTTTTCAATTGTTATGTCGACGTGTTTGGCTTTTTATTGCCTTCCCAGATTTCCGGTGGCACCTCCGCTGATACTAATAAATTTTTGACAGTGGACGCATTTTGCCTTTTTCTCAGTTGCTCAGAAAAAACGATGGAAAGAAATGATATTTCCCCATTTTATTCGCAACAAAAAGGAAACAGAAACCAAAATGATTGGAAAAATGAACGATTGAAAAGAACGAATCATTGAACTGAACGACAAATGAACGATTGAATCTTTTAAAATGAACGATTGACACACCTCTATGCTATCACTCGCAACTAACTCACACTTGGCAAGGTATTTATTTTATTTTATTTATTTATTTAATTGGTATCTTTTACAATGGCGTTTTGAAGCCTATAACAAGAAGTAAAAGTTACAGAGGAATTTAAATTATTTACGTACATAAGTTAAAATTAAAATTACGTTTTAAATTACTTCAAAGTGGGAAATAACAAGCAAGATATGTATACGAATTTGTAGATTTTAATTTAAAATTACAGATTTGTTTCTCTTGAGCTACTTTATTTTTAATTTTAATTTACTGCCAAGTATATGAATAAGGCTGCATCAAATTGATTCGTGCCGCGAAGTCTTCTTATAAAGTATGGTAAACTGTTCCACTGTCTGATAACATTAACAAGAAATTGACGTTCCGAGTTTCTGCAACTATATCTCGGTTGCAGTATCATAAATGATCGATATGAATTCCCAAATTGTATTTTTTTAATAAGATATGCTGGCTGTTGGGGAGAGTACGATAACTAGGGCGCCGCAAAATAATAACGGATTTTTGTAGAAGGGTCAAATACAAGCATTTTTTATTATAGGAGGGGGGTCAATCTCCCACCGTTTAGGCGGGAGGGGCGATTTTCTAAAAATGACTTAAAGTTAAAAAAAAGATTTAAAAATAACGGCAACACTTACAACCCAAAATTATATGTTTTCTGAAAGCCAGAAACATGTTCTGTTATTATTTGTTTCAACCTAGTTATTTGTGTTAATAGTTTTTTGAAAAAAATGCTTTCAAACTCAAAATTTATCCAAAAAAACATTAAAAAAAATATTTTCATTTTTTTCATTTAAAGTTGTGAAATTAAGTACTGAATTGGCTTTAATAATTTGATGTCACTATAAATTTTTAATCAAACACTGAAAACTAAATGGCTTTATATCTTCTAGTTTATGAGAAAATTGAAAATTACCAAAACTACTTTTTTATTCAATTTTAATTTTGTTGGTATTTATGTAAGCTCTCTTACGTAAATACCGTTCTAGCACTCAGCATAAGGGCGTATGAACATTGAGGTATGTATGTCATGCTTTTAATGTATGGCATGCTGTCACCCCGCAACCCCCCTGCCTGGGCACACTATAGGATTTGGGGTGCGAGGTTGGGTGTATGAAAAGTTTCTCTTACATTTAAAAAATCTTCATACAACGGTACAAAATTCGAATGTTTGTTCGGTTTTTTTATGGTCTAAGTAGGTTGCATACTTTAAACATTACAATTGCATTATATAGGTATGTAAGACAAAAACATACATATTAAGAAATTATATAGATTTGCTTCAGTCGTATAGCAGTAGAACCTAGGTAATATTAATTTTTTATTATGCATTATATTTTCATGTCTAAAAATTTTAAATGTGCAACTTTGGGCCACGTATATTTTTATTTAGAAAACAGATGTTGACATTGGATATATAGGATACATTCTTTAAATCCAAATTCTTTAAATGCAAAAGAAACTTTGCATACACCCAACCTTGCACCTACCCCAAATCCTCACTATTTAAACTGTATTTATGTAAGCTTGCGTATGTTAGCTTGCTTACATAAATACAGTGTTAGCACCCAAAATTAAAACTGAATTAAAAAGTAGTTTTGGTAATTTTCAATTTTCCCATAAACTAGAAGACATAAAACCATCTAGTTTTCAGAGTTCGATTAAGAATTTATAGAGACATCAAATAATTAAAGCCGATAAAAAAACACAAAAATGCAAAAGAAACTTTGCGTAGACCCAATCTCGCACCTACCCCAAATCCTATATTGTGCGCAAGCAGAGGGGTGGCAGGGGGGGAATCATGCCCCCCCATACATACCTCACTGTTAAAACGCCGTAATGCTAAAAATTTAATATAAAAGTAGATTTGGTAACTTTCAATTTTCTCATAAACTAAAGGGTCCGCCAAATAACTTTTTTTGAAAATGGCGCAAAACATCGACTGTAGCTTCGGCTGTGTGGCACGTAGCGCCGTCCTGTTGAAACCAAATGTTGCCAATATCCTCCTCTTCAATTTTTGTGAACAAAAATTCGTTCAACATGGCCCGATAACGATCGCCATTGACTGTAACGGCCACTCCTTGCTCATTATCGAAAAATGGCCCAATTATGCCTCTGGACCAAAATCCGCACCAAACAGTGACTCGTTTTGGGTGTATCGGCTTTTCAATGTATGCGTGCGGGATTTCTATGCCCCAAATGCGACAATTTTGCTTGTTTACTACCCGCCAAGATCAAAATGAGCTTCATTTGAAAAGATGATTTTTTTGGCAAAATTGGCATCTTTTCTAAGTCGATCGCAGGCCCACTTAGCGAAGCGTATGCACAACCATATTCGTTCAGCGGAAGGATAAAACTTATTATCTGTCAAATCAGACATGAGCTAAGTGTTACCATTCACGAAATAAGCACTAGTTGAAAAAAAAACGTTAGATGGCGGACCCTTTAGAAGACATAAAACCATTTAGTTAATTTAGTTAATTCAGTACCTCATTTAACAACATTGAATAAAAAAAACTGTAGACATTTTTTTTAATGTTTTTTCGGATAAATTTTGAGTTTGAAAGCATTTTTTTCAAAAACTATTAACACAAATGACTACGTTGAAACAAATAATAACAGAACAAGTTTCTGGTTTTCAGAAAACATATAATTTTGCATTAAAAGTGTTGCCGTTGTTTTTAAATATTTTGTTTTAGCTTTAAGTCATTTTTTCGAGAATTGCCGCTCCCGCTTAAAAGGAGGGAGATAGACCCCCCCCTTTAGTAGTAAAAAATGCTTGTATTTTACCCTTCTACAAAAATCCGTTATTATTTTGCGGCGCCTTAGTTATCGTACTCGTGCCTGGCTGTTTTCTGCTTAAAATCTTGTTTAGTGTTTTTAGGGATAAATATTTTCAGCAGATATGTGCAGAGACTACAACCAAGGATGTTGTTTGTGTAGTTTGAAACATGGTCATATCTCCGGAGATTGTATACATAACGCGTCACATTATTGAAAACTACCGCCAGATTCCGTTTCGTTTCTGAGTTATGGGTAGGTACTTACAACTTGGCATCCATATGTTATTATCGGAAGGATAGTAGTTTTTGCTAATCGTAGCCGAATATGTTGAGGAGTAAAATGTTTCGATAGAGAAAGGCTGCGTAAGGACCCATATACTTTTCCAATACATTTTCCATTTGAACGTGATCATCCCAAGTAAGAGTGCGATTAAACAAGATACCTAAATTTTTGGCTTATCAGCCCCATCTTCAATCATACCAAGTTTGCAGCTTAGTCGAACTTGAGCATCATCAGCATATAAATTTATAGAAGAGTATTGGACCTGAATTGGGAGATCATTTATAAAAATGGCGAACAGCAGGGGACCAGGGATTAATCCCTGCGGAACTCCTGAAAAAAGATTTAAAGAACGAGACAGTTTATCACCAATTATAACAGCTTGGCTTCTACCATTGAGGTATGAAAAAATCATATTTGCTGCCGCGTTTGAAAACCTAAACTGTGCCTTTAATTTTGATATGAGTAACCTATGATTGACTGTATTAAAAGCTTTCGAAAAATCTACGAGGTCTAGAAACGATACCAGATCGATATCCATCGCCGCACTGTGGCCCCTATTGACGTTTTTGGTTGCAAAAATCATATCTCTTAAGCGCATAAAGATATCGCCAAAAAAATTTTTTGGTTTTGAAGGAAATTTCCAAGGCTATAAAGTTTGTGAAATTTAAGAAAAAATATTTACAGGGTGTTTCAGAATCTGCTGCTGAAATAAGAAGTTTTTGTTAACGTGGTTAACATAATTGGTATTTAATTCTCAAAAGGTCGAAAGTCAATTTATGAGGTAATTTGAGGGTAATTTAAGTGAAACAGTGGGGAAAAAAGAAAACAAACTAATTTGAGTGAAATAGTGTAGGAAAAATCAGTTTTTGTTTTTTTTTTATTAATTGATTATTCATTTTTTTTTTATTTTTTTTATAAGACAGTAAATTTATAAAGTATTTTATTGATAGATTAGAATTCAAAAAGTAGAAAAACAAAATAAAAGGAACAAAAATTTACATACAAACATTAAATTTCTTGGAAACTATCATCTAAGTCCGGGGTAGTGCGTAATAAACTTATAATTTCCGGTAAGTATTGTGCTTTCAGATCTTTTTGGTTTCTTACATACCTTTAGGCAGAAGTAAGTGGATCGGATGAGACTGCTAGCATGTTAAATAGGTCTTCATTCTGTCGAATTCTTGAAACTTTGCACGTATTTTGATATCTGTATTTCTAGTAGTCTTTATTTTTGGACTCCTAGGCTTCTTCTGACAATTCTCCAAGTTATAGTGATTGGTATTCGATGATATTTTGACTATGAACCGAAATTTTATGAAGAGTAGGTGTGAGTTGATTTTCAGGGTACCTTGTTTCAATAACTGCGGTTTTTTCTCCAAATTTAACTGTATTCACTACTTCCCTGCTATTCAAAACATTGAGTATTATTTTGATGATCCTGGTTATAACCTCTTTATTGACTCCAGTTATTCGAGCGGTTGCCTCAGATTGTTCAAAACTCTCCTTGAAGTGTTTCCATCATTGCTATTTCCAAATCTTTGCTTTGGTTTATCTACATCAAGTCCAAGCTCATTTGTCCGGTTTTGATATGGAGAGATGAAGAAAGCCATTCCTCATTTTTGTTTATGAAAAATAATTTCGATCTTTGGGCTGCGACCCATTTTTTATCAATTTTGTAAAAAAAGAACTCTTCAAGACTCTCATCTTTGAAAAGTTCAAACAAAATATTGTATGGTATATCCATTTTAAATAATTTTTTCTTATACAACTGCTCCTTCAAGTTTTCAATGATAATTTCATCCCAATGTTTCATCTTTTTATACCATAAAACTAAATACCTGCATTAAAAATATTCCACTTATGACATCCTAATAAGGTAATCTGCTTTACCTATAAGCTTTTAAAAAATTCTAATCCAGTTAAAAACTCTTATCCATCAAACTACCTGACAGTGATTAATCATACCCGAAATCAATAAGATTCATACCTAAAAGTTTTATTTGGGGTCACAAGAAATAAGCTATAAAACCGTTTTAATAAACTTAGGTAGGTTTTTCCTTCTAAATTTCAAAACCCTTTCATTTCAAACCAACACTCATACCTTCAAAACAGAGAAAAAATATTTTCCATGATTTGTTTTCTGCATCTGACAAAAAAAACTCAGAAAAAATTACTGACTTCATTAAATCAAATCGCTCTAACTCAGCTCTATGCAACTTTATGCAGCTGATTTTTTGGTTTTATATGAAGAAATATATAAGGATTTACTATCCGTCGAGCTTAGCTTGATTATGTTTGAAACTTTTTTTTCTACTCAGTGTAAAAACGCAAAAGCGTTCAAAAATGGTTGTTTAAAAAAACATTAAATTTAGCAGTTTAAAAAAATTTATCATTTTTTTTTCATATCTGATTATAGCAATTAACACATATATCAAGTAAAAATAACAAAAAGAAAGTTTGACTTACACCTTTTTCCTAGTTTTTACACTCAAAATTAAAAAAAAAATTTAAAAACAATTGTTTTTTTCTAACCATACAAATTTGTCAACTTTGACTCGCTCTACAAGTCAAACCATTCATACAAATGAAATAATTTTTTCGATTACTAGAGCTCCAAACATTTTTCAATTCAAAAAAAGTTAAAGTTTTGCATTATAAACCCAGCCGAAAAATGATTTTAGCAAACACTTTTGCCTAAACGGGCCACTGTGCGCAGTTCTAATATCGTCTGAGACCTTAATAATAGATGAGATACAGCTATGATTTTGCCCTACACCTGATTATCATCATCATCGTCGGCTCGACAACCGGGGTCCGGTCCTGGCCTCCTTCAACAAGTCTCTCCACCCAGCCCGGTCTCGAGCCGCCGCCATCCAGTTGCGCACCCCAAGGCTCCGGGCGTCCTGGTCTACGCCATCTCTCCAGCGCAAGCATGGTCTACCACGCTGTCGTCTACCATAGAATGTACCACAAAGAACTTTCCGAGCAGGTTCCTCTTCGCTCATGCGAGCTAGGTGCCCTGCCCACCGGAGTCTACCGAGCTTAATTTTTGTCACGATATCTGCTTGCGTACAATTCATGATTGTACCGTCTCCGGAATCGTCCTTCCTCACATATGGGGCCAACAATTCTCCTTAAGACTTTTCTCTCGAACGCGGCTAAGAGGTCGGAGTGCCTTTTGCTAAGCACCCAAGTCTCGGATCCATATGTGAGTACTGGCAGGACCATGGTCCTGTACAGCAGCAGTTTTGAAGTTATGGTGAGATTTCTGGATTTGAAGAGCTTTGACAGACTATAGTAGGCTCTGTTGGATTTGAGAAGCCGCCCGCGTATTTCTTCTTCTATATTGTTATCGGCTGCTACTATTGACCCAAGGTATTTAAAGGATTGCACCACTTCAAAATCGTGCTCCGCTACCTTGATTGTTTGACCAACTGTTCCTCTCGCATTCGATCCCACCATGTACTTTGTTTTGCCTTCACTAATGTGCAGCCCCAGATTTTGTGCCGCCTGCTCGATCTGGATGAAGGAATCATGTACAGCTTGCTCAGTTCTTCCGATGATGTCGATGTCGTCTGCGTAAGCCAGTATCTGGCTGGACCTGTTGACGATGGTCCCTCTTGTTGCCGTGCCAGAGTCACGGATTGCTTTCTCCAACGCCAGGTTGAAGAGGAGGCAGGCCAAACCATCCCTTTGTCGGAGTCCATTAAAGATGTTGATTGGTTTGGATAGCAATCCGGCTATTTTTACTTGGCTTGTTACGTTGGTCATGGTCAACCTACATAGTCGTGTCAATTTATTTGGGATGCCGAATTCTCTCATGGCTTTGTAAAGTTCTACCCTGGCTATGCTATCGTAGGTGGCCTTAAAGTCTATAAACAGGTGGTATGTTGGGATGTTAAATTCTAGACATTTTTCCATCGCCTGCCTAAGGGTAAAGATCTGATCAGTTGTTGATTTGCCTAGAATGGAACCACACTGATATTGTCCGATGATGGTTTTAGCGTATGGGGTTATCCGATCTTGTAGTATAGAGGAGAGTATCTTATAGGCGGTACTCAACAACGTGATACCTCTATAATTGCTGCACGTTGTGACATCTCCCTTCTTATGTATGGGGCAAATTATACCTTTTCGCCAGTCTTCTGGAATTTCTTCATGCTCCCATACGTGCACTATAATCTCATGAATTGCTTGACGTAAAGCTGGCCCACCGTGTTGAAATAGTTCGGCTGGTATACCATCGGCTCCCGGGGCTTTGTTTTTCTTTAGCCGGCCTATAGCCTTCTCAACCTCTTCTATGCTTGGTGGCGGCAACATAGGGTACTCTTCTTGAAGTAGTGGAGCCTCCACTTCTGCAGTGAGCTGACCATTTAGCAATTCATTGAAGTACACTTCCCATCGCTCCAGTATGCTTTGAGGATCGGTGATCAGATTTCCCTCTCCGTCCTTGCAGTATGTGCAGCGTGGTGTGTACTGCGTCATGTTTCGGACGGATTGGTAGAACTTCCGCGCCTGGTGCGGACCTCGCTTTCGGCTTTTCTCTATTTCACAGATTATGTTCTTCTCCCAGGCTGATTTTTTCTGTCTGTGAAGCCGTTTTTCAATTCTTCTGAGCTCTTTATATTCGTCTTCGCGTGCCCGCGTTCTATGAGATTGTTGCATTGCTCGGTACGCAACATTCTTACTTTCAGTCGCTAGCTTGCATTCATCATCAAACCAGTGGTTCCGATTTCTACGACTGCTGCCTAAGATGGAGTTGGCAGTACTAATGACAGTATTCTTAAGGCGTGTCCACTTCTCATCTACGCGCAGCATACTGGCTCCAGGACTTACTCTACCCAGTTCTAGGGCGAGTCCTAACGCATTACCAAAGGTGTTACTGGTGTTTTCATTGCGCAGAGCAGCCGTGTTGATTCGAACCTGATCGGCGGATGCAATACGTCTTCGCAAGGCAATCCGCCCTCGGAAAACCATACCAACAAGATAGTGATCCGAGTCGATATTGGCACCTCGGTACGTTCGTACCGTCATCAAGTTCGAGTAGTGGCGACGGTCTATCAACACGTGGTCAATTTGGTTCCGAGTGACTCCATCAGGTGATACTCAGGTGGCTTTGCAGATATCTTTACGCGGGAACCTGGTACTCGCAACGACCATGTTTTTCGCTGCTGCCAATTCTAAGACTCGAAGTCCATTGTCATTAGTGTTCTCATGCAAACTATGGGTGCCTGCGTAATGCCTGAATACCGGCTCCCGACCTATTTTTGCATTCAAATCCCCAAGGATGATTTTTACGTCATACCTTGGACAGGCATTGAGGGCCCTCTCGACTTGTTCGTAGTAAGTCTCTTTTTCTTCGTCTAAGGACTCCTCCGTAGGTCCGTGAACGTTAATGAGGCTGATGTTCTTAAATTTGCCTCCCACGCGAAGGGTGCATAGCCTTTCGCTTATAGCGTTAAAGCCGATGATGGCAGACTTCATTTTTTCGCCGACTAGGAAGCCTACCCCGAGCACATGGTGTTTTGTATGACAGCTGTAGTATAAGTCATAATCTTTCTTCTGTAGAACACCACTCCCGGTCCATCTTATTTCTGTGCTGTTATGTCAGTTTTATATTTTGACAGGGCATCGGCTAGCTGCTGAGCAGCTCGAGCTCTATAGAGCGATGGTACGTTCCATAAGAAAATTCGTAAATCGTTTTTCCGTTTTCTTTGCGTGGGTTGTCGGCGTGAGATCAGTCCGTTTCCGAGGCTTGTTGTTGGCCTCGTAATTCTTTTAGTTTTACGGAACGGAATTAACCTGTTGCCAACCTGTCGAACCAGCCTGATCATATTAGCCAAACCTTTTTAAAGGCTTGTTTCTAGCGGCCGCCGCGATCACACTTCCACCAGTCCGAATAGTTACGGCACGTGCATGTTTTCGTATGCTACATGTTATTCCCCCTATTCGGCTGATGGCTGACCGCCCCTACACCTGATTGCTTATCGCTTAAAAGTTTGTTTGTGTTTAAAAAATTTGAAATTTGGCTGTGCAAGATTTTTTCCAATACTTTTTATAAAAACGACAACATTTATATAGGTCTATTCTCTGGGGGAGATAAGCGGGTAGCTGTTTTTTTTTAAGGCCGGTATCACTTTCACTACTTTCCAGGAGGATGGAAAATGCGATGTCATTACGATGGTGTTAAAGATATGTGTAAGGGCGGAGAGAATGTGGGGTAAAATCATTTTAATTAAAAGTGGATGTATATCGTCAAATCCCATAGCACTTGATTTTATTTTCAGTAGTGCACATACAACATTAGCATCATCTACTCTTTGAAACTGAAAGCAATCAGCACTGTTGAGGTCAACAACCCGATAGGCTTCATTTGATTCATAAGAACCTAGAGTGTCACTGGCGGGGTCAACAACCCGCAACACATCAGCCTGAAACAAGTTCTCACTTTGAAGTTGAGCACTCTCGGGTTGTTGACCACCCGATAATTCTCATTAAGAGGACCATTTTCCTATTTTACAATAGGAATAAAGGGCAGCTGTTTTACATATACTCAGTGGATAGTTAATTTTTTTAATTATTCAACTATCATGAACGACAAGAATAATTTGAAAAAAATTTACATATTTCCTGAACTTTTGGAATTTTAATTAAGTATACCAGTGAATCGTTTTGGTAATACATTTTTACATCAGCAACGTTTAACAAATCGGTTATTTTAACTTTCATTTCAATTAATAATATTTCTTCTATGCTTAAAATTAAAGGATTTAGAACACTATTCTTTGCTAATATTAAAGTGTAAATATTATTGCTTAAATTATTAATTAAAATTGTATTTCTTCTAGGCATTATATTTAGTAGTCAACTTCTCATAGTCATCAGCCGCATAGCTTTTATTTATTTATTTATTTATTTAGCTTACTAAAAGCGAAATTATTGTTCTTAAAACTAAACTGAATTATACGGTGGGTTTTTCGTTGTTTTTGTTTTGTTTTTTTTGTTTTTATTTTTTACTATTTTTTTATTAATTTGATTTGATTTGGGTCCACCTACCAGTTTTTTAAAGAAAAAGCTTAAAAATGAATCTTGAACTAATAAGTGAGGAAAAGACAGGGGCTAGAGAGAGTTTCTTCGTGAGGAAGCATGGATATGGAAGTGATTTTTTAGGAGTTGTAGAGGGAGTTTCTGAGAGAGGATACACTGATGTGAAAGTCAAGGGTGTACTGTGAAGGATTTCCCAAACGCAACATTCTTAAAATTGGTTCAAAGAAGCCGTAGTTTGTACGGTGGTGAGGTGGGCGGAAGAGTGGAGCGGATCTGAGATTTCGTGGAGTAGTATGGATCGGTATCATTTCCAACAGAATAGGTGAATCGATTGTCCCAATTAATAATAGTTGATGCACGAAGATTATATCAGCGACTTCTCGACGGTTTTTAAGAGTTTGCAAGTTTATCAATTTTAATCGATCTTCATAGGGGGACAAGATGATATTATCGGACCACGGAAGGCCGCGGAGGGCAAACCCAAGAAATCTACGTTGCACAGCTTCAATTCTTCGGGAGTGAGAGATCTGATATGGCGACCAAACTTGGCTAGCGTATTCAAGGAGGGGCCTAACGAAAGTACTGTAAAGGGACTTCGTGACGTAAGGGTTTCGAGAATTCTTTAGAACAACGTTCTATGAAGCCGATAGAGGAATTGGCCTTGCTTATTATTTGATCGAAATGAGAGCGAAAGTTAAGCTTACTATCACAAATAATCCCAAGGTCTCGAATGAAACAAACAATGGTAATGGCTTCATTACAAAAGTAGTAAGTTCTGGGGGGTGAGGGTAACAGTTTACGGGAGAAGGTTATAAATTGACATTTAGCAACGTTGAGTTCTAAAAGAATCTTATGGCAGTAGTAGGTAATGCGGTACCACCATGTGGAAACTTTTTTTACGACCTTTTTAATGGTTTTTTGGTGGCTGTTTGTTAATTGCTTTTTTATTGCGTTTTAATTCTTTTGTTTTCCTTTGACGGCACGAGGCGGCTGGTTTTTGACGATTTGTTTCGGGGGTGGGTGAAAAAAAAAATATGTGACGTTGGTTGTGGTGTAATTTTAGATGGGATTATGGGATGTTGATCATGAATGTGAGAGGGATCTTTTGTGGGGGTTCTTATTTGTTCGTATATTGAGGATCGGTATAAGATGATATATGTCAAGTGGATTTCTTGCACTGCTGTCGGTTGATGTGTTTCAAGTGTTGTTGTAGCTAGATACATATTTTTGTGTATATTCCTGTTTGTCATCATCAGATATGCTGACTTGTTAGATGAGGGCATCGACCTAGTCCGATAGTCCAGCATCTAGGTTGAGGGTTGAATATTGAAGTTGATATTGTGTGCGGAGTGTACTTGTGAGAAGTGTGTGTAGTTTGTTCGCTATTAGAGTTTTGATTTTAATGATAAGGTTGCAGGGTGACAATGAGGTGTGAGTATAGTTCTAGTGTTTGTTTCTATATTTGTGTTTTATGGTGTGTGCTGGGGTTATGTGGTGTTTGATGTTTAAAATAGGAGGTTGGGGGTTGCTTGTACGCTGACGCGCGCGCGTAGGTGTGTTGTCTGTGTAATTGGGAGTGTAAGGTTTCGTAACGACGTTGGTGCGGTTGTAGTAATAGAGGTAGTATAGTTAATTGAAACTAATAAAGATTGAATATATACCATTAACGTACTAATAGAATCGTAAAAAAGAAAAGAAATTAATTTAGGAATTTGAAATACATTTTTCAATTATCTATCTTTAGAACATAATATGTATGCCTATACCAAAATTTTAAATAAGTGAAAGGCACGTGGCAACGCCAAAAAAAAATCAAAGACAAAGACTTCGACACAATTTTAGTTTCTGGAAAGTACACCATAGGGAAGCAATCAATCGGGGGAGTATATTTTATCACTTTCAAAAATAGGACTACAATCAATACCTAACTTAACATAATGACAATCCAATTAAAAATATTTTATATGACTCGAAGTAAAATTATCTAATAAACTAAGTACCTCAAATCTTAATATGAAGAAGAAAATATCCAATTAAATCAAGTAAATCGATATCCTCAATTTTTTAATTTCATCTATAATTGTTTTCATCGTAAAATCTTAACATTATTATTATTAAGGAAAGCCCATAAAAAAAAGCAATCAATTAAGGGAGTACATTTGGGCACTTTCAAATGAAAAAAAAGACAAATTCAGCAGCAAATAAGTGCAGTCAACCGATATTCTCACCACTTTTTAATTTCATCTACCAATATCCCCATCGTAAAAATCATTGTAATAAATGTTGTAAATAAAACTCAGAAAACACTTACTACCGATATGAAAAAAAATCAAAAAAAATCGAAGGCATTAGTTGGAGAATTCGACACTTGACAAAAGAATTTAAAGAAAAGGCACGATCTCTAAAGAAAAAGGAGAGCTAACATTTTGTTTTTATAACCGCGGTCATCATCAACAAAACAAGCCGTTCCCACAATGACCAGAATCATATATACATAGTTTTAGAAAAATTCTTTCGAGAGTATAAAACCACGCTGGTCTTTCAGTTTCAAAACAGTTCGTTTGTGTTACTTAATCTGGAACATTCAAACTTCTTACTTAAATAATTAAAACAAAATGTCTTTCTTGAAGAAGATTAAAAATGCATTGAAGCAATCCGAAGAGAGGAAGCCGATTTGCAGCATTTCGAAACTAACTTTCAAGAATAAATTCCCAATCATGTACGCAAATAGATGCACTACACGGTTTGGGGAGCAAATTTTGGTGGAGCTCCAGGACTGTGTGGTGTATCTGCCAAAACGGCTTGTTTCTAAACGTGATGATGACGACGTGAACCACTTGACTAACTGCTCGCTGGAGGTGTTGGGGCCTCGCGGGCAGTCATTTAGTCTGGACTTTCATGAGAAGGAACAACCACAACAACAGCAGCAACAACATCAACAACAACAACTACAACAACAACAACAACAGCATCAACAAGAGCAACAAGAACATCAAAATCAGGATGGAGATGATCCAGATGTGAGTGGGTTAATTTCTTCACCCTCATATTTTATAAACTCGCAAAAGCGTTTATTTTATAACGAGTTTAAATAAAAAAAAAATAAAAATAAATACATATATACATTTTTATAAAATACAAATTTTACTGTTTTTATTTATTTATTTTCTGTGTATTCGTTTGGTTAAAGACATTGTTCTTTTCTTTTAAATTTTCAGCGAATTGAAGTTTTGAGCGAGATTGATACTCGAGTCAAGCGATTCAAAATAAAGGGATGAAAAATTGAATTTAAAATCAAGCCCATACCAAAGAATGAAGAACCATCTTCGTGGGTTAAAGAGGCAATTCACGACATGATTAAATTCGCTGTAGCAGAACTTTATTTAACAGATAAAGTTGGAATTACTTTCTCTGGAAAGGGATTTACCGAAAGAGGTCACGGATGGATTAATTTTAAAAACCTCTCAGAGTTGAAATTTAGAGATGTTTGGGATATGATATCCAAAATATTTCAAAGTAACTCAGAAGGTTTAAGCACCGATAATTTCTGTATGTCAGTTACCTCGGTAAAAATTCCAGTAGAAGAAGGGAAAAAACCTTCTCATATGTTTAATACATTCGAGGAAGAGTGCAGTAAACGCAAAGGAATCATGCAAATAAATAATGTGGATAATTTATGTTTGCCTCGAGCGTTGGTTGTAGCTAAAGCATATGCCGACAAAGAAAATGACATACAAAAATTGAGAAAAGACATCAGAAAGATTCAAACGCAAAGAGCGTTAAAACTAATCAATGATGTTCAGATCAATATACCACCTTCTGAAGGTTGCGGGGTTGCAGAGTTAAAACTTTTTCAAAATCACTTAAAGGACTATAAAATAACAGTCTATGAACACGGAGCAAAAGATGGGAACATTATTTTTGAAGGAGTTTCTGTTGCAGATGAATGTGAAGGAGAGAAAAAAATTAATTTGCTGTACCATAATAATTGACATCCGCGTTTTGTTGCAGTTATTATTGCGAAAAGTGTCATATACCATATGATGCAAAAAACCACCATAAATGTGTAAGATCCTGTCCCCAATGCTAACAAACCCCAAATGAGATTTTATGTGAAGACTGCAATCGAATCTTCAGAGGAAAAGAATGTTTTGACAATCATCAAATGAGCGGTACTATTGGAAAAAAGTCTATATGTCACCAGATGAAAAGATGCCTATTGTGTCTAAAAACACACGAAGCAACACGACAGCATATTTGTAATGAATACTTTTGCAAGCAGTGCAGCAAACATGTAGACAAAAACCATCATTGCTACATTCTTCCGGACAGGAGAACACCTAATTATAAAGACTGTTTGTACATATTTTATGACCTAGAAAGCCGCCAAGAGAAAGTGATGGCAGGAGAGGCAAAACTACATGAACCAAATTTGTGTGTGTTTAAACAAAAATGTGATCAGTGCCTACATATTCCAAACTTATATTTTTGTCAAAAGTGCAAATATTCACTAAATGTAATTAGAGAAAAAGAAGACCAGCAAGATGTGGTACCCAAATTTTTAAATTACATATTAGATATTAGAAAAAAATTTTAAAAAGTAATCGTCATAGCTCATAATGGTCAAGCATATGATCATGAAATCATTTTGAATTACATTTTGGAAAAAACAAAACTGACTCCTGAATTGATCATGCGTGGAACAAACATTATTTTAATGCAAATAGGAAATGTAAAATTTATAGACTCATTAAATTACTTTCCTATGGCACTGTCAAAACTTCCGAAAGCGTTTGATCTTCCACCAGCTTTAAAGAAAGGTTATTTTCGTCACTACTTCAATACTAAGGAAAATAAAAACTATACTGGAAAACTGCCCGCAATAGAATTTTACTGACCAGATACAATGAGGGTAGAAGACCGCAATGTCTTTTTAAAATGGTATGACGAACATCAAAACATTTATTTTGACATGCAACTTGAACTTGTGGAATATTGCATAAGCGATGTTGAAATTTTGACCGAGGCATGTTTGACATTTAGAACATTGTTTCTCAATCAGAGTAATGTTGAACCATTTTTGATACTTTGAATCGCAGATACGAGAGAACACAGGCCAAATCAGAGCGAATAAGAAAATTCAATTACGAAGTCATGGTGGTCTTGCGAATTCCAAAGACAATTGCGCTCGTTCAATAAAGAAGATTTAAATTTTTTAAATACACATGCATTGATACTTAACTCCCCGTTAAATCCACGTGATGCTTTCTATGGCGGTCGAACGGGGAATTCGGTTAATTACTATAAGTGTAAAGAAGGGGAAAAAATTCAATATATTGACGTATGTTCTCTACATCCATGGGTTTGTAAAAATGGAAAATTTCCTATCGGACATCCAAAAGTTCACATTAATTGCTTTGACTTGAAATTGGAACATATGAACGGTCTTGTTAAATGTAAAATTCTACCCCCAGAAAATCTATTGCATCCAGTCCTACCAATGAAACAAAATAACAAGCTTATGCTTACTATATGTAGAAGTTGCAGTACCGAAAAAAATCAAAATCAATTTTGCACTCACTCTGATGACCAAAGATCCCTACTAGGAACCTGGGTAGTTGATGAAGTTTTGAAAGCAATTGAAAAAGGCTACAAATTACTTTATGTTTACGAAATATGGGAGTACGAAGTAATTGAATACAATCCAGATACAAAATCTGAAGGTCTTTTCACTTCGATGATGAATAAATTTTTAAAGATGAAACAAGAAGCATCGGGGTGGCCAAGCAAATGTATATCTGCTCAAGAAAAAGAAAAATACATTTCTGAACTTCTCAATACAGAAAATGTTAAATTGGAATCATCAGAAATTTGTAGCAACCCAGGAAAGAGGTCATTAGCAAAATTAATTTTAAATTCATTTTGGGGAAAATTTGGACAGCGTGAAAATCAACAACAAACATGTATTTAAAATGACCCTTCGGATTTGTTTCTATTGCTTACACATCCTTCTGTAGATGTTTCGCATATTCTTCCGGTTAATGAAGAAAACGTTGTGATTAATTTTGAAATAAAAGAAGATGCAATAGAACCTCTATCAACGGTTAACGTTTGTGTTGCTGCCTATACAACTAAACTTGCTCGTCTTAAATTATACAGTTATTTAGAAAAATTAGAAGAAAGAGTTCTATATTACGACACTGATTCTGTGGTATACGTAAGTCGACAGGGAGAATTTGAACCAGCTACTGGAGAATTTATTGGTGATATGACTGATGAACTAGAAGGCTACGGAAATTTTAGTTTTATAACTGAATTTGTAAGTGGAGGCCCCAAAAACTATGCCTTTAAAGTCATTAGCACAAAAGATAATACTGAACACATTGTCTGTAAAGTAAAGGGGTATCTTTCTAAATTACGAATCATCCCAAAAAGTTAATTTTGATACTATTTAACAAGCTGTATTAAATTATTGTTCTCAAGATAATGAAAGTATACTATTAAAATATAATAGCATTCGACGAACGCGGGAACATCAAGTGGTTTCTGTAACAGAATCAAAAACTTATAATCCGAAAGCGGAAAAACGTCGCTTCCTCGACGATCACAGTTCTGTTCCATATGGATTCAAAAGACAACTCTATGACTCAACAAACTCTTCTTCTACCTTATAAAAAACTATGTAAAAAAAGTTTTGTTATATTGAAAAACATTAAAAAAATTACCTTATGAAATAAAAATAATTTATATTACAAAATTTTTGGTTTTATTTTTGATAAAAAAAAAGTTTACATTTGCTTGGAATAACTTACAAACTTATTTAAAAGATGAACATTTTGAAGTGCACAACATTTTTCATGGAACATACATTTCATGATATCAGCATCAGAATAAATTTGTTTAAGCTTTGAAATTTGGGGGCATGTTTTGCAGACATCTTCAAGGTTAATTACTTCTACGTTATCATTATTAAGTAGTTTTTTTAGCCACTTTGTTTTTTCAGTGCCTTTGACGTAAACAGTTCCAATTTTAATTTTTTCTCGAAGAAATGTCTTTACTTGATGAAAATCCGTAAACCCTCCATTCCATGTTAACCAGTGATGGTTAAAAAATAACCAATGAGCTTGTTTTTTAAGTGAAGTGAGTAGTAAACTAAAGTCATATGGAGGTGAAACAATGAAATGATGATTGTGTCCATCATGGAATATGGCTATCTCCTTCAAGATGAATACGTTGTTTAACCCTTTGAAGCCTTGAAAGTCCACAATATAGCTATTATCCATTTTGTGATGCGGTTATATCTTCATTACTTTTCCAAATGATTGTTTTATATTATGGTGGCATGTAATTAAATGATTTTGTGAACTTCTCCAGTTAATGCATTATATTCAATTACTCGATCATGTAAAATTAAGCAATACATTGATGTTGAAGGTGGAATAGGGGTTGAAGTTTTGAGTGTAATTTTTACGTCAACGGGTCCGTTTTTAATTGTTTCATTTTGACGGGAACAATCAATTACTGTGATTGGAGCGATATCCTTAAATTCTTCCCTAGTTAAAAGTGGTAGTGATTGCTTTTGGTAATAGGATTGTTGAAATTTGGTGTACATATCATATAAAATTGCATAACGATCCAGCTTAAATTTTAAATTTAAATCTTCACGAGGGTATGACTCCGAGTTTAAATGCACCTTGACATTACTGACATCACAATGATCAAATTTGCTTGCGTCTTTATTTTTTTGATTTTTCCGTCCAGTTTGTAGAGCAATAATAATATATCTAGGCTTGTCCAGTTGACTTGAAGTTTAAACTGTCCATATATGGTCAGTGACTGTAGGAAGTGAGGGGTATTCGTATAATTCCCAGTTTCGAAAGCGAATTTGAATTGGTTTTGATTGGATTTGTTTTAATAATATTAGCTTATCTGAATCAGCAACGGTAATGTGAGGTACTCTCCACTGCATTTTAAAAATTGAAATCTTTAAGTCTTCATTTTCTGTAGAAAAGTAAGCATTCTCATTTGATCGAGTTCGAATTAAAATCAATTCATGTCTAGCATTTGTTATGATCTGTTTGTAATCTTCCGCAAATTTTAATAGACTTTTTAATGGAACACAAAAGTTAAACGTACCCGATGAAAGGGCAATGTTGTCACATCCAGACCATGAAGCATTTTCCAAACACTTGCTTTCATTCTCATTCAATGATATAAAATTTTTGAATGTTGTTGTGATCCCGACATTTTTATTGCTCTCGATATACATTCCATTAAGTTCGTAATGTATTTCCTCGACAGAAATGCCATTGCATTATTACATAATTTAACTGTAGATGAGGGTGATCCATCGGATTTTGTAAGACCTCCTTCTATGTAAAATGCACAAGTCTTGCTGTTGTATGGGGATATGTATCTCATCGCTTTGTTTGAAGGATTGAAGAAAAGGTGAGTAACTATGATACTCGAATTTTGTGATACTGTTATCATGGCTAGGTCGGTTGTAAATATTTAATATTTCACTCATATTTTGTTTTTTACTTTAGGGCAAATGCAAGTGTTAGTAAATAAGCTTTATTTTCGGGGGAGAGTTTTGGTCTTGTCAGGTTTGGGGTTCGAGCAGAACTAATCGAATGGCCGTGCTTAGCTTCGGATATATAATTATTATAGACCAACATTATGAAGATTTTGGTGTTAAATGCAATCGTACAGTTATTGTTTCCCCTCTAAAATTTATCAAGTCACCTTCCTGGCCTACGAACTTTAACGTGAGAGAAGTTATACGTTTGACATTCACTGGTAAATAGATAACATTTTTTGGAACTTCTATGATTTTATACCCAGCTGCAGCTTCTGGTGAAAATTCGTGAATTGTATGCACCGGATTATTGTTTAAATACGAACCAACAATGATATTACATTCGATGCGTATCACATTTACTTTGTTTATATCAACAGGTGAATCTGAGAAATGTGATACACCCGGTTTAAGAACTCGTTTAGTAAAGCCCAGTAATTTTCCGATAGTTCTAGCTCTATCAAAAAATATTTCCCCATTACCTTCAACTGTTCCTTTTAATAAATTATTATTTGCTTTTATTCTAACGGTAGTGGTGGAATTTAGTAATAATATTTGATCGGTAATATATGAAGCAATATCGTCTATTTCATACGATCCTACAGAAATTTCAATGTCAAGATTTCCTACATGAAACATATTGTTTCGTTCGTCAACATTTGGTATGGAGTTGTATGTTTGGAAATCAATTAATCCACAAACATAGTCCTGATCCAAGTTCAAAGGTGGAAAATATTCTGCTGTTAGATGGGAAGTATCCCCACTTAATGTTAGTGTCAACGCCATGAAGATAAGAATGCCAATGAAATAATTTTAAATAAAACCTTTTATTTATTCAAAATAAGAATCTCAAACATAAATGACCACAATTAACAGAGTCATAATCTTGATGCTTTGTATAATTATATTTAATATTTTTTCATAAATAATTAATAACATCAACTGGTGGTTGAAGATTTCCGAAGCTGTCAAAATATTCAATTTGACGCCCTTTTTTGTAATACGCTACCCAATGTGCTCCAGGACCATTTGCAGAATCAAGATTAACAATTCCACACTCGTTTCTCAAGGGTTTACCTATTGGTAATTTATCAAGCATAAAAACTCCTCAAAAATGTGGAATAAAAGTATTTGCGAAATTTCTCAAATCCAATTCGTTCAATGCACGATCGGTTAGCGAATTTAAAATTTTTTTGCCTCTGGTTGCAAATATAGTCCAAGTCCCTTTCTATATGGTTTTATATGTAAGCCATGTCCAACTGCGATCGATTCCATTTTTGTATTATGACGCTTTTTTTCCTCTAGATCTTTTTTAGCAACAACAACATCATTTACAGCTTTATAAACACCTGCAGCTCCCCCTGATAAAGCTCCAAGAGCTGAAAGTCCAGCAAATATAGGAAGAAGAAATGGAATTGCTCCACCGGTTTTTGGTACAGAAATAACTCTAGGTGTCTTTATGCTATTGGCGTTCTTCTTAAATGTTTTCTTAGCAGATGATATTGCTATTCGAATAGCTTTCTTCAGCTGGAACGGGGGGAGAACTTTTCCAAAATTGCGTTGAATGACTTCTCCAATATATTTTATTACTCCTCTAAAGGAAAGTTTTTTAGTTGCTCCTCTACCTCCTCCTCCTACTCCTCTTCCACTTTTAAATGTTTTTCGTTTACTTTTTGAACAACCCATACCTAATTTTACTTTTGCTTTCATAAGATTAGTAACTAGTAGTGCGTTTGCACGCTCAGCTATATTTGCGTCTTTTGATTTCGCTCGCTGCCAGGCTTTTTCATATAAAATCTTATCTACGTGGTGTCGATCAGAGGTATTTTTTATTTTAGAATAAGATATATCGTGTTCTTTGCATGCTTGATCAACCAAATTGATTCCATGATCACCTCTAGCTAAATGTTTTTGAAGTTTTGTTCCAGGTCCACAGTACTGATAACCAGGAAGATGTAGCTCAACAGGTAGTTTGTTTATAACAGAATTTATCAAACCTCTTGTAGCGAACACACGTGTTTTTCCGTAGAAGATAAGCTTTTGTATTCTCTACTCTAATCGTGTTAAATCGACTTAAAATAAAGCGTTATCGTGACCTTTCTCCTTATGATGTTGACTCTGATGAGTCAGGTAGTAACTTAATAGAGAGAAAAAAACCTCATACAATGAGTAACAGTTCCGGAGCGAAGAAATCCACAGCAAGCTCAAAGCTAAAAAAACCATCATCAAGCAGAAATAATAGTGCTGACAACGGTAAACTCGGAAGAGAAAATTCTTTCTATCCACTTCAAGCTCTTATTGATGCTGATGAAAAAAATCATGACGAAGGTATGGTCCCGCTTGCAGATGATGCTTCCAAAGAGGCATCAAATCCCAAGCCACCACCTATAAATGTTATTAAATCCAGCAGTGTAAACATTCACCAAATTTTGTGTGCTAAATCCATTGACGATTATGTAATAAAACGCATGTCCATTGGGATTAAAATCTTGGCATCGAATATCGACATGTATAAAAAAATATGTTCAGCTCTGACAGCTGAGAAGTGTGAATATTATACACATAGTCTGAAATCTGAATTGCCATTTAAAGTGGTGTTGACTGGACTGGAAAAAACAGATCTAGAAGACATCAAAGCTTTTCTTATATCTTCTGGATTAAAGTGCATTGATATCAAAGTTGTGTGCCGTCAATTAAACCCAATTCTACATACGTTTTTCATAGTATACTTTGAGAAAGGTAGTATAACCATGAAAGAACTTCGTGAACGTTTTGGTGTCATAAAAAAAACAATTGTGCGTTGGAGTTTTCAGAGAAGGCTTTCTAGAAAAGTAACCCAATGCTACAACTGCCAGATGTTCGGGCACGGAGCTAAACACTGCCACATTAAAACCTTTTGTTCCTTCTGCTCTGGTGAGCATAAAACTTCAGAGTGCAGTTCTAAAGAAGACAGCAAATGTGCAAATTGTGGAGGACTCCACAAATCAACGGACCCACAGTGCCCAAGTCGACGAATTTATGTTGAATTTCGGGAAAAAACTTCCACGAGGGCGCCTATAAGAAAAACTTATCATTCCGATTTTGTTAGAAGTGTAGATGACTTCCCACCACTGCGAAAAGTGAACCAGAAACAACAATCACGTGAGAATGTTTGGCCAGTGCCAAGGAGTAGTACTTCTCGTAATGTTATTATAAATACTAACAATGTAGAAAGTACATCTATAATGTTTTCTTTAAATGAAATTCAAATGCTTACTGACGATTTAGAGACTAAATAAGATTATGTAAAGATAAATTTGAACAGTTCAATGTTATAACTGAACTTGCCTTAAAATACTTAAACTATGGATCGAAGTAATATAAAATTAATAACTTGGAATGCTAGGGGTGTAAGGAAAAAAAGCATGGAATTTTTTTCTTTCATGATCCGAAACAAAATAGATTTTGCCTTGGTAACTGAAACCTGGCTTAAACATAACCATTCTTTCTCTCATCCTAACTACCGTTGTTATCGGTTGGATAGGCTAATTGATAGGGGGGGGGGGGGGGTGGAATAGCTATTGTTGTGAGAAAAGAAATCAATTCAAAGCTGTTACCTTCAATTGAGACAAAGGTCATTGAAACGATGGGGGTCGAAGTTATTACCAACAATAATCATCCGATTAAAATTGTATGTGCTTATTTTCCTGGCCGTGGCAAAGATAATCGCACAAAAGACCACCTAAGAAGTGATTTTATTAAATTAACGCAATTGTCAGGTCCTTTCATTGTAGGCGGTGACTTTAATTGTCGCCATCAATCCTGGGGATGTCTTCGCGCAAACAGATGGGGCAATATTTTGCATCAATTACACTCAAACTATCCCTTTTCGTTGTCGTATCCCTGTGATCCAACTTATATTCCTAAAAATGAAAGAACAAACCCTTCTGTTCTTGATTTCTTCCTTACAAACACACCTAGTTTTATATCTCAGCCCCGAGTGATAAATGATCTATCCTCCGATCATCTTCCAGTAGTAATCGGTTTTTGTTTCTACCCCAATTTTAAAAGAAAATTTTGTGTACAACTTTAAAGCTATGAATAAATCAACTTTTCAAAACACAATGAAGCTAAAACTTAGAAATAGAACAGATCATTCGCTTTTAGACATAGAACTCAACTCCGATATAGACTCTATAATCACAAATCTAACAAATGACATTAAAGAGAGCGTTGAAGCCTCCGTACCTCGATTTTCTCCTCCATTAATTATTAAATCTAAACTTCCATCATATATTCAGGATGCTATTTCGAAACGAAATAAAGCCCGTAGGAATTGTTACGTTATAGATTGCCAATTTACAAACTTGAAGTCAGATATCTTAACAAACTTATAAATTTATTCATCGAAAATCATCGGAATGCAAAATGGGATAAACTTCTTAGAGGCATGTACAAATGTTCAAAACCATTCTGGAATGTCACGCGGGTAGTTAAAAATAAGCGAACACCGATTCCGATCATCAAACTAAATGATGTAAAATACATAACATGTAATGAAAAGGCCGAAGTTTTTTCAAAGAAATTTTCTTCTAATTTTAGAATATCATCAAACCTTAGCAGCCCAGCGACATCAGATCTAGTCGAAAACTCGGTTAATCAACTTGATTCATCTGTTCTTGATTTGCCTTCTGGATGGTTTGTCCAACCCAAGGAAATAAAAAGCATAATAAAGTTATCTCGTGTCCGAAAAGCTCCCGGGCCTGATGGAATTTCAAACTTTTGTCTAGTCAACCTTCCCCGAGCAGGTCTTAATTATTTAACTCTAATTATAAACTCCTGTCTAAAGCTGCAATATTTTCCCCAGGCTTGGAAAATTGCGAAATTGATTCCGATACCTAAGCCTCGTAAGCCTCCTTCTGATGCATCTAGCTATCGCCCTATTAGCCTTTTGAGTAACCTTGCAAAGATTTTGGAAAAGGTAATCAAAAGAAAATTAATAAATTTTGTTGACGAAAACGCGTTATTGCCGGACCAACAGTTTGGTTTCAGATTTGGTCATAATACCTGTCATTCGGTCTTAAGAATTACTAGACATATCAAAACGAACTTCATTGAAAAAAAATCAACTAGACTCGTGTTACTGGACATTGAATCTGCTTTTGATTCTGTCTGGCATGATGCTCTAATTCACAAAATGATGAACTATAACTTTCCTTCGGCTTTAACGGCTTTAATACGAAGCTTCCTGCGTAATCGTAGTTTTAAAGTTCATGTAAACTCTGCAATATCAAATGTCCAACTAATGACGGCAGGAGTCCCCCAAGGATCGGTGCTTGCACCGATACTATATAATATATACTTGGCAGACTTTCCTAATTTAGATAACTGCCTTTCATCAATTTTCGCTGACGATACCGCTATATATAGTACTGATGTGCAACCTTTCGATATTTGTTCAAATCTTCAACAAAGTCTCTATGGTCTTAGTTCCTATTTTCATAGATGGAAAATAAAAATAAACGAATCAAAAACTCAAGCTATATTTTTTACCCGCAGAAGGCATCCCAGATTTCTTCCCAACAATACCCTTAATTTAAACGGTTGCAATATTCCATGGGCAGTAAATGTTAAATATCTTGGCATCATCCTTGATAAAACCCTTACATTTAGCAGTCACATAGCTAATATCCTTAGCAAAACTGGTATTTTAATTAAAATTTTATACCCGTTTATTAACAGAAGGTCCACTCTTAGCTTGGAAAATAAGCTCATAATGTATAAGGTAATATTTCAGGCTCTTATACTCTACGGTGCCCCCGTCTGGTATAAATGCGCGCGTACTCATATTAACAAACTTCAAATTATGCAAAATAAAATTCTTAAGATGATTCTTGACTTGCCGTGGCATTTCTCCACCTCTCAGTTACACAATATGTCTAACGTTGATTTTGTCTTAGATAGATTAAACGCCCTAGCAAACAAGTTTTTTGATAAATGTACATTTTCCGAAAATCCTCTCATAGGTCAACTTTTGCCTAGTTAGTTTGTAAGTTTTTATCTAGTTTTAAGTAAAATTAAAAAAAAAAATAAAATTGTTACTGGGTTTTCACATAAACTTAAGTTTTCCCAAAATCAAATGTTAAAAATTGTATTATTCTGTAAAACTAATTAATTAATATTAAAGCTGAATAAGCATTATTTGCTTTTGCACTTATCTTTAAGTAAATCATATTGTATATAATGTATAAATTCTACTTAAACCCCAAATAAATGTAAAAATGTAAACTACACCAGTTACCAATAAAAAACATGGATATGGGTAAAAGAGTTGTAACAACAAAGCATAGTAAACTTTTACCAAATAGTATAAGAGGAATAATCACAGGCACCTCACATTGTGCTAAAACAAATGTTATGATGAGTTTGCTACAACATTCGAATGGATTGAGATTCGAAAATATTTACATTTATTCTAAATCTCTACACCAACCAAAGTATGAGTTTCTTCGAAGTGCCATCAAACCAATAAGAAATATGGGATTCTTTACTTTTTCCAACAACACTGATGTTATTCCCCCTGAAAAGGCTTAGCCAAATTCTATATTTATAGTTGATGATATTGCCTGCGAAAAGCAAGACACTATCCGGACTTACTTTAGTATGGGTCGGCATCATCATATCGACAGTTTTTATTTGTGTCAAACATATACAAGAATACCAAAACATTTAATTCGAGACAATGCTAATTTTCTCATAGTCTTCAAACAGGATGATATGAATTTGAAACACATTTATAATGATCATGTCAATACGGATATGACCTTTAATACCTTTCAAAAAGTATGTGCAGAATGTTGGAACACCAACTACGGGTTTTTGGTAATTAACAAGGATAGTTCCTTTAATGAAGGACGTTATAGAAGAGGATTTGATTGTTTTCTAAAGCTATAAGGAGATTGCATTATCATTCATTCAGTTTAGAGCAGTTTGGTGGGAATCAAAACAGTTCAAATCAGTTCAGGAAGCAGTTAAGAACGATATGGAGGCATTTAAAAGCGGTTCAAACCAGTTGGGAAACAGATTAGAAACGGTTCAAACCAGTTCAGGAGCAATACTTTGCATCTGCTTTGAAAACTGATCACATAACTATATTCTGTCATATGTATAGAAATGTTCTATGAGAGCAGTTCAGAAAAGTTAAGTGAACACAAAATAGTTTTAAAAACTGATTCTGTACAGTTTGGAGACCATCATTCTTCATCAAAGAAGATCAATATCAAACTTGATTTAAATCCTCTAGAAAGATTTATTCAAGAAATACGACACTTATTAACCGATTGTCTCTGTAAAAAACGTCATCAATATGATGAACACTGATGTGAAATTAACAAAAGAGCTTATCAAAACCACCAATGATCTAAGAAATAAATACAAAGCTCTGAGAAATGGGAGAGAAGCTTACGAAACTCAAATAGAAGAAACCCTTAAACCAATTACTAAACCTCTAAACGAACTAGTGAAAAAATCAAACATTAAACAGGACGAAGCATACGAACAAAATGTATTTGAAAGTCCAATAAAGAAAATAAAGCACATCTTGAACGAAGAATTTATCACTCCTCCTAACACTTCCGTTAGTTCATTCCTTACTTCTACAGGAGCTGTTACTCAAAAACATCACAAAGAAACACCAAAAACTTCAAATCACAATCTCAGATACCGTGACTTTGCAAAACAGTTATTATTTCAAGAAGAATTTCAAGATTTGCCAAAAACGTATTTAGATTTATTTGTAAATAAATCCAACTTAATTGATAACGTATATGGTATACAGGAAAGGAAAGTTTTACATTGGAAATGCCGAATTTAATGTTCAAGGAAAAGATTTATAAGTTAAAAATAAGAACTTTGAACGAACAAATGGATTATATGAGCTAATATTTAAGTAAATACCTGATAAATCCATCTACAATGATGAAGATTTACAAAATTACAAGACGATATTATATGATACCAATGCACATAGGGTTTCTTATGACTTATATAAATACAAAAATACAAAAATATAATACGTAAATTATTTGGAAATAGCACACATAATAGCACTAATTTTTCACCTACAACTATAGGAAGTGGATTGATGCAGTTATCAAAAATGAAAAAAGACTATTATATTCTGGGATGATCCTGATGAGCTTGTAGATCGAATGAGACTTCTAATTGCTTCACATCAATCCGGGCATAATAATCACTCTAACGAAATTGTTTCAATCATTGAAGAGCTGAAAGAATCAAATATTATTGTAAAAAAATAAAAAAAAAAACATGAGTATTGATAAATTTGGACGTTTTTCGAATAGATCATTCCCCCGAATGGGGGCAAAAGGGGAAAAAGGCGAGCAAGGACCACCGGGTGCACAGGGTGAACTAGGATTGTCTGAGGCTCCTGGCGAGGGATTTCTTATTACGAAAAACGGCAATTATAACTTAAACTGGAAACGTTTACAAAACATTCAAGAACCACAAGAAAAAGGAGACGCCACTACTACAAATTATGTAGACGAAAAAATTGAACAAGTTAGACAATACTTTCAAATTGAAATTGAAAAATACTTAAATAAAGATAAACATGTCATATCTACTTAAACATAATTTAGTCTTTACTTAAATACCGATGGGATCAGTCATTAATTCGTGATGTCCAAAATAAAGCCTACATTGATATTCGATGAAATCTTAAAGTTCGTTAAGGAAAATAAGAACATCTTACTAGACGAACATCATGAGGAGCTTTTGAACTGTATAGTCTTCTTGAAACGATTTATTAATATATCCTCGACAACGACTGATTATGGCTGTCATTTTGTTAACTGTCCTTGGTCTTCAAATTTATGCAAAGAAGGACCAGATACATGTGCGTGCTATGTGGTTGAAAATATGTTGATAAGAATTAACAAATTGATGGCGTTGTATAAAAGACTAAAATAAATATTTTAAAAACAATGTCTGTAACATTCTGTTTATTAAATTCAGTTTGCATTCACAATTCAAATGAAAAACATGTCTCCTTCAAAAATTAATTTAGTCGCTGACGAATTTCACATCAACACATCATACATGAGGCACACTTTTCAGAAGCTATGCAGTGTATTTCTTTTGTAAAGAGATTTAAAGAAAATGATTATACTATGTCTCAGAAGGGGTTTCATTTCCTGAGCTGCCCTTCAAACTCTTCACCAAATTTGTGCAGTGAAGGACCAGATACTTGCGCATGTTATCAAATTAAGGTTAAAATTTATAAAATTAAGAGAATTGTGAATTTTTATAAGAACATTTTAAATGAATAAACTAATAAGAAGGCAAAATGTTTTGTTGTTTTAATCATTCTGTACAATGATGAGTAAAAGAGACGTTGTCGAAGAACTACATAAGTCAGCAAGGAGAAATTTCAAAAAGAGGCGAGTCATTATCAAGGGACTTGATGATTTATGGCAGGCTGACCTTGTCGAAATGGGGGCGTATTCAGCAGATAATAAAAATAATCGATATCTTCTAACTGTAATTGATGCATTTTCTAAATTTGCTTGGACAGCTCCCATTAAAAATAAAACCGGATCGAGTGTCACTGAAGCTATGAAAAACATATTAAAAAAAGGTCGCATTCCAAACAATTTACAAACAGATGACGGGAAAGAATTTTTCAACACTACTTTTCAAAATCTTATGAAAAAACATCAAATCAATCATTATTCGACATTTACATCTCTTAAAGCTTCGATTGTCGAACGATTTAATCGCACTTTGAAAACCCTTATGTGGAAAGAGTTCAGTGCTAATGGTTCATATTGCTGGATTGATATAATAGATACACTAACTAAAAAGTACAACAATTCAAAACATCGTCCTATTAAAATGAAGCCGTCCAAAGTCAATGCTGCAAATGAAAAGCAAATACTATCAACAATATATGATCACATCAAAATTCATATTGCTCCAAAGTTCAAGGTGGGAGAATTTATCAGAATTAGTAAATACAAACATGTATTTGATAAGGGATACACACCGAATTGGACAACAGAGATCTTCAAAATAGCCAAAGTTCAACATACAAATCCAGTTACATATCTATTAGAAGACTATCAGGGGCGCCCCATCAAAGGAGGGTTTTATGAGCTGGAATTACAAAAAACAAAGTTTCCCGATACATATCTCATCGAAAAAGTGCTTCGAAGGAAAAAAGATCGATTACTTGTAAAATGGCTTGGTTTTGCATCCGATCACAATTCATGGATACCTGTTTCAAAAGAAAATAAATAAAAACCATATGTTCTGTATATTTTCAAAATAAAAAACTTTATTTTATTAAAATGATTTCACTTTACTTTTATTTAAGAAATATGCATACTCATTCTATTCAAAAATAGCAACCTTTCACTCCAAATACACAGGCAGCACACCTACGCGCGCGCGTCAGCGTACAAGCAACCCCCAACCTCCTATTTTAAACATCAAACACCACATAACCCCAGCACACACCATAAAATACAAATATAGAAACAAACACTAGAACTATACTCACACCTCATTGTCACCCAGCAACCTTATCATAAAAATCAAAACTCTAATAGCGAACAACTTACACACACTTCTCACAAGTACACTCCGCACACAATATCAACTTCAATATTCAACCCTCAACCTAGATGCTGGACTATCGGACTAGGTCGATGCCCTCATCTAACAAGTCAGCATATCTGATGATGACAAACAGGAATATACACAAAAATATGTATCTAGCTACAACAACACTTGAAACACATCAACCGACAGCAGTGCAAGAAATCCACTTGACATATATATCACCTAATACCGATCCTCAATATACGAACACATAAGAACCCCCACAAAAGATCCCTCTCACATTCATGATCAACATCCCATAATCCCATCCAAATTACACCACAACCAACGTCAACATATTTTTTTTTCACCCACCCCCGAAACAAATCGTCAAAAACCAGCCGCCTCATGCCGTCAAAGGAAAACAAAACAATTAAAGGCAATAAAAAAAGTTCCCACGTGGTGGTACCGCATTACCTACTACTTATGGCACCAAGTTTGGAATAAGTTTAGGTCGTTTTGGAGTAAGCGAATGTCAGCGGGGGTAGATGACTTTCATATCATCTGCGTAATTAGACAGATATAAGTCACTAATTATACTTTCAACATCATTTATTGTTAGGACAAAGATAAGAGGGCCCAAATGGCTGCCTTGAGGGACGCCTGAAGTGGCGTTAATGGGATCAGAGATTGGAAACCTGAAGAGAACCCTGTATTGACGTTGTTCTAGGTATGATATCAGCCATGAAATGAAAAAGGGAGGGAATGCAAGGGCATTGAGTTTAAGGTATATAGTCTGATGACAGATTTTATCAAAAGTTTTACTAAAATCTGCGGTTATGACATCAACTTCTTTGCCTTTCTCCTATGCATTAAGTGTCTTAGAGACGAATTCCGTTAGGTTAGTTGTGGTTGAAGGGAAGCCATCAGATTTTTTTTTTTGATATTAATGAATTAAAAACGTTTAGGATCCGAGATCAGACTAATTTGCATTCTATCTATATAATTATGGTAGAGTGACTCACAGAAACTGGAGAAATTAGAGGAAGCTTGCTGGTAGAAGGAAAAATCTGAGACAGACCTAGATATTAAATCAGTTTTCCAAAGCTTGTTTCTGGCGTTACGAAATGTTCCCAATTCCTTATTATAACTACAAAGGAGGTTATTATACAAAGGAGGTGAATATGTGTGCACTTGTGTGCACACCAATCGAGACACCGACACCAAAAATCAAACATTTTTAATTTTTGTGTGTCCGTGTCACCATTGGTGTGATGTGTATGAGGAAGTGTTATGACACCGGTGTGCACACAAGTGTTGTGTGTAAGGGACCTATTAGGGACACACTGAATGAGACAGTCAAAGATGGCTGAGTAAAAGAAAGAAACAGCGATGTCGATGGGGGTTTTATTGTTTAAGAAAAGGCTAAAATCAATATTATTGATAAGACGGTTAAGTTGGACGAAGTCAGCTTTTCGGAAGTTGAAGGAAAGGGAGTTCTTAAAATCATTGGTTATAATTTCATGACCATATTTAAAGGTCAGAGCGAGAGGGGGATGGTAGAGATCAAGGGTGGAGAGAAGATGGGTACCTTAAAGGGGTCAGATGAGAAAATGAGGTCGAGTTGCCTACATAAATTGTTGTTGACGCCACTAATTTGAAAAAAGGCCACAGACAAAAAAACGGTCAGTTAAGAGATTCTTTTTCTTAAGAAGGATAAGAAGGTACAAACGATGATTCATCCTCGGATGGAACCCAACAAAGATTAAAGTCTCCAAGAATTATGAAATCATCATCAGGTTTAGCAACGTCTAACAGAGAGTCTAGAGCATCAACAACGAAATGATATACTTGGACGGGTTGAGAAGGGCGAATATAACAGCTTAAAATATAAACACTCCGATTAGATATAGATATTTTAGCACAGATAAATTCGCAAAAAGGAGCGTTAGATATTTTAATAAGAGATGGGTCAGGACGATGGTGTACGGCAATAAGAACACCGCGGCCGGAGGGGGAGTCGTCATAGTCTTGACAATCAGCGCGAAAGACAAAAAATCGGAAGTGAATAATTCGCCGTCTAGGAAGCTAGGAAAAAGGTTAGTTTCAGTTAAGGTAAAGATGTCATATGGTAGTTTCTGAGTGTTAAGATACACGTTCATAGTTTTGGTTCGAAGACCTCTGACATTCTGGTAGTAGAGGGATAAGAAACTCGGTGTTGTTTCAATTTCTAGATTTGTGTTAGAACGAAAATAGTTTTTGAAATAGAAACAATGACGTTAGTTTTGGTTTTGCCATCAATGCAAACAGAATCAGATTTATCATGAAAATAAGCTAAGTACGATGATTCATCGGCAAAATAGGGAGCGTTTCTAAGCGAATATTGGCTATTATTAACTGATTTCAGCTTACTTAATCTCTTATTCCAATCCGATTAATTCCACGTAGTTCCGAATTTTTTAATGAGTTTTGGTTGTAAGGGTGACGACTCACGTGTAGAAGATTTTTGAAAGCGTTGGATGGGAACAAGAGGTACAGCTTCAATTGGTAGTATGGGTGACGACGGAGAAGACGATTGAACTGCACGTTGGGTGGGTATAAGGGGCACAGTGTCAATATCGGCAATTAAGAGTTCATCATGGACAGAGTTATTATTATACACTGTTACCAGAGTAGGTGCAGGAAATTTGGGTCCATCCAAAATATCGTTTAAAAAAAGCCGTAATTCCCGTGAGTGTTTATTCAACGATCCCATATCCCGCTGAATTTCCATGGTACTTTGACAGTTGATGCTAACGTACTACCCCATAGAAATAATCTCTGCAGACAATCATTGTTTCATTGTAGATCCCGTATGTAATGTATATGTGAAAGCAAAATGCCTTTGCACTCGTCACAATAAAAGACACAATTTTTGTTGAAGTCTTTTAGATACACAATTGATCTTTTACCGAGGCCAACACAGGAGGGGTGAAAATATTTTCCACAAATATTACTGCAACTTGATATCGTTTGTATTTAAATTGTTTATTATATCATATGGGTGTTTATACCAATCTGTCTTTTATTAGATTAGATCTAGTTAACTCATCTTCTTGCATTTTTAATATTTCCATATCTTGCAGAACCTATGAATAATCTATCGATCGCCTGGGGTAGAATCGGCTAAGGTGATAGTTGATTATCAATTTTTTGATTGTCACTTTCACGATAGCTGTCTCTATCCTATCTATAGGGAAGGATAGAGTGAGCACTCGTAAAAACGACAATCACTTTCTAAAGTGATCACTTTAGTGTTACGCGATTCGGGCCCTGGTTCTAATGGGATTTTCTACTGAGGGTAGAAGATGATTTCTCAAAGCGGTATAGAATTGTTATATATCTTCTGAGGCTAAATTGTTCTTTATTCTATTAAAGGCGCAAATGACCTCAGCATAAAGATTAATTTTGATGTTTTTAGACTTGTTCGTGCCTATGTTTCCGTCCGTTTTCTCCTCTGAGGTATTTTGCTAACGGTTTAGTTATCTGAACATAGTCTTTAACAAATCGACGATTATAACCAAAAAGACAAAGAAAAGATCTTAGAGCACGAAGTGTTTTTGGCACTTCAAAGTCAATTATGTCTATGACTTTATAATATCTTATATCTTCTAAATGTCGTTATCTGTTTGTGAAAAAATTATTATTTCTTTAAAGTGAATTTTATGAAAGCCCGATTTTATATCGATCGAAGTATAATATTTCGATTATCATAAATTGGATACAAAAATTAAACTTTTAGGAATAGGATACCGATTTGGTATAGTGGGTTCATTTAATTTTCTGTAGTTAAACACTAACCTAGATTTCGGAGTACATTAATTCATTAATTCCCTTTTCCCTACTACCAATATAGGAGTGTTGTAAGGGGGATTTGGTGGTTTTAGTATTCCATCATATAGCATTCTTTTAAAGTCTCTATTTATAAAAAGAATTGCTGCCATATTGTATGGTCTTGGTTTTGAATCTAATGTTCTAATGGTTGCTTTTATGTTTGCATTGAAAGGTAATCTCTCATACGGTTTAGCAAACACTTCTGAAAAGTCTTCTATTTTAATTCTTTAAAATCTTTTTTGACATTGTCAGGAATTGTTTTTATATCGATTTCTAAGCTATTTACCTGCTCGCATTCTAAAAATTTAATTTGCATTTCCTCATTTTTTAATAATTCAGACACCCGTGCTCAGGCTATTTAAAATTCTAAGCTTCTGAATTTAAACAAATTCCCTTAGAATAATAAAATTCACAGTATCCTAATGCTGTGATTTTTATATTAGTCGGTAAACATCTATACAAATATGCGTCTTAGAAGGGTACGATAGCCATCTAACTGATGAGCCCAACTATCGTACCTGGGCGAAACGCATTTAAGGAGTTGAGCTCACTTGAACTTTTAACTTGAATTTTATTCAGTCACTCCACTTAAACAGAAGAATTTTTCTTTTCAAATTTTCTTCATATTCTATACTTTATAAATATTTTACAATACTGATTATAAAAAAATATTAGGTATATTTGAATATAGGTATACGAGTAAATTAAGTATATTTTAAATAAATGTATTTGATTACGTTAAATGTTTTTCTAACAATATGAAAATAAACAGCATCGTTTTCTGCATGATAGTTGATTGACGAGTGTTGAATGATTTAGGAGCACACGACAGTAACTTTATTGAGTTTTTATTAAGTAACTTTTTATTAAGTTTTCGTACGTAGATAAATGCTCTATTCCCTTTGTTCCAAGATTTTCGAAGAACACAAACTATGCAAAAAAAAAGATTGTGTTGGCTTTATGCAGTTTATTTATTCACGATGCATGTATGTTCAATTCTCTATATGGAGATTTTTGGAGCACACCTCAGTAATCTATTTGATTATTTTCATGTTTCGCGGTTTTTGTGTTGTTTGCTATGTGGAGAAAAAAAAAGTTGGTGTGGGTTTTCAATTACGCGTTTTTTTTTTTGTGTTTTATTGCTTGTTGTCTTTTTACAAAGATATGTTTGTAACTGAATATTTGAATTTCAATGCAACTCAAGCTTAATTCTATTAATTGATTTGATTGGAAATAAAATATAGGGTGCTGGGGTATAGGAATGTGCTGTGGTAGGTAAAGGAATGTGGGAAATTATTTTGATTAATAACTTATATGCTCTGCAGTGCCAGCCCCATAGTTTGAATTAGAAACTGTTGAAATAATTTATATAAGTAATTGAAAGATTTACAACTTTTATTGCTACATTTTTTTTTTTAAATAAAAATGATGTAACGAATATAAAAATCAACTATTACTTTTTTCACAAAATGCACTGTAACTTTTTAACGAAAGTGGATATCGGAATATAGTTACTTTTAATATTTCGAAAGAAATTTGCTAGAAGTTTATTGTAAAGGGTGTTTTTTTTAGACGTGTGGTTTCCAAGAAGAAAGACAATGCCAAGAATTTAGCGTTATTATAAAAAATATTTCGGGCAAGTGGCCACCGCGGTTGGCTCGAATAAATTCCAGCCGAGAGGCCCAATTTTCGACAGCTCCAATTGTTGCGAATGATGGGGGATGGACTCATTCGGGTCTTCTTCGATACTCTTCTCCACAGCAGCAACAGCGTCTTCGGTGCGCACTGTACGGCGTCTCTAAAGATGCGCAATATCCACTAGAGTAAACGTGGCGCGAAACCGATCCATGGTTATTTGAATTCAAGCGATTTTGCGATTATGTCGACTGAATATTGGACGCAGCGCGCGATGCGTCGCCAAAACTGAACCATTATTTTGGTAATAAATTTGTACAATTTGCAAACGTTGTTTAGGAGCAAGTCTATTAATATTGAAATGGCAATCCAAACTGAGCATAAATCTAGTGACAGCTGTTAAAAAGACCAACTCCGAAAAAAGTATTGCCAGATTGAAAACCGCACGTCAAAAAACAAACACCCTTTACAATTTTTTTAGGATCAAACGTACCCAAGATACGTGCGTAATTGCTTTTTATTTGTCTATGGGCGTGCTTCCTTCGGGGAATTAAATTCTAAAGAAAGACAAGTCATCTGCGTGTATTTTGTTCGAATAAAATCAATTTTGATTTATAAATTAATTATTTTACCTGACGGAAACACACGTATTCCTTATGGCGGCAGATATGTGTCGAAACTGTTGTTTTCGATCGCCACCGGCTATCGCACTTTGAATTTTTTAGTCGTCAATAGTAGGTACTATTTATAATGAAGCAGATATTTATTTCTTTATGTGTGGTGACACCGTTATGCAGCGCTAATATTGGCATAAATTTGTCAATGGAGAGTAGTTGCAGAGCGAAGAAGTAGATGTATAATACGAAGTGAAACTCGACGACGTTAGCAGTGTACCAGTACCCGGCCAGTCACTAGTATCCGGCCACTTTCTACAAAATGTTTAATAATAAGAAAATTAAACATTATTTGCATGCGCAAACACATTGTTACTATAGTTCCAGGCCCATGTAATGATGTGGTCAAATTTTACCGATATGCACCTTATAGACCTTGATAAAAAAAATGTTGAATCTTTGAAGGTCGTTGCGAGATCAATAAGTGCGTTTTAGAGTTCGCGAGTGTGAGCAGAACCAATAAGCAAAAGAAGTAAGTTATAGTGTTCTCTGAGACTATATTTGTTTGTTTTGTGTTTTTGTTGTATAAATAATACAATAATTGACCATAATATATAAAAAAAATAAAATTTTATTGTTTAAAATTATTAAAAATAAAGTGGACGGATACTGGAACACAGTTTTCATTAGAAGTTCTAGTAACCGGCCAGGGTGGCCGGATACTAGATTTTTGCCTGAAATCGAATATTTTATCTCTTTTACGCTAAAAGGAAGCAGAATCTATTTGTCTCTCACCTCAACCCACTTAAATGTATTAAATGAGTAATGTTTCAGTATCCCGCCACTGTTTTCGGTCAAAAGATTATGGTGGCCGGTTTTTAAAACAAGCAGCACCAGTAACCGGCCACATAACTAATTGTATACAAATTCATACTATTTTGTAGGAAATCAGTCAAGGAACAGTAGAACAAGAATTACAAGACTTTTCGCGAACTCAAAATAACCAAACTTACTTCATAGGATATTCGCTTAAATTACAGAAAAGTGGCTTTAAAGTTCAATGTACCAAGGAGTACTCTATAGTATAGGTTTTATGGTAAGATCGATAACGCTTGTCAAATCAAAGTACCTGTACTATCCTTTTCATCTCTCGAGGAAGAGCAGCACACAACAAATTGGGAACCCACACTCTGATGTTACAAAGTGTGGGTTCCCATTAAAGAAATCCGATCTTTTTGACACCGGCCAACATTTTTTAAAAGTGAAAATAGGAACAATCCATTGAAAGATGATCGACTAGGAAGAACGTGGCTTAAGCTGCTTAAGTCTAAGAGAAGCTGAGACCATATCTAAAGGTAGAGCCGTGGTGGCAGAATATATGACTAGGAACTGGTTTCGCGATCTTAAGACCTTTCTTGATGAAAATGGCCATGATGATGTTCTTCATGATCCAAAAAGAATGGAGATGAAATTTTTTCTTGTGCCCGAAAACAGGAAAAGTAGTTGCTCCAAAATGTTACAAAAATGTGTACCACTTACAAAAATTTACAAAAATGTCGATGAAAGCTGCTGGTTTTCAGAAATGCGAACTTTTCCCGTTCAATTCAGATGCTGTCGATTATTGAAAATGTGTTCAAGACATGCTGGAAAACGTTCCTGTACATTCTTTAGATTTTGAAGCCGCAGAACCTGTACAACGAGCTGAACAAGATTGATTTTCTTGAAATCAAGGACAAACTTGAAAAATATGCTATTTCTGTTTCAAAAATATTAAATGTTTTAGAGATATCAACCCCGAAAATTGATCAAGAGCCTCAAGAAACAGAAAACATCCATCTTGCCTCACTACCTATCAGCTATCACCCTAGTTTTTGACCGTTGCTGTTAGCTGACAATATAGATTTTTAATGAGCAGTTGTTTTTAGAGGAGGGCACCAGAGCACCAGATCTTAAAAGCTCGATTCTGTCAAAAATTGAATTGAATCAAGAGCAAATCCATTGGCTTCCATTTTCCTATCTTGGCATCTATTGACCAACCTACCTATGTCATTTATTTGGCTGCAGTTTTAACTAGTTTTAACTACATACTAGAATACTGAAAATCCATTAAGAGCCGATTTTTGAATAATAAGTTAAGCAGTCAGTTAACTATCAGAATAATAAATAGGGAATAAATGTTTGATTAATTTGAAGAATACGTACTATCTGATATTTAACTGACTATTGAAAAACTAGCCCTTTAGCACCCAAATAAAATAATATCTGTAGTGTTTCCAAATATTAATTTCTAAAGAATAGTAAATAAAGTAAATATGGGCAAAATTGTTTGATTTTAATGTTTAGTTTCCTATAGAAATAGGACCTGGCCGGATCGGGTACTGAAATTTGGTGGCCGGGTACTAGTGAAAAAGCACTTTTTTTAAAAGAAAAATTGTTATTAAAAAATAGATTATAGCAATTTTAAGTTTATATTTTTTTTCAATACTTAACATGCAGCATAATTGATCAGCACAAAAAAAATAAATGTATATGATCAGGCAAATTAGTTATGCAGCCTCAAAGTCGGAAAATGTATTAGGTGGCCGGGTACTGTTACACTTACCCTATTTATTTTATTTATTTTTTTATTTTATTTATTTATTTAATTGGTATCTTTTACAATGGGCTTTTAAAGCCTTTATAGGAAGTAAAAGTTACAGAGGAATTTAAATTAATTACATACATAAATTAAAATTAAAATAATGTTTTAAATTATTTCAAAGTAGGAAATAACGAGCAGGATATGTATAAGAATTTTTAGATTTAAATTTAAAATTACAGATTTGTTTCTTTTGAACTACTTTATTTTTAATTTTGATTTACTGCCAAGTATCTGAATAAGGCCGCATCAAATTGATTCCTGCCGCGAAGTCTTCTAAAAAAAGAATTTGACATTCCGAGTTTCTGAAAGTAAATCTCAATGGCAGTATCATAAACGATCGATATGAATTCACAAATTGTATTTTTTTATTTATGTTTATTATTATTTATATTTATGCTGGCTGTTTGCTGATTAAAATCTTGTTTAGTGTTGTTTAGGGAAAAATATTTTAAGTGTGTGTAGAGACTACAAACAAGGATGCTGTTTGTGTAGTTTGAAACATGATCATATCTCCGGAGATTGTACACATAAAGGTTCCGTTTCGTTTCAGAGTTATGGGTACTTACAACTTGGCATCCATATGTTATTATCGGAAGGATAAGAGTTTTTGCTAATCGCAGCCGAATATGTTGAGGAGTAAAATGTTTCGATAGAGAAAGGCTGCGTAAGGGCCCATATACTTTTCCAATACCCATTTGAACGTGATCATCCCAAGAAAGAGTGCGATTAAACAACATACCTTAGTTTTTGGCTTTCTCAACATACTCTAGTTGTTGGTTTCCAAGATACAGTGCAGCAAAATAGCTTTAATCAAGTTTATTTTTGTATATGACTAAACATTTGGATTTACTTGGGTTAAGGTGCAGGTAATATGTGTTGGACCAGTTAAGTCTAAGTAATATACTTAGTTCACCTTTTAGCTTATCGGCCCCATCTTCAATCATACCAAGTTTGCAGCTTATTCGAACTTGAGCATCATCAGCATATAAATCTATAGAAGAGTATTGGACCTGAAATGTGAGATCATTTATAAAAATGGCGAATAGCAGGGGACCAAGAATTGATCCCTGTGGAATTCCTGAAAAATGATTTAAAGAAGGAGACATTTCATCACCAATTACAACAGTTTGGCTTCTACCATTGAGGTATGAAAAAATCATATTTGCTGCCGCGTTTGAAAACCTAAACTTTTCCTTTAGCCTTGATATGAGTAACCTATGGTTGACTGTGTTAAAGGCTTTCGAAAAATCTAAAAGGTCTAGAAACGATACCAGATTGATATCCATCGCCGTTCTTATATCGTCTGAGACCTTAATAATAGATGAGATACAGCTATGATTTTGCCTAAAACCTGATTGCTGATCGCTTAAAAGTTTGTTTGTGTTTAAAAAATTTTAAATTTGGCTGTGCAGGAATTTTTCCAACACTTTTGATAAAAACTACAAATTTTATATACGTCTATGCTCTGGGGGAGATAAGCGGGTAGCTGTTTTTTTTAAGACCGGTATCACTTTCACTACTTTCCAGGAGAATGGAAAATGCGATGTCATTACGATGGTGTTGAAGACATGTGTAAGGGCGGAGAGAATGTGGAGTAAAACCATTTTAATGAAAAGTGGATGTATATCGTCAAATCCCATAGCACATGATTTTATTTTCAGTAGTGCACTTACAACATGAGCATCATACATTTTTTGAAACTGAAAGCAATTAGCACTATCGGGGTCAAGAACCCGAAAGGCTTCATTTGATTCATAAGAAACTAGAGTGTCACTGGCGGGGTCAACAACCTGCAACACATCAGCCTGAAACAAGTCCTCATTTTGAAGTTGAGCACCCTCGGGGTCGGTGCATATATCACTATATTAATGTTCGTTTTGGTAACCAACTCCAAGTTCCCGTATATTTTTCCATAGCGTTTTCGATGGTAGGTTTTTATTAAGGCGGTATGAGTAGAGTCTGCATTTGGCTTCTCTGATTTTTTTACTGATAGTATTCCTTAAAACCCGAAAATCAGAAAGCATGTCAGGAAGACGAAAACGCTTCCAACGCTTATATGCCCGATCTCTTTGCTCTATCATATTTTAAATATCTATCGAGAACCATGATTTACTGCACCCCGTGTAAGTTTTGTTTTAAGCGGTACATGTGTATTGAAAATTTGTATTATTGAACTTTGCAGGAATAAAACTTGGTCTTCAGGTGATGAAATTAAATATATTGACTGCCAGTTTATATGCGTGATATAAGTTTCCAGGCCACTTAAGTTGACAGCTCTAAAGTCTCTGTACTTAAAGCAGCATTGATTTTCTTGAGCAGTTATTTTGAATGTTGCAAAAATCAAGTCGTGATTTGAAAAAGCAGGAGCCTCAAGTTGAGAATAAAGCTGAATGTTTTCAATTTTATGAATGAGGAACAAGTCTAATATTGTCGAAGTTGTATTGGAAAAATGTGTAAGATTATTGTTGTTGACTGGTGATAAACTAAAAGTTTTTGATTTGTTTAGAAAAGATTGTGAAATGTCTCTTAAAAGCAGGTCACAATTGAAGTCACCACACAGAATAACTTCAGAGTAGAGATATGAAAAACGCTCAAGTTCCAAGTAAAGGTTAGTAAGTTCTACATACTTATTGGGACGGTAAAATACTTAAAGTAAACAATTATTTACACCATTTGGAATTTCAATAAGGCAGTATTCGATGGAGGAAGAGGGAACGGATTTAACGAGAAATTTAAAATGTATGGAGTCACGGATGTATATTGCTGTACCACCACCCACACAATTTAACTTCTCAGAGCGCAACATATTATAACCGTGTAAACTGTATACTATATCCTGAATTTCAACTTGAAACCAAGTCTCAGATACACATATGATGTCGATATTTGACCCTGCAAACACATTTCTAAATTCATCTATTTAAGCATGTAAGCTTTGAGCATTTATGTGGCAAACCTTTAAGCCTCCACATTGATTGCTCAAAACATCAAGCATAACTCTCAATTTGTTGCGTCTGCTATATACGGCAACAGTAAACAATTTTAAAATAAAGAAAAAGAAAATAAGGCACAAAATAGCATTCTTCAGTAAATGCAGCTTACGATTCACCATCATGATCATCTCCCTCATTTGCAGTTTCATTGCCAATTACTTTTAAGCTTTCGACAGAAGTAAGCGATCTTTCTGCTGCAGTTGCTGCTGGTACTCTAACATAGAATCTTCCACTTCCAGTGTAAACACGTGAAAGCTTTTTGGTTCGTTTGAGTTGAAGAGGTTTGCGAAGAATCAAGCTTTTACATGATGTTTAGCTTTCGTTGACGAATATTCGGCTGTCAGATGGTAAGCCGATGCACTGTGGGACGAAATGAGATTTTAGCGCGCCAAAAGTCTTTTTGTAAATGGTCTCCGATATGAATGAAATTTTCAGGAATGATTCTCAATACTTGACTCTGAATAATTCCAATAACGGTTTTTGTAAAACTTCATGTATATTTTTGTTATTCGTCGTTTTTTAGACGAGTATGAATAAATTGAATTTTAAATGCTATTTTCCTATTTTTCAACCTATCGTTATTATTCCAATCAATGGAAGAAAATCGGTAAGAATACTTTTTTATATCCACTAGTATTGTTTTTATTAAAATTGACCAAAATAAACAATATATTAACTATGAATAATTAATAATTAACATAACATTATGGAAACAAATTTTCCACAATAAGTTTTTTTTAGGAGCTTGCCAAAAACACGCAACCTCTTGCAACCTCAAACTTTTACCTCTATTATGTTCGTTTATCTTTATACTACCATTTAGAAAAAAGTTCATTCGCAGATACTCACAGACTTAAACGATATTCGACTAATTGTGTACCTAAACAAACACTAGCCGCGGGTATGCTTTGTAACAGGAAGTGCTTGTTCACTGCCTTATTTTTGAGTTCTTTATATTATTTTGTTATAAGTGATTAATATTTCTTTAATCAAAAAGCAAAAGTTTCATAAACCATAAAGCGAAATTCATTTTGTAAACAATTCGGAAAATAAAAGTATTGATAAGTGAAAAATAGTTTTCAAGGTCACATGTGGACACTGGACAGGTAAATTCTGCCATAATTATTACAAGTATTTAATGAAACAACAGTAAAGTGCTGCCATCCGTGAAGTATATAAAGAATTATGTATATAATAGGTACAGTATAACAAAATGGCGGCAAACTAAAAAAAATCTGCATTATTTGATACATTGAGGGAGAATTCCAACAGTACCGCCCGCAAAAGTGTACTCCCAATAACATTTGAAGATCACACACTTATTTTCTCCGACCAACGTATCCGGTTTTTAAAATTTTGAAAAAATAAAATACATTTTTTTTTCAAAATTTTTAGTTTGAAAATTAATTTTTCTTAAACTATTTTCTGAAACAACTTGGTTTGAAACGCAAATCGAAGAATGGCATTCTGGCTTTAAAACAAAAAATTGCCATAACGTTATTAGTCTTACCGTTGTTTTTTTAATATTTTTATTTCTTCTTTAAGTCATTTTTTTCAAATTGCCCCTCCCGAATAAACGGGGGGAAATATGCTCCCCCTCCCGTATGATTTTTTTCTTGTCTGGCGCCAACCTACACAAATTCCTATATACCCGAATTTCGGCGCGCTAAAATCCCATTTCCTCCCACAGTGCGACGTCACGTAAGCAGGTACTTGTCTTTGTTGACTTCCAGCGGCGATGAATCGACCCAAGAAGATTGTTATTTTCGGAAGGTGTTTCAAATTTAATTATAATTGCAGTATCAGATGAAGTTTTGATAGGCTTTGTGCGAAAAATATGAACAGGTACGGGTGTTGGTGTACAGCTTACAGATTCACACAATTTGTTGAACAAATCGTGAATATTCTCGTCGCTTTTGTTTGGTATTCCAATTAAGATGGCGTCTTTTGACATCTCTTGGCGTTCCAACTCATCGATGCGCTGAACAACTGTTTTGTGCTACAGCAGATGTTGGTTGTGGTTCAGTTGGCATTTCAAGCTGCTGGACTCTTTTTGACTTGACAGGTCGTCTAGTGTTTGGTGCACCATTGCAAACCGTTGGACAAAATCACTAACAATTTTGTCAAGTTTATCAGCCAACTTACGATACAATATCAGCTCTCTCAATCCCTTTATTTGTTTCTCGATTTTGGCATCCAATGTTTTGTTTTCTTCTTTCCTTGTTGACGCAACATGCTGTGTAGGTACAATTGGTTGTTGTTGTGAACTTACATTACTGCTTAAGTGAAAGAAGATAGTGCAACATTTTGCAAGAATTTGGTCAGTAATTAAATTAACAAATAGGAGATTAAGATCAACAAAATTGAGTGATTTTTAACACAGACTATTTTTGTTCACAGCTTACTTTTATGCGGTTATGAATGTTATGTTAATCGAAAAACTTAAAATACAAATGCACTTTGAAATACTCTGATGTGTCTAGCTTGTCATTAGACGTTGCGGTACTCAACTTGCTATCACTTGCAACTTTCTCTTACTTGCTATAACTCGCAACTTTCCCTTCTTTGTTTAATCGCAACTATCTCTTACTTGCTACCACTTGCAACTATCTCTTGCTTGCTATCACTTGCAATACGCAGATTTTCTGCACTGGTCTAATTAGCTCGCCTGTCTCAATTCCTAGGACTACTGTTCCGACTATACCATCCTTGCTTTTAGTTAACTGGCTGAATCGACCCATAGATCTTGACCATCAGACTATCCCTTTCTCGCCACCATTTCCTTCTTTCTTGTAGTGCCACAGGATACTCCTCCCCCGATCAAAAAGTGGTCAGGATAATGCTCGAATATCTACTGTATAATCTCTCAAAGGAATTCAATATTCCTTCTATTCCGACTAACAACGTCAGGAATTGCTCGCACTCTAGTCCACTATGCGCTTCAAATGATACTTCATTAACTTAACTGCTGCTTCGTATATTCAACTTTGATGAGGAGCTGCTGGTACCATGAATCTCCATTCTGTGCCTCTCAGACTGAGACGACTGAAGACTTAATTTTCTTCCTACTCTTTTAAGCTCCATTAATTTCCTTAGATGTTCCAACAAAAGATGTACCGTTATCAATTTACACCCGCTGGCAACGCCTTCGTCGGCTGATAAAACGATATATGAACTGATCTCGTCTCTAGCCATACGAATATTGCAGCCCAAGACTTTATCAAATGAATCTGCTTTCAATTTCTGTTGAGCACCTTAAGAACAAACGGTCCTGCATAGTCAACACCTGTGTATGCAGGAATGGCTTTCTAGCTCGCAACCTATCCACTGGCAACTCTGATATTATTTAGTTGCTGTTCCAATCGATAATTACATCGGACACAGACAGCATACTTATGAATGAAATTCCTCAGCTCGTTACGTAACTTCGGAATCCAATACTGTTGGCTGACGAATTACATCAAAATTTGTTGTTTTGTGCGCGCTATCAATCATCAACCACCCGTTGGGAATTATTACTGGATGACGCATATTCGACTCGCAATTCGATTCGATTTCACTATGCTCAACTAGCTGGCCATTACTGAGAAGTGTTGCAATATCGATATATTTCTACTTGCACCCTTTTAAAAAGATTTCGCTGCGGCTCTGTCCTCAGCTGTCGGTACCCATGATTCAATTTTATCTCGCCTTGGTCTTTTGCTCAACTTGCCCTGCTTGCACAACCTCCCCCTTGCTCTCAATTGGTTTACATAGCGGAATACATAAGCCAGTTTACTTACTGCTTGCTCTAAATTACTAGTGAAACTGTCACCTTTATGACTGTGCACGCATGCATTTCACTCGCTACTACCGTGCGTCGATGTACCGACTTCTGTTGGATTAGCTGCCCGTTCTCCTCTTGGAAAACACCTTGCGCTTGGTGATTTCACCGAATGTATCTGATGTTTTAACTACGAATGTGAATTGATCTTCTTCAATCAACCACTGTAGTCCTAGGACTGAAACTTTCTCTTTACTATCGAAAAACCATAAGCTGTTTTGAAGAAGGAATATTTGACTGTTAACAGTCGAATTGTTTTATCCTGAACACCGTTTATTTTAATAAATATGATTTAAAATCACGAAAACAAAAACAAACCAGCATAAAAGTGTTCATATATGCGTTTCGCCCCGATGTAATGGCTGGGCTCATCAGAAGATGACCATTACACCTTGTCTTGACGCATATTTTCCCGAGTGAATCGAGATTCCATATAATCCGAGCTACAAAGAGCAACTGCGAATTATATAGTCGCTACAAGTCTTCAAAGAAGATAAATTGTAGCTATTTTTATTGGCTTGCTATGTGACTTTTGAAGAAGGAATATTTGACTGTTAACAGTCGAATTGTTTTATCCTGAACACCGTTTATTTTAATAAATATGATTTAAAATCACGAAAACAAAAACAAACCAGCATAAAAGTGTTCATATATGCGTTTCGGCCCGATGTAATGGCTGGGCTCATCAGAAGATGAAGATTTTGAGCCCAGCCATTACATCGGGGCGAAACGCATATATGAACACTTTTATGCTGGTTTGTTTTTGTTTTCGTGATTTTAAATCATATTTATTAAAATAAACGGTGTTCAGGATAAAACAATTCGACTGTTAACAGTCAAATATTCCTTCTTCAAAAGTCACATAGCAAGGCAATAAAAATAGCTACAATTTATCTTCTTTGAAGACTTGTAGCGACTATATAATTCGCAGTTGCTCTTTGTAGCTCGGATTATATGGAATCTCGATTCATTCGGGAAAATATGCGTCAAGACAAGGTGTAATGGTCATCTTCTGATGAGCCCAGCCATTACATCGGGGCGAAACGCATAGATGAACACTTTTATGCTGGTTTGTTTTTGTTTTCGTGATTTTAAATCATATTTATTAAAGTAAACGGTGTTCAGGATAATACAATTCGACTGTTAACAGTCAAATATTCCTTCTTCAAAAGTCACATAGCGAGGCAATAAAAGTAGCTACAATTTATCTTCTTTGAAGACTTGTAGCGACTATATAATTCGCAGTTGCTCTTTGTAGCTCGGATTATATGGAATCTCAATTCATTCGGGAAAATATGCGTCAAGACAAGGTGTAATGGTCATCTTCTGATGAGCCCAGCCATTAAATCGGGGCGAAACGCATATATGAACACTTTTATGCTGGTTTGTTTTTATTTTCGTGATTTTAAATCATATTTATTAAAATAAACGGTGTTCAGGATAAAACAATTCGACTGTCAACAGTCAAATATTCCTTCTTCAAAAGTCACATAGCAAGGCAATAAAAATAGCTACAATTTATCTTCTTTGAAGACTTGTAGCGACTATATAATTCGCAGTTGCTCTTTGTAGCTCGGATTATATGGAATCTCGATTCATTCGGGAAAATATGCGTCAAGACAAGGTGTAATGGTCATCTTCTGATGAGCCCAGCCATTACATCGGGGCGAAACGCATATATGAACACTTTTATGCTGGTTTGTTTTTGTTTTCGTGATTTTAAATCATATTTATTAAAATCAGCTGTTTGACTTCCACTTGCGTAACTCGAAATCAGCTGTCTTCAAAACTCCATCCAAACTATCTATAACTATACTATTACTCACCATCGCTTCCCGAGATAGAATTGTCCATATGGACATCATTTTTGATTACTTGCTCTATGTCTGGATCCAACTGTATTGCGTCGTGAAGACTTTGTATTAAAAATCGCAATGCATTGTATTAAGGCTCGCACTGCATTGTATTAAAGTTCGCACTGCATTGTAATAAAGCTCGCACTGCATTGTAGGCAGATGATGCCATACCATACGTGAACACTGTCAAACAGTATTCTTGCACTCCATCCTTCAATGACTCGCGCCAAAATATTCTCTGCATATCTTATTTATATGGCGCTATTTCACTTGCTAGAACATCCTTTTGATGCCTGCGCTGAATGCTATGCGATATCTGCGAAATCGCATCACTATCCCGGGTAACTATCTGCTGGCCCACTACCTGTAGTGACTGCGTCCTAAATACAACTATCACATAGGCTGTCTCAATGGTCACTTTCCCTCCTTCCTAGGTTGGACTATTATGTTGGTAAAGAAGTTAATCCTTTTCAAAATTGAAACGAGCTCTCTTTTCTTTTGCAATACGCTGGATCAGCAAATGGCATCTCATAACTGTCTGCTAGTGGCTCTTTATTAGCCTGTGGAGTAGATAATGCGCCTTCCCTTCCTTTGGACGAAACTCAAAACTCTTCTTCGATGCATGCTTCTGGATTGAACTATGCTGCGACCTGGCACCTCGCTTACTTGCTCAACTATACCAACATCGTTGGCAAGATAGTACTTGCTATAACCGTTGCTACGTAAGCCACAGAATAAAACGCATATATAGTTTGACATTATCGAATTTGACAAGCAAATCAAATAAATATCTGTAATTTTTTATTAAAAAATTGACCAACATAAAATCATTGTTGGAATTCTTTCAATGTAATTTTAATAAAATATACCGCATAGATTCAGGTACCAGCTTTTTGATTCGCTTTTCGAACTGTTATAGGACAATATATTGTCTGCCCTTTTGGTACAACAACTACACTGTGTTACAAAATTAAAAAAAAAAATTAATTACATTTGAAATGACCTCGTAGAGGCTGTAGGTATGACTGAATACATCATATTATAGCGCTTGAAAAAATTCATAGACCCTCAAAATCATTTTTCGTACAATTTTAGATTTTATTACAGTTTCGAAAAGAGAAATGTCCGTCCTTTAAATATACGCTTTATTTAAAGGACATACAATTTACATACACTTTTATGTTCATACTACAAAATTGTGTAGACCGTTTTAAGCTGGATTTTGAATTTTTAAATTTTGTTTGTATCTTTCTATTTTAATGCCCTTTTAATGCTGATGGAATGAGCTATCATTATTTATTAAAATCGGTAAGAAATTGTAGAAGCTATGATTTTTTTAAGATCTTCTCGAGTAAATAGAATGAAGTCTATCCTTTTAGAAAACGCTCTTAATTCTGCTGTGTGACCATTGCTTGCTGTTATGAATTTAAATAGATATTTTACTGGGAAGGTTCTCTTTAAAAAAAAAGGAACAATTAATCGTGTCCATGCTATTTTCAAGAGATTGGGTCAGAAAATTCCTAAGACTTTTTAAAAGGGTAAAAAAGCCAGTTATTAAAAAAGTCATCTCATGGTCGCATGAGGCGAAAATAGGGGTCAAAATGCGACTTAAGTCGCACAGTGGCAACCGTGATACTAGTTGTTATGAACTGCAGCTACAAAATGGTCGGTGAATCCCTGCCACTAGTAAGGGACCAGTCGAATTTGCCCCATGTGTTCTTCATATCTTACTGGTGTGCTGTCATTTGAACTTGCACTTCAATCGGTTAGCTTGCTCGCGCTATGCAGCTTGCTCGGTTAATCACTCCTTGCTGGCGCAGACTCTCCAAACGCAACGTCACTTGCCTTTGCAATGACCACATTCACGTGGACTTTTTCGAGGCCTGGACCGCCCTCTTATAGCCTCTCCAGGTGGACCTGAAGCTCTTTGGCGTCCCCAACCTGGAAAGCACATACGCTGATATGAAACTTGCACATTATCAATATTATTGAATTTCATTTTTATGATAATTCAGACCTTGCACTTTCCTGTTCTATCTTGTTTTCAACTAACTTACACTAGGTAGCTATACATAAGCAGTAGAGAAAGTTTTTAGGTATAACAGTCCACTATATAACATTCTCCCCTCGATGACTTTGAGATTTGCCACTTGTCGCATCTTCTTGTTGTATCCGTTTAAGTAATTTAATTCAATTCGTTTGTTAAACTATATGTTGAACAAAAAGTTAAGTTGACTGTTCGAATGTCGAACCACAATTAAGTCATTTTATGTTCTGTAATCTATACATCAGTTTGTTTATTATGTACATAAGCTCTTTATATTTGTGTTCCCATATACAAATGAATATAAAATTATAAACCAAAATTTCATTATAAATAAGTGTTGCCACTATATAACATTCCCCCTCCCCCTAATTCGGATATCTTAATTGACTGCGACGCCTCAACTCATAGTCTCGGGGAGTAGGGTTTACACTTGTTACCTGAGATCTAATGATTACATGATCAATATATTTGTTTCTTTCATCGGATTTTGTTTCTGTTTCGGTGTTTGTCTTCTCGGAAAACTTCTTCATTTGGTTCAAATGCCTCTTGCAAATGTTATTATTTTCAATAGCCACCAAGTACGTCTGCCTTCCAATTCTCTTCTTTACGATTGCAACCGACCACCTCTTACCCCTTTGAAAATCTTTAACTAATGCTGACTCACCTTCACAAAAAGCTTTTCGATCACGTTTCCTTGGTTTGTTTTCCACTTCTGTCAGTACATTTACGCTGCATTTTACGCATTTTTTTTACTGCAAACTTGAATGACTACTGCGTTTTCGGCCAAACCGCCTCTCAATAAAAAATGCCATTTTTTTCCGTAAAAATTTGTTAAATTAGTTTTAATTTCGTCGAAACTTAATTAATTGACGTTCTTTGGACAAACACTGCCTCTGAGAAGCTTGAAGGTTTCATGATGCAATTTGGTTAACAGAAATGCTGTTTTTCTTTGCTAATCCTCTTCTCCAACACTGAGAAAATATTGTCGTAGTTTTGCTCCGAATACTTCCCAGTCAACGAATTCTGGGTTGAACTCCTCGAAACTATTTCCAACCGCAATGGTCTGCAAAGCGGGCTTCTCTTCACCATGCATGACACTACGAGAATAACAAGAGAGGTTATTATTATAATTATCATTATTTTTTTTTTTAAATCCTCGTCGCCAATGTCGTACCTTCAAATTAAAGACAACCGTTAAAGTAATTTAATTCAATTACTATATGTTGAACAAAAAGTTAAGTTGACTGTTCGAATGTCGAACCACAAGTGAAGTCATTTTATGTTCTGTAATCTATACATCAGTTTGTTTATTATGCACATAAGCTCTTTATATTTGTGTTCTCATATACAAATGAATATAAATCTATAAACCAAAATTTCATTATTAATAAGTGTTGCCACTATATAACACCACTTAAATTTAATAACTTACAATAATTACTTCAGGTAATTCATATATTGTGATGTACTTTTGTCAAAGGCTGAGGTTAAGCTCGTCGGTCTGGCAAGGTTATATCCAAAGAGTACGAACTTTAGATTTAGTCCGGTATTCACCGAACGCTCATATCTTAAGAGGCTCATAAACCTATTCACTAAGCAATAATAGTGAGCGCTCATAAGACTTACGAGTGGTCCCGTCCACTCTTAAGTTATGAGGGCTCTCATCAAAAATTTTCGAAGTCCACATGTCAACTCTCCCATTGCTTGAGTTTTTTATGCAATTTCAATGTTCTTAGATTCAAATTTCAGTGAAAATACACACCATTGAAATAAATAAAATGAAAATAAGAAAATAAATGACAAAATGTATGCAAAAAAATGCACAACTGCAATGAAATAAAGTGATTATAAATTCATTTAGCCGTTATGAAAAGATTTAAATTTTTTCAAAAAAAAAAAAATTCATTTCACAGTTTGGGCATGTGTGGTTGTGAGAGAGCGGCTCTCATTTTCGAACTTCGAAAAATTCTTATGAGTGGTTGGTGAGTACCACAAATAATTTTTAAATTAAGAGCCTCGTAAAGCTTAGAGCCTTCAAGAGCGCTCGGTGAATAGCAGCCTTAAAGTCTTCTTTATTAGTATAAATCCAAAATCTTAACCTAGTTACATTTAAATTATATAGTATGTCTTATTTCTTGAGTATCTCGTTCTTGGTACTTCGCTTGTTTGTTGTGCTCTTCGTGCGTGGCCCTTTCGGTATTAGTGTTCATATGTATCTCGGGGATCGGAATACTTTAGGTCCAGAGATGATCGTGGAAATCAGTTGGTGAATACAGGTCTGGTTGCAGGGTGATTCTGGCACTATTTAAAACGACCGGCGAACTGGCAAGCCAACAGGCGAATCCGGCAATCACAGCTGAATCTTTCAATAACAATTACGGATGAATCCGGCGAATCACAGACGAATTTGGCAAATCACAGACAAATCTGGCAAATCGCGGACGAATCCGGCAAATCACAGACGAATCTGGTAAATCACAGACGAATCTGTCAAATAATGGACGAATCTGGCAATCACAGACGAATCTGGCAAATCACGGACAAATCTGGCAAATTACAGACGAATCTGGCAAATCAAAGACAAATCTGGCAAATCACGGGCGAATCTGGCCAATCTCGGACGGCTCCCGCGAATCACGGACGAAGCCGGCAAATCATAGATGAATCTGGCAATATTTACCTTGGTTGACTCTTTACTTCAAAGACGCCTTACCGCTGCTAGGATTTAAGTTCCAATTTTTGTTTGTTTAATAAATTCAATTCAATTTAATTGTTATTTAAATAAATAATTCAAAGCTAGGTTAATTTAAAAGTTTAATAAATATTAAAGATAAAACAGTACTTTTTATAATTGATTATTCATAAAATAATATAAATGTACATAGCAAACAAATTTAAAAAAAGTAATACTTATATTTGGTTTGTGAAGTACAAAAATTATTTCCTGTTAACAGCGGCGGGTGAGTTTGTGGTTTGCAATTCATTTGGAAGTAAGTTCCATAGGCGAATTGCAGATACGTAAAAAGAACGTTCAGCTATGATATGCGAGAAACGTGGTAAAATTAATTTTAATCCTCTTTGTGGATGACATCATGGAATTTTAGAAGCAGCCTGAATCTGAAATACTTATCAAGGTTCATAGCAAAGACAGTATGCTGTAAGTGTGATACTCTAGAATATCTCGGAATGCCGTAGATAAAACGAATACAGTCATTAAGAACAACATTTAGCTTGCGCTTACACTCACAATCCAAAATTGGGTAGACTGAACAATTAAAAATAAAATAGGGCATAATCAATGACTTAATCAAGTATTATTTCATATTGGGCAGTAATAATTCTGAGGAAGATCTTAGTGTTCGTAGTCCGGAGTAAATACGTCTAATGGTATCTGATATTCATATTGCTCTACAGCAGCTAATATTACTGTTTACTCTGTATCCCAAGTATTTAACATCCTTCACATAGACAATTTGCTCGTTATCAAGAACAACCGAGGGAAAATCTACCGGATTGAGCTCATCTTTAGAGCACAACATTGCAACAGGCTTGGCAGGGTTAAGTTGCATACCATTATCATTTGACCAAGTATGGATATGGTTTAAAACCTCATTTAACGGTTCTATACACTCCTCCATCAGACCAATTTTACGAAAGATGTAAAGTACCACATCATCAGCATATAAATGAATTTGGCAATTACGAATGACATCAGGAAGGTCGTTAATAAATAGCGAAAATAATAATGGACCTAAGACTGAGCTTTTAACCTGTATTGGTTATAATCGGGTTAGATGTACCAACTTCAGTTTTTATTCGTTGTAATCTATTTTTTAGATAGTTGCACAATAGAGCTAGCGAAGTGCGAGCAAAATTAAAATTCCTCTTTAGTTTGGAGAGAAGGATAGAATGATCAATGCAGTCAAAGGCCTTACAAAAATCAAGTAATACCATGACGCCAAACTTATCGCAGTCCAAAGCAAATCGGATATCTGAAGTAACTTTTATTACTGCAGATTCACAGCTGTGCTTGATGCGAAAACCAGATTGCCATTGTGAAAGTAAATTGTTTTCATTTAAATAGAAGGGTTGGAAAGGTTTGTTTTTTTAGGAACTGGTATAACGCTAGCATTTTTCCACACATCAGGAAATTCAGTGCTGTAGATACAAAAATTAAATATGTGAAGTAAGTAGTTCATTACGATAGGCAATATGAGCTTTAAAAATTTCGGCGAAATATCATCAGGACCAACAGCATTTGATTTAGTCGACCTAACGGGATCAAATAATAATAGCACTAAAAGGACATTTACTTTAATTTTTGTTTTCTTTAACACCAATTTTTCAAATTGCCCCATAGTTCCTTGGAGCTAAGGGAAGGATGAATCTTCTCTAATAAATAAGCACGTTTAGAGTTACGGATTAGAGAATTAACTTTGTTACGGGCAAATATAAACTGTCTTTTATTATACTCTGTTGGATTGTTCTTAAATTTTCGGAAAAAACGCTCCCTTTTCCGAATAAGCAATTTAATGTTGTTGTTAAGCCAGCTACATTTATTAAGCTTTAATTCTCTAGTAATTATTGGGACATAGCTATCATACAGACAAGTTTTTTTTTTAATTTAGCGCGCACTAAAGGGGTTGTGGCTACCCTTAATATGATACACACAGCACGAGCGATTAGGTAGATTGGAGGGGATTGAAAAGGAGATACCGATGCACATTGGTTTTAAATGTCTGAAGATCACAATGGAAGGGGAAAATCGGGCTGGGTAGAGCATTCCACATTCGTGTAGTGCGACTAAGGAAAGAATCTCTGTACTTAACAGTACGTCCAAAGTTGGGCTCAAGGGTAAGGTAGGTAGGTAGGTAGAAATGGCGGCCAACGAGCCAACTAGCTCGCTGACCCAATTAGCGCAAAAAGCGCCGTTTTGATACCAAAACTCGTTTGAACCTATGGTTTAGGAATGGGTTTGTGGAACAGGAATGTAAAGCCCCGAGTAAGACAGCAGAAAACCGAATAATGTCTCAGAGCCATTTAGTTTCGTTTAAGAAGGAGATCAAGTCTTTGATATTCAGTTCGGAAAGTTCATCAAGGTCGTTAAAGAAAGCCTTTCCAAGTGATTGCAACCTAAAACGGGCTAGGGCAGGGCATCTACAGAGGAAGTGAACTAATGTTTCCTTTTCCTGCTGATTCGCACAGCTACGGCAGTGGGTATTGTAAGAAATACCCAGTTTGGCCGCATGCTCTCCTATTGGCCAGTGCCCGGTGCATGTTGCAACGACCCTGGCAATGTCTTGTCTTGGTCTGGACATTAGATCCTTTGTTCGGGCTTTATTGTAGGCGGGCCACATCTTTCTAGATATGACGCAGTTGCTTAGACTGCTCCACCTACGATTGGATTTGATGAGAAATAAAGATTATCTGAGGCACATTTGGAGTGCTTCAGATTAATCTGGATGATCTTCAGCGCGTTTTTTAATTTTTTGATGACCCTGCACAACCAGGACCCGGCGACTCGCTGGGGACCTCAACGCCGCCAACGTCGATGTTGAACTCAACATTGTCGCCAGCTTTGTCGGGGTCTGCTCCCTGATCATGCAAGATCTTTATCCTAGCATGCCTGATGCCGAATTTCAGTTTGAAATCCGCTTCCTCCGGCGCCCTTCGGCTCTTCGGCTTCTATGACTGCCCAGTCATGCATCGGAACAAGCGGATTTAGTTTCTGCAGACAGCGGATCAGCTCCTGTCCGCTTAGTTTGATGCTCATGAGGGGCAACCAGATGCGAGCTTTCGGTTGCTTAGGGATCTCCTTGGTTGGGATAAGCTTCAGCTTCAAGCCTTCCCAGTCATTGCTAATCTTTGCAACGCAAGAACTAAGGAAATCCCTAGAAAACCTGTCTGCACACCTAATTACCCTGTATCCCCTGAGCATCTCACCAGAGTCAAAACTGGGGAAGGGGCCTTCTGCAGTTTCCATAGTATATGAAAACACCATCTCAGAGAGCTTGCCCTCGATAGAGTTCCACACAGCCAGCAGGCCTCTGCCATTTGTGGAGAGCTCATCCACAACCGATACCTGGAGGTCGTCTCTGACAACTTCGCTTAGAGTAATCGGTTGCGCCGCTCTAGGAGATGATGTTTTGCCCGTTTTTTTCGGACCGTCAAACTTGCTCTTCTTCTGAGGCTGGTTGGTATCGTCTCGAGACCTATTACGCTTGACGGCTTTATCTTGGGTGGCCAGAAGATTATTGTAATCGTCAATAATCTTCTGGTACTTTATTTTGTCCTCAGCGTCCTTCGCATGAAGAGTTCCAGCTTCCTCATTCTTGGCGATCTTGTCAAGAATGAAAGAGGCCTTCTTGAACTGCATCCTGCTCCGGACCCCTGAAGATGGCTTTTTCTTACCACGTGCGGCATTGCTATGCCTGGCATTGCTGCACGAGGGCTTCGGGTTAATGTTCTGGTTTGGAAGCACAGAGGTACTATGGCTGGTACCCTCAGTGTTTCCTGAAGGTGTAGGTTGCCCAAGATCTCTTGAGCTCCCCACGACGGTCTCCTGGCTGGAGGCGAAAAGGTCATCCTCAAAGTCGGCGGATGGTTCTAAGTCTGTCATGTCTAAATCGTCCAAAAAAGGTGGTGTATCCATAAAAGTTCCCACGAGTAGGTCGGAAAAGAAGGTCGAGTCCCGGTAGAGCCGATATACCGGGGTAAGGCAAAAAATGAGACGGACCCTGCCTGGGCATCCGAGTAAACTGATGGGCATTCCTAGAAGCGCAAGTATTACGGTTGAATTGTTTAAGGGGAGGAATGCAACTGGCTATTTCACTAGAACACTGTTTATAGAAATAGCGGTAAGATAATAATAGACATGAAACATTGCGACGGTGCTCAAGAGATGTAAATGTTTCCGTTATAGTTCTTTCACCTATCATTTTCAGAGCTCTCTTTTGTATTCTATCCAATAGGCTAAAGTGAGGTTTTGGTGCACCTGCCCAAATATGGGAGTTGTACTCAAGTTTTGGACGAATTAAGGCTTTGTAGATCACAACCAGATCAGAAGGGGAGAAAAATTTCTTGCATCGACGGAGGAAACCTAAACACTTAGCAGCGTTTTTGGCTATGTCAAATATGTGGTCGTTCCACAAAAGGTGGCTTGTGACACACATGCCGAGTACTGAAAGCTGTTTAGTTTCCTCTATGCAAGTACCGCTCATGGATAGCGGCATGGGGAGCGGGTTCCGCTTTAACGACAGGAGACAGCATTGAGTTTTAGAAGCATTCAATTCTACACGGTTTTTGATTCCCCATTGGACAATGCTGTCGAGATCAGAATTTAATGAGCTTATCATACTCTGCCGTTGAAGTTCCACATCTGAAGAACATGGATGTGAATCTAGAAACGAATATGAAAAGCTAAGAGTACTGTCGTCAGCAAAACAGTTTAATGGATTAGAAGTTTCAGATAACAGATAATTTATGAATATTATTAAGAGGGTCGGAGACAAAACGGAGCCCTGGGGCACACCAGCATTTATATTGTAAATATCAGACTTGAAACCGTCCAATACAACTTGTATTGATCGGTCCGAAAGGTAATTTCTAATCCAACGAAGAAGAGATTCATCAATACCAAATGCACGCATTTTCGATAAGAGAGCTTGATGCCAAACTCTATCAAATGCTTTTGAAATATCAAGTGCAATAATCTTACTTTACCAGTAACACCTTTGGTAATGCTTTAGGACTCGCCCTAGAACTGGGTAGAGTAAGTCCTGGAGCCAGTATGCTGGGCGTAGATGAGAAGTGGACACGACTTAAGAATACTGTCATTAGTACTGCCAACTCCATCTTAGGCAGCAGTCGTAGAAATCGGAACGACTGGTTTGATGATGAATGCAAGCTAGCGACTGAACGTAAGAATGTTGCGTACCGAGCAATGCAACAATCTCATAGAACGCGGGCACGCGAAGACGAATATCAAGAGCTCAGAAGAATTGAAAAACGGCTTCACAGACAGAAAAAATCAGCCTGGGAGAAGAACATAATCTGTGAAATAGAGAAAAGCCGAGAGCGAGGTCCGCACCAGGCGCGGAAGTTCTACCAATCCGTCCGAAACATGACGCAGTACACACCACGCTGCACATACTGCAAGGACGGAGAGGGAAATCTGATCACCGATCCTCAAAGCATACTGGAGCGATGGGAAGTGTACTTCAATGAATTGCTAAATGGTCAGCTCACTGCAGAAGTGGAGGCTCCACTACTTCTAGAAGAGTACCCTATGTTGCCGCCACCAAGCATAGAAGAGGTTGAGAAGGCTATAGGCCGGCTAAAGAAAAACAAAGCCCCGGGAGCCGATGGTATACCAGCCGAACTATTTCAACACGGTGGGCCAGCTTTACGTCAAGCAATTCATGAGATTGTAGTGCACGTGTGGGAGCATGAAGAAATTCCAGAAGACTGGCGAAAAGGTATCATTTGCCCCATACATAAGAAGGGAGATGTCACAACGTGCAGCAATTATAGAGGTATCACGTTGTTGAGTACCGCCTATAAGATACTCTCCTCTATCCTACAAGACCGGATAACCCCATACGCTAAAACCATCATCGGACAATATCAGTGTGGTTTCATTCCAGGCAAATCAACAACTGATCAGATCTTTACCCTTAGGCAGGCGATGGAAAAATGTCTAGAATTTAACATCCCAACATACCACCTGTTTATAGACTTTAAGGCCGCCTACGATAGAATAGCCAGGGTAGAACTTTACAAAGCCATGAGAGAACTCGGCATCCCAAATAAATTGACACGACTATGTAGGTTGACCATGACCAACGTAACAAGCCAAGTAAAAATAGCCGGATTGCTATCCAAACCAATCAACATCTTTAATGGACTCCGACAAGGGGATGGTTTGGCCTGCCTCCTCTTCAACCTGGCGTTGGAGAAAGCAATCCGTGACTCTGGCACGGCAACAAGAGGGACCATCGTCAACAGGTCCAGCCAGATACTGGCTTACGCAGACGACATCGACATCATCGGAAGAACTGAGCAAGCTGTACATGATTCCTTCATCCAGATCGAGCAGGCGGCACAAAATCTGGGGCTGCACATTAGTGAAGGTAAAACAAAGTACATGGTGGCGTCGAATGCGAGAGGAACAGTTGGTCAAACAATCCAGGTAGCGGAGCACGAATTTGAAGTGGTGCAATCCTTTAAATACCTTGGCTCAATAGTAGCAGCCGATAACAATATAGAAGAAGAAATACGCGGGAGTTATAGAATTGCTTCCCAATCTAAATAACAATAAAACCATACCAAGCGTATTTCATATCGCTTCATAAGAATCACTTTGAGTTATAGAATTGCTTCCCAATCTAAATAACAATAAAACCATACCAAGCGTATTTCATATCGCTTCATAAGAATCACTTTGATATTAAATGTACAAATGCACACCAAGCATATTTGGTTAATTACAATCCATATGAATCGACACCAACAGGATGTCATAAAAACTAATGTAAACAATGATCGTTCAACAAAGTATCTTCTTCCAAATACAAAACTAATGTAAACAAAGATCGTCAATGATCGAACTTCTTTCATTCCAATAAAATTGAAACATCATCAAAAATGATGATATGCATGTATCCACATATATATATATAGTCAGTAAGAAGAATACCAATATAAAATTACTGCATATAAAAAGGGCTTTGCCTGGCAGATAAAGTTAGTCACATCTTGACACTCCTACGTATAGCAGAAGATTTCCCCCCACCAGAGGTAAGGGATCCGATGCTCAAATCAAGAAATAAAATACTTGTGTTAAATGTAATATTGTGTTTTATTTTAAAATCTTTTTAAAAAAGATCCCGGAGGATCAAAATACAAAATTGGCGCAGTCGGTAGGATCTCACTAAGAAGTTAAATGAAAATTAATGGATAGATGAGATTCAGTGATCGGACCGAAAAGAAAATAAAAATTTTTTAACCGGTAGAATTTTGGTGCGGATTAAAGTACAACGTACATTATCTAAAACATTATTCAACGATCGAAATTAAATTGTGTTTTGTGAAAATTAATAACACTGAAGTGTTTTAGTGGGCAAAACAATTTCGTACCAGAAAAACAAAATTTTTGTATACTTAAGTGTTCATAAAATTTTTTAATACACGCATTCTCGTAGAGAGATAAGTAAACAAAACAATAATTAAGTGTCAACGGAAAACATAGTGTCTACGAAAAAGACAAAGTGTCTATGCAAAAGACAAGCAGGTGAAAAAAAAGAAATAAATTAGAAAGTGCATTAAGAAAAAAAAAAAAATAAGTGAATGAAAAACTTGAGGAAATTAAAAGAAAGAATTTTTAAAATACAAAAGGAAAAAATAAATAAAATGAACGCCGCAGATCAACAAGCTCAACAAGCTGCACTTGCAAATCAGCAAGCACAATTAGCCGAAGTGCAAGCACAAGCTCAAGCAAGAGCACAAGCTCCGATGGATCCAATTCAACATACAGTTTGGGCAGAAAAGCAAAAATTCTATTTAAAAGAATTAAGGATGATTAACCCATTTAAAGGATCATCGGATAATCTGGCTCTCTTTATTTCATCGATGGAATATTTACTCGAGAGAATCCAGGATCCAATTTACATGGAACAAGCAGTTTTTGTGGTGCATCAGAAAATTCAAGGCGAGGCTTTGAGAGCAATAAATAGTCTACAACATCTTGCACCTTGGATAGACGTAAAAGGACAGCTGGTAAGACAATTTGGTGTTAAAAAATCATATCTTAAGTTAGTGACAGAAATAAATAGTGTCAATGAGAACGACACAATTAGGAATTATAATAAAATTGACAATTTGTTGCAAGAGTTACAAACAAAAACTCAACTTGAACCCGATAATGTTTATACTCAGAAAAATAATGAATGTATAGCTTTAGAATCCTTTAAAAATACATTGTCACCTAGCCAAAAGGCAATAGTAATTGCAAGCCAACCAAATAATATTATGGAGGCTTTTGACCTGTTAGAGAGTAATAATATGATAAGAAAAATCCCTGAACAAATAAAATATCAAAATATACCAAAATCAAATCAAAATAATTTTAATCAAAATCTAAATCGGAATCCTTTTAGAAATAATTTGCATCCCAACAACTCATTTAGACAAAATAATGTCAATAACCATTTTAGGCCGCAACATGATAGAATATCTTCAGAACAAGTTAGACAAAATAATCACAGAATATTTGGAAACGCAAATCCAAATAATTTTAGATTCGGATTTAATAGAAATAACCATCAGGCAAATTTTAATAATAATAATCAAAGACCCCAAAATTCAGGACAGTATAGGAATAACAATTATGACAATAATAGGAATCCCAGACAAGAAGATATGGACGTAAACAATACAGAAATTAAACATGAAGAGGTAAATTTTACCATAACCGGGAAGAAGAAACACTTCCCATAATAAAAATAACAATTCATAATAAACAATTTAAAATTCTAATAGACAGTGGTTCAACAACAAGTATACTTGATGAGTCACAACTATTAGAAATTCCGAGAACTTTAATGAAGGTTCCAATAAGAATAAAATCCTTGAATTATGAAAATATTATAAAAAATGAAATTATAACTGAAGTGCCAGTAGAGTTCAACGAAGATGAGGCTACAATGGCATGGAAGTTGATGAAAATACGAAATAACAAATTTGTGGGAATAATAGGCCAAAACTTATTAAAACCTATAGGAGCAAAATTAAATTTAGAAGAAGGATTTATGGAAATAAACAGAAGGAAAATATTTTTTGAAAATTATCATAAAGAAAGTACAGAAATAGCATGTTTATATGAATATGAAGAAATTCAAAATCTAGAATATTGTAACTCAACGCATATGAGCCAATTAGTAGATGAAAGTTTAAATTTTGAGGAAAAGCAGGAATTAAAAAAATTTATTGACGAATATAAATATGTATTTTACAAAGAAGGTGATAAACTTACTTCAACAACACAAACCATGCATAGTATTAGGACTGAGCATGATAGCCCAATATTTAGTAAGATATATAGATATCCTAAAATTCACGAACAAGAAATTGAACGTCAAGTTAAAGATTTATTAGAACAAGGTATAATAAGAAAAAGTGTTTCACCTTACAATGCACCCATTTGGGTAGTGCCGAAGAAAATAGACAATTCTGGTGAGCAAAAATGGCGCATGGTGGTCGATTATAGAAAATTAAATGAAAAAACAATCGAATTTAAGCATCCTATACCTAATATCGATGAAATATTAGATAAATTAGGACGAGCTCAATATTTTTCAACCCTTGACCTTGCAAAAGGTTTTCATCAAATTAAAATGAATCCCGCTGATTCTGAAAAAACAGCTTTTTCAACTCCATATGGTCACTACGAATGGCTACGAATGCCATTTGGTTTAAAAAATGCACCAGCCACATTCCAACGAATGATGAATGAGGTTTTAGATGGACTTATAAATAAAATTTGTGTAGTATACCTTGATGATATACTGATTTTTAGCACTTCATTGCAAGAGCACATGATTAATCTTCGATTAGTCTTTCAACAATTGAAAAAATATAACCTTAAAGTACAGGTAGACAAATGCAATTTTCTTAAGAGAGAAACTAAATTTTTAGGACACACAATTACAGACAAAGGCGTGAAACCTAATTCAGACAAAATAGAAGCTATAGACAAAATACAACTTCCTACTACAGCTAAAGAAATTAAATCATTTTTGGGTATAACAGGTTATTATAGAAAATTTATTAAAGATTATGCGAAAATTGCACAACCAATAACTAAATATTTAAAAAAGGATACAAAAATTAACAAAAATGATATAAATTATATTAAAGCGCATCAAGAACTAAAAAACGCACTTCAAACAGATCCAGTACTTACATATCCTGATTTCAATGAAAAATTTGTCTTAACGACAGATGCATCAAATTATGCAATTGGAGCAGTGCTCATGCAAAAGGGTCACCCAATTACGTTTATAAGTAGAACTCTTAACGAACATGAAAGGAATTACAGTACAACAGAAAAAGAGTTACTAGCTATAGTTTGGTCAGTTAAATATTTACGACCGTATTTATATGGGAGACGGTTTGACCTTAAAACAGATCATCAGCCTTTAAAATGGCTTCAGACAAAAAATTTAGGCAGAGATATTTCACCTAGATTACAAAGATGGGTACTCCAATTAGGAGAATACGATATGCAAATCGAATATTTAAAAGGTACATGTAATACTGTAGCAGATTTTTTGAGTAGAGAAATTAAAGACACGCAAGAAATTAACATGTTAGAACAGGATTCAGTCAGACCTACAGTACACTCACAACATGAAGAAATGAATGATCACTTTCCAATAAAAGATAGTGCAGTGAATATTTTTAAGCAACAAATCATATTAAAAGCAGGAAATGGATTGAACAAAAGCCCTAAATATAAAAGAATACATATTGGAATAAATGAATTATATAAAGATAATTTTAATGATTTAATAATACCATTAATAGAACAAGTTAGTACAGGAATTTATACTGATTTAACAGACAGTGAATATAATATTCTTCAACAAAAATTGATAGAGTTATTTGGAACAAGAATAAAATTTTATAAATGTGAACATTTTGCTAAAGACTTAGAGACAGAAGAAGAAGCCATTAAACAAATAAAACTGTATCATGAAAAAGAAACAGGTCACTCAGGAATTGAAGAAAACTATAGAGGACTTAGAATAAAAATCTATTTTAAGAAATTAAAAGAATTAATTAATGACGTAATCAATAGTTGCAACATATGCAAACAATCAAAGTATGATAGACGACCAGTCAAAGAAAAATTTCATTTGACAGAAACCCCAAAAGATATTAATGAGATAGTTCACTTAGATATTTATTGTATTAATAAAACAAAATACTTAACTTCAATAGATAAATTTAGTAAACTAACTACTGCTACATATGTTCCAAATGTTTCTCATGAAACTTTAGAAGAAACTATCTTACAATTATTAGCAACCAACGGTAAACCAAAAAGACTTGTAATGGACAATGAATTCAACTTTCCTAGAATTATAAAGTTACTAGAAGACCTTGAAATAGAAATACATTTTACTAGACCTAATAGTCATACAGGAAATTCAGACATTGAAGTCTTTCATAGAACATTAGCTGAAAAAGTAAGAGCACTCTTGAACGGAAAAACTAACCCGAATATACATGAAATTCGAGTAGCTGTTCACAAAGCTAATCTTTTTTATAATACTTCGATACATTCTACTACTAAACAAAAACCATACGATATACAGAAAGGTAGTATAGATAAAAATAAACTTCATGATCTTATGATCAAAAATAAAGAAAAAATAATCGGTAAATTAAATACAAATAGAGAGGAATATAATGAAAAGAGAACGGAAGGATTTGTTAAAAATTCCAGAACAGACCGTCATAAGACAGCACCAAGATATAAGCATGATAAACTCGAAAATCAGCATACAAGAAATATTCAGAAAGAAAGAAAGAGTAGGCATATAAACCAAGACAATTTAATCAAAGCAAGTCAAAAGAACAGAAAAACTCAGAGAAGAGCTTTAGTTTAGATTCAGATACAGATTGAAGAAGTCGAAAAATGAAAAGTCTCGTGGTTATAGTGGCTATTATTAGCTTAGTAGACAGTAAATTAATTGCGGAAGAAATAATAAACAATAACGGTTACGCGATAATAAAATATGATGAAGTTAACATAGTTAACAAGTTTAACTCAATCTTACACATAGTAAATTTAACGAAAATAAATGTGTTATTAACGAAAACAATCAATCAGTGGTTAGAACAAAAGAATTTTATAGTGAAAACTCCTGCTGATATTATATTGACAACACATATAGACAACGAACTAAATTTAATTCAAGAAGAATTAAAAAGTATTAAGGGTCATAAAACTCATTCAAGAAAAACAAGAAGTCTTATGAATATAGGAGGAAGAGCATTAAACTTTATTTTCGGTACAATGGATGATGAAGACAAAATTGAAATAGAAAAACGATTAGAAACACTAACTTTAAATAATCATGAATTGGTTATCAATAATAATAAACAGGTAGACATTAATAATCAACTTCAACAAGAAATAGACACAATAAAAAGATTAATTGATATTAAAATTAAAAATAATTCCGGTCTTGGAAATGAATTAAAGCTAATAGAAAAAAGAATAATAGTTTTAGAATATACTACAAGAATAGACAAGTTGAAAAAAATTATTGAAAAAATACAAAATATCATTTTAGCAAGTAGATTACAAATAATGACAAATAGCTTATTAACGGCTGAAGAAATAGAATATTATGATATTGATTTGTTCAAACTAAAAAATATTAAACTCTCTATAAATGAATATGATAATGACCTTTTAATTTTTATAATTCAAATTCCAGACACAATTTATAGTTTTGATAAATATCTTATAACTTCTATTCCCAACGAGGAAAATATTGAATTAGAAATAGATGATGAAAAAATTATAAAAATAAATGATACTTTTTATAAATATCTTGAAAATAAAGAATTAAAACATTTAAAGCCATATATTAATTGTATACATAAAAACAATTGCATGAAAAAAAAGAACGAAGAAATAAATATTGTAAAAGAACTTAAAAATGGAATATTAATTGTTAAAAATAGTGATTATAAAATAAAAAGTAATTGTGATGAAAGAAAAATAATTCAAATAAAAAGAAATGTATTGATTAATTTTGAAAACTGTAATATTAAAATAAATGACAAAGAATATGTAAACAAAAATGCAGTTTTAAATCAACCAATAAATATTTATGTAGAAGATACATTTAATTTGACAGAAATTGATCTAAAAATAGGTGATTATAATATAACAAACATTGAAAATATTAAAGAAATAGTAGAAAAAGTTTCTGACCAATCCTTTATTCACTTTGGTGTAAATATATTTGTAATTGTTATAATTTGTATTATACTTATAATTTTATACAAAAAAATTGTTCCAGGAGAAACAAAAATCAAAGGGGGGAGGAGTTATAGAATTGCTTCCCAATCTAAATAACAATAAAACCATACCAAGCGTATTTCATATCGCTTCATAAGAATCACTTTGAGTTATAGAATTGCTTCCCAATCTAAATAACAATAAAACCATACCAAGCGTATTTCATATCGCTTCATAAGAATCACTTTGATATTAAATGTACAAATGCACACCAAGCATATTTGGTTAATTACAATCCATATGAATCGACACCAACAGGATGTCATAAAAACTAATGTAAACAATGATCGTTCAACAAAGTATCTTCTTCCAAATACAAAACTAATGTAAACAAAGATCGTCAATGATCGAACTTCTTTCATTCCAATAAAATTGAAACATCATCAAAAATGATGATATGCATGTATCCACATATATATATATAGTCAGTAAGAAGAATACCAATATAAAATTACTGCATATAAAAAGGGCTTTGCCTGGCAGATAAAGTTAGTCACATCTTGACACTCCTACGTATAGCAGAAGATTTCCCCCCACCAGAGGTAAGGGATCCGATGCTCAAATCAAGAAATAAAATACTTGTGTTAAATGTAATATTGTGTTTTATTTTAAAATCTTTTTAAAAAAGATCCCGGAGGATCAAAATACAAAATTCGGGCGGCTTCTCAAATCCAACAGAGCCTACTATAGTCTGTCAAAGCTCTTCAAATCCAGAAATCTCACCATAACTTCAAAACTGCTGCTGTACAGGACCATGGTCCTGCCAGTACTCACATATGGATCCGAGACTAGGGTGCTTAGCAAAAGGCACTCCGACCTCTTAGCCGCGTTCGAGAGAAAAGTCTTAAGGAGAATTGTTGGCCCCATATGTGAGGAAGGACGATTCCGGAGACGGTACAATCATGAATTGTACGCAATCTACCTTGAAGCAGATATCGTGACAAAAATTAAGCTCGGTAGACTCCGGTGGGCAGGGCACCTAGCTCGCATGAGCGAAGAGGAACCTGCTCGGAAAGTTCTTTGTGGTACATTCTATGGTAGACGACAGCGTGGTAGACCATGCTTGCGCTAGAGAGATGGCGTAGACCAGGACGCCCGGAGCCTTGGGGTGCGCAACTGGATGGCGGCGGCTCGAGACCGGGATGGGTGGAGAGACTTGTTGAAGGAGGCCAGGACCGGACCCCGGTTGTCGAGCCGACGATGATGATGATGAATAATCTTACTTTCGCCAAAACTATGTAAAGATTTGTTCCACTGTTCGGTGAGATATACCATCAGTGGACCTATTGCTACGAAAGCCATACTGACGGTCATTTAGAAGCTTTCGTTCTTCGAGATATTTCTTAAGCTGATGATTAATCAGCGTTTCCATGACCTTGGAAAGAAGGGACGTTAGTGCAATTGGTCGATAGTTAGAGGGGGAAGAAGGCACGCCTTTTTTAGGGACAGGCTGGACAAATGCTGTTTTCCATCCACTCGGAAAGACACCAGTAGAGTAGGACAGATGGAAAAGCTTACGCAGTGGTTTTGCCAGCGTTGAAGAACACCTCTTCAGAATAATGGGAGGGATACTATCCGGGCCAGCAGATTTGTGAATGTCGAGATCTTTCAGAACTCTAGCAACTGCACGAGTGCGAAAGAAGATTTGCCCCATAAAATCGTTTACGCTCTCAAGAACAGGTGGAGTCATATCCTCTTTTGGCAGCGTCGAATTAACAGCAAACTGTGCTGCAAGCAAATTGGCTTTATCGAGTGAGCTGACAAAAGGAGTATCATTGAAGACGAGCGTTGGAACCGAGGACGAGGTGGTATTTCGTACGTTTTTTACAAATGACTAAAAAATTTTACTACCTCTGGGACATTGTAGTATTTGTTGCCGTATTTTTTGCTCACGTAAAAATTTGGTTCGTCGAATGTGAACGTTGCAGATCTTTCTAGCTTGTTGAAACTTTTTCCGGTTTTCCTCAGTAGGGTTGGCTTTATAACAACGGAAGCTTACTTCTCTGATCCTAATAACCTCTTTGCAGCTCGAGTCAAACCATGAGTTTTCTTTGGGTTTGATAGATTTTACCCTGTTCGGGATAAAATTTCTCATTCCACAAAGAATTAAGTTTGCAACCATATCTGCGCTGGAATCTACGTCACTATCGAGGAAGCATAGTGACCAGTTAAAGTTCCTGAAGAAAAAATTTAGACCGTCCCAGTTGGCTTTCTCGTACTGCCAAACGGTTCTCTTTGGAATTTTTTCTTTAACTGGGTTTTGTTGACACGTTAAAAGATTATTAAACAATGACACTTTTATATTCACATCTGGTAAAAAATAAATCTCATTCTATTCCAGACTCCTGAAATTCACCTGTATATCTTCATAATCAAAGCCACGATACGACCTGTAACTTACTGTGCGAGGGATGTTGGTTCTGTCTATATCAAACTTATAGGAACAAAAAATGAAATCATGGATAAAATCGGAAATTGGTCTTATTTGATAATTTCCTAGAATTCTATGCCTAGAGCTTGTCAAAAATTCACGCAGGTTTTCTTCCCTTAACATGATAGGTGGACTATATATTACTACTAGTAAACTCTTCAACCGAATTCCTCACTTCAACACAAATAAAATCAGTATTGGACACAATCGACCTAAACACTGTTGAGGCTGATATATGCTTGCGTACATATAGACACACACCACCCCTACCCTATCTTTACGATCGTTTCTGTGAATGTTAAAACCAGGTAAAGCTACCAGTGCATCTGGAATATTGGAATTCAGCCATGATTCCGACACCATAACAATATCCACCTTAGATGTACTAAACATTTGATACAACATAGAATATTTAGCTCTAATGGTCTCAGCATTCAAACAACATACACTGAGTCCATCAAACGCACCACACATCACATTAAGAACGCTCCTTACGTTATCAGGATCTGTACCAAAAACCATATTTAATTAAAGAAGGATTTAAAATAACCATCACCGCCAACCTTGAAGAGGAAAAAATTTGCACTAACATATTAAAATCTAAAAAATAAGAAGGAAATACAATAAATAAATCTAAGAATTTTAAGAGAAAAATATATAAAAAACGAAGAAAATGCATTTCAATAATCATAATAGGTACTAAATAATATAAACTCTGCTTAAGAAATTCAAATAAAAAGTGAAAAGCAAAAAAAAAAAAAAAGAAAAAATTACAAATGTGGAATGTATGTAGTTAGGATGTAGGTAAATATGAAAATAACTAATAAGATTCGTACGTTAAACTGTAGCAACATCAACAGAATAATCATCAGCAACACCACCAGCAGCATCAATATCCACACCACTAGCAACAGCACAAGATGTACCAGCGGAGACAGCAACAAACTCTTGACCTCCTACAACGGCAGCAGAGGCAACAACAACATCAGCAAATATGGAATCGCCATTCGAAGAGATCACTTTAATTTCATTATCTCCCTTTTTGCCAACAGCAACAGCTGCAGAAGCAACGGTATCAGTTGTAGGTATACCACAACTATCGTCTAAAGAGCGAAACACTTCGAGAGAATTCATGTTTGTTATACAGATAGGCTTACGAAAAATTGCATGATTATTTTTCGTTAAGCTTTCATAAGCACGCACAAACTTATATCCTTCAACACCTAGGTCATTTAATGTAACAGCTCTGGAATTTCGTTTAAAATATGCCGTTGCATTTGTCAAAACATTAATTTTATCTTGCGCGTGCGGTAGCTCAATAATGATCGCAATTGTTGTTGTTTTATTACTCGGTTTAGTGCGAAGAATGTGAATCGGTACAGGTGGTGAATAATTTATCAAACTGCAATAACGTTGAAAAATACTCCCTAGATTTTCATTTGTGAGGACTGGTATACCATGAAGCACAAGGTCACCAGAAATATTATTCCGCGCGAGTGCATCAATTTGAATTTTAAGCATTGTGTTATCTTTTTTCAACATCTTTGTTTTTACCAAAGTGAGTTTCTTCTTGTGTGTCCAATCTACGTCCTTGTTGTTCCAATGTATCAAATCTGCTATCTAATGTAAATATTAAAAGAGCTCATTCTCTGGTTGAATATGTTTTCGAGTGCTTTAAGTTTTTTTTATCAAAATCAAGCTCTGGGTTATTCATCTGCAGTGACAATCTCTCGTGCCTCTCATTGAATGTTTTTTCAAGCGTTTTAATTCTTTTTCCAAAATCAAGTTCAATGTTTTTAATGCGCAAAGATAAACTTTCACACATAAAATTGATTTCAGCTTTTAATTGTGACACAATTGATTCCGTCAATGATTTGGTGAGTGAATCAAAACGCGACTCGATTTTGTTCCACAATGCAGTTGGAGCTGATAATGTTGCAGTGGAGTTAGTATAAGCGGTGTTTGAGTTCTTTTTCGCCGACCTGAGCTTTCTTTGTTGCTCATGTGTTTTAGAAGCTGACATTTGCAAAAATATGTATGTAAGATCTTAGACAAATTAAAAACTTATTTTCACTGTACGAAATATAATTTTTCTTATGCGAAAGTATCACACGCAAGTGTATTTATACTTTATTTATACTTTCTTTGCACTTTATTTACTTAAAGGACTATACGACAAGTAATTAAAAGACTTTTTGCAGAGCTAAATTTTCAGCTACCTTTACTTGCACATTTCACTCAATAATCCGTATTTGCTAGCATTGGTTTGGAGAGTAAATGGTAGTTCGAAATCTGGACACATTAACACTAGGGCTTCGGTAGGTCTGTCTTTCAACTGCTTGGAAGCGGTTTCTTGGATTTCTCCCCATTCCCATTTCTGCGTCTTCTTCAGCAATTTAGTAAGAGGTGAAGCCAACACCAAAAAGTTTTTAATAAAACTGCGATACCAAGATGCGAGGTCAGTACTAATGCCTTGACCGCTGACGACGTGTCCGAGGTACTTGGGTCGTTTACAAAATTCACATTTTTCTTGGTTGATTTTCAAGTGGGCATTCTGGAGGCGCTTGAAGACTTCTATTAAATGTTCTAGGTGCTCTTCAAAGGTTTTGCTTATAATAATGATATCTTCTAGGTATGCAAAGGCATGGTTGTCCATATCGGCCCCTGACACGGAATCTAGCATGCGTTGGAAAGTTGCTGAGGATGATTTTAAGCCGCAGGGAAGAACTTTCCATTGGTATAGGCCGTGCCCTGGGACGGTAAAGGCGGTTGCGGGACGGGATTCTGGTTCCAAAGGTATCTGCCAATACCTTGCTTTCTATTGATGGTCGATATAAATTTGGCTTGCCTCAATTTATCCAGTATTGTGAATATCTGAGGAAGTGGATATGCATCCTTTTTAGAAATTTCATTTAGCTGACGATAATCAACACACACTCTCCAGATGCCATTTTTCTTTTTCACCAAAACTATTGGATGGCTATAAGAGCTGTTTTAAGGTTCTTTTTTACCGGTACGTTGCAGCTCACCTATTTTCTCGTCAATCACCTTTTGCATAGCGTGGTTTCTCGGGTAGTATCTTTGCCTGAAGGTTTCTTCGTTTTTTTAAGCCGATGCGGTGTGTAGCTACATCGGATATACTATTAAATTTCTCAATTTTCGGTAGCTCTTGTTCTCATAAGTCGTTTAGAAGGTCTCGTTGGGGCTGTGAAAAGGGTTGACCTGCAAGAAGACATAACTAATTTCTAACATTCGCATTCGGATTTCATGTCGGCATCAGCTCCCTTCCACCTATAGACATTTCGAAGTCCAATTTCTTCAGGATATCCATGCCACGAACTATTGTATCAGTGACCAGTTTCAAGTATGTCACTTCTCTGGTGATGTGTTTGTCAGCCACGGTTATGGCAACTTGGTAATGCTCTCTACTGACCACCGGCCGGGGCACCATTCGCCATGTGTATAGCGTGTCTTTGGTAGCGTACGGCTGTCTTGAGCCGTTTAAGGGTCTATCGCACTTTGGTGCTAATGACAGAATCGGTAGGCCCGGTGTCTACTAGAGACGTAAAAGTATGCCCATACAAGGCAATTGTAATGGTTGTCAAGTGGTCCCTGCCTCTTCTATCAAGCTATGTGGATATTATAAAAGGCTTCCTGGAAAGATCGCCTTTCACTGGTAGTCAAGTGGTCCCTGCCTCTTCTATCAAGCTATGTGGGATATTTTAAAGACTTCCCCAAGCCGAATATATTTAATGGCTAAGATGCCGATCTGTTTTCCTGAGAAATGAATTTAAATAAATAGAAGGCCCAAGAGCCGATATTTTCATTTTTACTTTCAAATCCAAAGTCCCTTTATTGAATCAAACTTAAGCTATTTATACAAAATTATTTCCTTACATACTAAGAACTTAAGCCTATACATATTCTAACTTATGAAAACATACAATATTCTTAATTCTAATTTGGTGGGAAAAATAGAACGGAATCGGGCAGCACACTTGCTGTGTCATCAAATTTAATATTTTCCCTTTTCATGACACACTACTATTCTTCGGACATTGGCAGTGCATACGGACATTGAACCTATCCGAATGCAATTGAAATTTGAAGCCTTAAGTGGCATTGAATATATTGTGATATAAAATTCTGTATATTTCTATTGTATGAACGGAGTTAGTTCTAGTGACCTCGAATGAAAACGAAGTGCATACGGTGGCTATAAATAGTGTCAGAATGAAATCAGTGCCAATAAACGGGGATAGAGACAAAGAGTGATGTTAGTTGGTAGTGCATGTGCACTACATCCTCTCTTTCAGAAAAAATTTACTCAAGTTCATTTGTTTTAGTCTGATGTTGTGTACTTCTTTTGTTTCTTTATAAATCTTAATTTAAGAGTATTTACACCATTTAATTCTATAACTTTGGATGGTCCTTTCTATGGACTTTGTTTAGGTCGGAACTATTTTGCTCCAACTGGCTGAACAGGGTGCATAACCTTGATCAGAGCGTAGATAAATACAAAAGGTTCTTTGTACCTTTGTATTTTGGAGTATGTTGTATTGTTGTGAAATATTAATGCCCCTTACCACTGGTGGGGGGAAGCAATAATAATTAAGTACACTCGACAACCTTTTGATCACAAATGATAAATTTTATTATCATAAAATTCTATTTATGTACAATTTTTGCTTACTTTACTAAAATTACATTCACACAATTTTTGATTACTTTACTAAAATTACGTTCATACAGAAAGAAAGAAATACAAAAAGTAAAAGGAATATGATACGTTTCTGCCAGGTATGTTCTGAGCCTGAATGCAGAATGCTGACTATCGTGAGAAATTTATTTAAGTATGATTAGAAAATAAAGCATACAGAGAAGCTGTTGCTGTTGTTATAGATTTTAAATAAAGCATACAGAGAAGCTGTTGCTGGTAAATACTAAAAATTGTTGGTATATAATAATCTGATGGATTAAAATATACATTCTCCACCCGTTGAACTATGTTCGAAACTATACGACCATCTCGAAGGTAATGCTGTTAGGATTCTTGTCGTTGGGGTCTTCTTTTTTGCAGTTGAGGTTGCCCCGGATGTCCGCCGAAGTTCTGCTGGAATTCCTTTCGTCTTTGGAGATTTCTGAATTGTGTTTGCAGTAGTAGCAATATGACCGTCGCAACAAGCAGATAAGGATTATGAGGGATGTGATTAATGCGACGTAGCTCACCGAAAATTGATGCACATCATTTTGATATGTTATAGGAGGCAGCGGCTTGGTAATGTTTAGGAGTTCTCGCTTGAGTGTATCCAATTCCTCTACGTGTTTTTTGTAGGGCACGGCCCTATAAGATGCTGCAGCTATATTGTCTGGTAAGGCATAATCAGAAAGATTTGTTACTGGAGATTGTGACATCCTTGAGACTGTTCTCTGTATAAGCTGTCCACGCAATGTTATGAAGTCATCTTTGATAATGCATCCGGGTTGGATTTGAAGAATTCCAGAGCCCTTCACAACGGTCTGTGTTACTGTGTTATCACAAACTATGTTCAGCGTAGCTCTGTTCCGCAAAACGTATATCCATTCGTTGGGCTTGTGCAATTGTATCCAGTGAGGGCCATCGTGGGTGATTATAATTTTACATGATGGAGATTGCTGCCCGTGGTTTAAGAATTCGATTTCGCAGGAACATGCCCTTGACCCTCGTCTATAAATTGGATGTTGTAGGTGGCAAAGGTGTCTTTCTTCAGTAAGGGAAAAACATCCTTGAAACTCTAATGTTGTTAACGGGTAGTATTGGTCACGGTGCAAGTTGATCATAATGTACTCGGTTGATGGTTTTATGGTATAAAATGATTCTTCGACAAGAACTGGAACGGGAGTAACTCTGAAGAGCTCGAATTCATCAAGTCTTAGGAGTGGTAATTCAATTTTGAAGATGATGTATATCTTCAGAGCCTTGCCATGAATTGCCATGAATGATAAAGTTTCGGGATTTCGTCTGGTGCTACTGGAAGCCTGACTGAGGAAGGTAGGTTAGCTTTTATCATAGTGATTTCCTGCTTTAGCTGAGCAGGGGAAATAAGCTGAGGATTTATTCTTCCTTGATGAGTATCGATCATTACGTCTATTAACGAGGCTTGTGTTTTTTGAAATTGTGAAGAGACTAGTATAAGCTGCAGAGCGATTGAATTGAAAAGCTGACGCAATCTTTCCTGGTGGTACTGCTGTCTAATGTCGTTAAGAGCAGCTGTAATTTCCTTGAGGTTTTTGTCCATCTCCTCAAAACGGGAGCTCGTGTCTTGCTCATTCTCTTTAATAATATTTATGGTGGCATCAATTATTGAAGTCTGGTTTTGGATAAGCCTGACTATGTGATTTTGATTTTGATCTTGCTTAGTTGTGTTTATTGTATTGGACATGTGGTTAGCATATTCATCGTCAAGAACCCCAAATAAAGCATTAACCGCATTTCCCACGTAGTTTACGGCGCCACGACGCACAGTGGTGCGAGAGCGGAAAAAAGTCTTTTGAAAAAGTCATGTCTATCGTTTTAAACTTTATGTTTAAGTACTCTTAGATAACCCGAGCGTATGATTTAAAAGTATTTTTTAACATATATATTGTATGTTCTGATTTACAAGCCCTCAAAGTTGAAAAATAATTTTACTCAAATCGCGAACTGTATTTTCAACAACTTTTGAGATGTTTTTTTCCGAAGTTCCTGTAGATAAATTCTCTAGCTTCTTAAATAATTTAATTGGTCTATTTTCAATTATCTAAAAATAAAAAAAAATATTGATTATTTATAAAAGATACCTTCTATAAGTAGCCTGAAGCTTAAGTACTAAGAAAAAATGCTTTTTTTTAAACTTTTTGATTTAAAAAAACAGCTCCAAAAGATACCAAGAAAGTAAGTATGCCACCATATGCTCCATACACTCATGTTAAAGCACAGAAAAAATCAGCTGCAGATACGTGCAGATGTGGAAGTTATGCTCAAAAATGTTTCACTAAATCGGATTTCAAAAAACTCCATCTTGACGGTGGTGTTTACCAAAAAGTTAGATTTCTTCGGTATTAATTGTCAGAATGAACTGATTAAGCCCATTTTTTTAAGAAAAAATGTCAAACTTTATTTTAAAAATAAAACAAAATTAATACATTGACCCAGGTCTGAGAATTTCGATTTTTGCGAAAACCATTTATTTCTGCCTGGAAAATTTTTCAACTTTCAACTCAATTTTCTTGAAAACAACACACGAAAAATGATATAGTTTTATGATATTTTGAATTATATGATAGAGCTTAATACATAATAAAGAAAAAGATTAGGGATAATCCTTCATTTTTTTTTTATTTTTCGCTAAAAGTAGGGCAGGTAAAAATTAAAAAGGTGTTTTTTTTTTAAGTTTTATTGCTTTGTTTTTGTTGTGTATTGCGTAATTTTTTATTACCTGTAAGGATTAGTAATGGCTTATTAGAATAAAATCTCTAACTTAAATCTATATATATAAAGGATTAAAAAAAAAAGTCAGTATTGAGTTATTGAGCATTTGTGCAAGGTGTGTAAGAAAAATTTTTACTCTTTGATCAACCAATAAGTGAAAGTGAAGTGAAATATAATAACAAACATATATAGTGAATTCAATACATTAAAATATACATAGTTAATAATAATATTTTGTTCAACATAAAAAGTTAAGATTTTACTAAAAAAAAATTTATTTAAATATAACATCAAAACCCTCAAATTTTATAAAAATGTCAAAAACTTTTTTTCTAATAATTTTTTCTTGAGCAAATTTTGACCAAGCATGTATAAGACTAATCTTAACATGTGTGTCAAATTTAATTAAAATTCGTTTAATAGTTCAGATTTTACAGACTTTTTTCCGTTCTCCCATAGAAACATCAAAACCCTCAAATTTTAGAAAAATGTCAATAACTTTGTTTCTAATTATTTTTTTTCAACCAAATTTTGACCAAATGTGTATAAGACTAATTTTAAATTGCGAATCAAATTTCATCTTAATCCGTTAAGCAGTTCAGATGTTACAGATTTTTTTTCCGCTCTCCCATAGAAACATCAAAACCCTCAAATTTTAGAAAAATGTCAATAACTTTGTTTCTAATTATTTTTTTTCAACCAAATTTTGACCAAATATGAATAAGACTAATCTAAACATGTTTGCCAAATTTCATTTAAATCCGTCGCACAGTGGTTCGGTTTGTATGGGAGAGCGGAAAAAAGTCTGTTTTATCTGAACGGTTCAACGGATTTAAATGAAATTTGGCAAACATGTTTAGATTAGTCTTATTCATATTTGGTCAAAATTTGGTTGAAAAAAAATAATTAGAAACAAAGTTATTGACATTTTTCTAAAATTTGAGGGTTTTGATGTTTCTATGGGAGAGCGGAAAAAAAATCTGTAACATCTGAACTGCTTAACGGATTAAGATGAAATTTGATTCGCAATTTAAAATTAGTCTTATACACATTTGGTCAAAATTTGGTTGAAAAAAAATAATTAGAAACAAAGTTATTGACATTTTTCTAAAATTTGAGGGTTTTGATGTTTCTATGGGAGAACGGAAAAAAGTCTGTAAAATCTGAACTATTAAACGAATTTTAATTAAATTTGACACACATGTTAAGATTAGTCTTATACATGCTTGGTCAAAATTTGCTCAAGAAAAAATTATTAGAAAAAAAGTTTTTGACATTTTTATAAAATTTGAGGGTTTTGATGTTATATTTAAATAATTTTTTTTTTAGTAAAATCTTAACTTTTTATTTTGAACAAAATATTATTATTAACTATGTATATTTTAATGTATTGAATTCACTATATATGTTTGTTATTATATTTCACTTCACTTTCACTTATTGGTTGATCAAAGAATAAAAATTTTTCTTACACACCTTGCACAAATGCTCAATAACTCAATACTGACTTTTTTTTTTAATCCTTTATATATATAGATTTAAGTTAGAGATTTTATTCTAATAAGCCATTACTAATCCTTACAGGTAATAAAAAATTACGCAATACACAACAAAAACAAAGCAATAAAACTTAAAAAAAAAACACCTTTTTAATTTTTACCTGCCCTACTTTTAGCGAAAAATAAAAAAAAAATAAAGGATTATCCCTAATCTTTTTCTTTATTATGTATTAAGCTCTATCATATAATTCAAAATATCATAAAACTATATCATTTTTCGTGTGTTGTTTTCAAGAAAATTGAGTTGAAAGTTGAAAAATTTTCCAGGCAGAAATAAATGGTTTTCGCAAAAATCGAAATTCTCAGACCTGGGTCAATGTATTAATTTTGTTTTATTTTTAAAATAAAGTTTGACATTTTTTCTTAAAAAAATGGGCTTAATCAGTTCATTCTGACAATTAATACCGAAGAAATCAAACTTTTTGGTAAACACCACCGTCAAGATGGAGTTTTTTGAAATCCGATTTAGTGAAACATTTTTGAGCATAACTTCCACATCTGCACGTATCTGCAGCTGATTTTTTCTGTGCTTTAACATGAGTGTATGGAGCATATGGTGGCATACTTACTTTCTTGGTATCTTTTGGAGCTGTTTTTTTAAATCAAAAAGTTTAAAAAAAAAGCATTTTTTCTTAGTACTTAAGCTTCAGGCTACTTATAGAAGGTATCTTTTATAAATAATCAATATTTTTTTTTATTTTTAGATAATCGAAAATAGACCAATTAAATTATTTAAGAAGCTAGAGAATTTATCTACAGGAACTTCGGAAAAAAACATCTCAAAATTTGTTGAAAATACGGTTCGCGATTTGAGTAAAATTATTTTTCAACTTTGAGGGCTTGTAAATCAGAACTGTGCGACGCACAGTGGTGCGAGAGCGGAAAAAAGTCTTTTGAAAAAGTCATGTCTATCGTTTTAAACTTTATGTTAAAGTACTCTTAGATAACCAAAGCGTATGATTTAAAAGTATTTTTTAACATATATATTGTATGTTCTGATTTACAAGCAATCAAAGTTGAAAAATAATTTTACTCAAATCGCGAACCGTATTTTCAACAAATTTTGAGATGTTTTTTTCCGAAGTTCCTGCAGATAAATTCTCTAGTTTCTTAAATAATTTAATTGGTCTATTTTCGATTATCTAAAAATAAAAAAAAATATTGATTATTTATAAAAGATACCTTCAATAAGTAGGCTGAAGCTTTAGTACTAAGAAAAAATGCTTTTTTTTAAAACTTTTTGATTTAAAAAAACAGCTCCAAAAGATACCAAGAAAGTAAGTATGCCACCATATGCTCCATACATTCATGTTAAAGCACAGAAAAAATCAGCTGCAGATACGTGCAGATGTGGAAGTTATGCTCAAAAATGTTTCACTTAATCGGATTTCAAAAAACTCCGTCTTGACGGTGGTGTCTACCAAAAAGTTTGATTACTTCGGTATTAATTGTCAGAATGAACTGGTTAGGCCCATTATTTTAAAAAAAAATTTCAAACGTTATTTTAAAAATAAAACAAAATTAATACATTGACCCAGGGCTGAGAATTTCGATTTTTGCGAAACCATTTATTTCTGCCTGGAAAATTTTTCAACTTTCAACTCAATTTTCTTGAAAGCAACACACGAAAAATAATATAGTTTTATGATATTTTGAATTATATGATAGAGCTTAATACAAAATAAAGAAAGGGATTAGGGATAATCTTTTATTTTTTTTTAATTTTTCGCTAAAAGTAGGGCAGGTAAAAATAAAAAAAGTGTTCTTTTTAAAGTTTTATTGCTTTGTTTTTGTTCTGTATTGCGTAATTTTTTATTACCTGTAAGGATTAGTAATGGCTTATTAGAATAAAATCTCTTACTTAAATCTATTTATATAAAGGATTAATGAAAAAAAAGTCAGTATTGAGTTATTGAGCATTTGTGCAAGGTGCAATAAGTGAAAGTGAAGTTAAATATAATAACAAACATATATAGTGAATTCAATACATTAAAATGGATTCAATCGAAATTCCTTATTCGGTGTTGTGTAGTGAACTTATTACTAATGGGTAAGATGTTCAAAATCTTCGACCATATTTTGTAAGGAAATACCCCAACTTAATTTCTGAGCAAATAGAAACTGTGCTATCAGAATTAAAGAAACGTTTTATTTCTCATTTTTTAAGTCGATGGAACGCAGTTCATAGAAAAAAAAGTCATTTTTAAAAAAAAATACACTTATTGGCTCGAAGGAGTTTTCCAAGTAGACCTAACCCAAAGTGTATTGCCCGAAACGTCAACTAATATGGGAAGACCACGAAAGAGTTTTGACGAATGCTGTGATCGAGCTAAAAGGTATAAGAGGGACGAAATTAGAAATATATTTCCTCGAGAAGAGATAAACTATGCAGCAACATCAGAGAGCTTTTCCTGTTCACAATTTGATCCGGATAAGGCTCTTGCATTATTTATACAAGCAGAATTGTCGAAACGCCAATATGAAGTATTGAGACATGCACTAAAAGACGAAGGACATGATGTTTTTCCACCTTATATTAAATTACTGGAAGCAAAGAAAAAGTGCTATCCTTTAGATATAAACATTACGGAAAGCTCAGCAAGTGTGCAACTACAAAAATTGTTAGACCACACTGTAACAAGGTTATTAGAAGGAAAGACATCAGAGGAGATAACCAGAATTGTAGGACAGTCTTTAACACTGTACACTAAATGGGGATGCGATGGTGCCTCTGGACAACCACAATACAGTCAAACATTTGACAATGAAGAAACTTCGGACGTTTATGACATCTTTGGTACCAATTCAAATGACTATGGAGGAAAACAGGGATATTATTGTGTGGAACAACGATCGATTATAAATTTAATTTTATAATATATATATATATTCAAAATAAAAAGTTAAGATTTTACTAAAAAAAACTTTTATTTAAATATAACATTAAAACCCTCAAATTTTATAAAAATGTCAATAACTTTTTTTCTAACAATTTTTTCTTGATCAAATTTTGACCAAGCATGTATAAGACTAATTTTAACATGTTTGTCAAATTTCATTAAAATTCGTTTAATAGTTCAGATTTTACAGACTTTTTTCCGCTCTCCCATACAAACATCAAAACACTCAAATTTTAGAAAAAAAAGCCAATAACTTTTTTACTAATGATTTTTTCTTAACCAAATTTTGATAAAATGTGTATAAGACTAATTTAAAAATGCGAATCAAATTTCATCTTAATCCGTTAAACAGTTCAGATGTTACAGATTTTTTTTCCGCTCTGCCATACAAACATCAAATCCCTCAAATTTTAGAAAAATGTCAATAACTTTGTTTCTAATTATTTTTTTTCAACCAAATTTTGACCAAATATGTATAAGACTAATATAAACATGCTTGCCAAATTTCATTTAAATCTGTTGAACCGTTCAGATAAAACAGACTTTTTTCCGCTCTCCCATACAAACCGAACCACTGTGCGAAGTACTCTCTGAGTGATTAAGGTTGTAGATAACAGATCATTATCCTTTTTGATATCTGCGTTTAGTCGGTCAAATTGGACGATTGTCTCCTTGCAAGTTTCATTTTTATTCGGCAATAGTTGGCAAATTTCTGCTAATTTCCTACTATAGGTTAATATTGACTGGTATTCGTACCAATAAGGATCCATGTCATAATAGGCTATTATGTTCCAATTACTCGAAGTGATGGCTGAGCTGCCGAAATTTTCAAAGTAGATTCCTGGCCGTGACTGAAATGGTTGAATCTTGACCGGATCACATGCTATCAAGGGAATAAATACAAATATCAAGAGGATGGTTAGGGCTGCTGATCCAATAGAAGGCTTGAATTTCTTTTTTGGTACTGGTCCTGGTTCATCAGCTGAATTTTTGTGCGAACGAGTCAAGGTTGATGAGCACGGATCTGTAGCAATGTTTGTCCCTTTGCTTGAATTCATCATCATTAGTTGCAATTGGAAGTGGAGCCAATCTATGTATGGCACGACGGAATACACCAGTCGCTGTCCGAACATCGGCTACTCGAACCAGTCCATCTTCTCCGGTTATTACGTTAGTGATGCGGCCAAGTGGCCATCGTAAACTTGGTGTGTTGTCTTCCTTGATTATCACCATCATTCCGGGCTCTGCATTTTGACATCTCTCCTTCCATTTATACCTGTGCTGTAGCTGATTCAGGTAATCACGCGACCATCGGCGCCAGAACTCATTTTTGAGTTGACTCACAAGATTCCAGCGAGTAAGTATCCTTGAATCAGCTGGTGTGGCTGCAGGGTCAACATTGCTAATGAGAGGCTCTCCAATGAGGAAGTGGCCAGGAGTTAGAGCGGTAAGATCATTCGGTGAAGTGGACATTGGAGTTATGGGCCTTGAGTTCAATATCGCTTTAACTTGAGTGATGGCTGTTTCAAGTTCTTCATACGTTAATGATGCTCCTGCAAGAGTGTGCTGTAGCAAATGTTTTGATAATTTAACCGCAGCTTCCCATAGACCACCAAAATGCGGTGAACGTGGTGGAATGAAATGAAAGTCGCATCCTTTTGTAACGCATAAAGATGTTATCTTTTCTTTTTCTGTATTGGATTCCATAAAGGCTATTACTTCTGACAGATGGTTTTTTGCCCCAACAAAGTTTGTTGCATTATCGCAATATATGCTTCTACAATGACCCCGCCTAGCCATGAATCGCTTAAGTGCCCCTATGAAACCTTGTGTCGTTAAATCGGTTACTAATTCTAAATGGCACGCTTTGGTAGAAAAGCAGCAGAAAATTGCGATATAGGATTTTTGAGGCCGTTTGCCTCTTATCTTATAGTGTGTTGAAATTGGACCGCAAAAGTCGACGCCGGTATTGATGAATGGTCGGGCTGGTTGAATTCTATCAGCAGGAAAATTTCCCATTTGTTGAGATAGAAGTTTTGGTGTGGCGCGGACACATTTAACACACTTGTGCAAAACTGACCGTGCCAGAGTCTTTCCTTTCACTGGCCAAATCATCTGCCTGGCTATTGAAAGCATCGTTTGCGGCCCGACATCATTGTTGTCCTCGTGAATTTCAGTAAATATCATTTTGGTGAAAGGATGATTGTATGGTTTGATTTCATCATGGAATTTATCTTGTTGCACTAATTTGAAAATTTTCTTTTTTGACTGATTAAGTTCTATAGCTGACAAATGACCATTTATCACTCTGATTTCTTCCAGTTTTAATTCCAGTTCTTCGTTTTTCTTGATTTTAGTTTTTATCGCCAATTGCCTTATGTTGTGGATATATCTCAGTATGTAGGCGAGTATTCTTTGTGCGTTTTTAAAGGAATTTTTGTGGTTTATGTCAATTAAAATTCCTTCTTGATGTGGGGGTGGATCGTGAATCGCCGTTCCTACTGACAAATGATTCTCGTCAATTGGCTTGTATTTAGGTGGCCAAATTGATGTAGCTCCATGTAAAAACTTTGGCCCATAGAAACAAATATTACAAGTTTGAAGCCGTTCGGGTGCTATCCCACGTGAAAGAAAATCCGCCGGATTTTCCTTTGAAGGGACGTGGTGTCATTGCTGGAGTATTGTGCTTTGTTGAATACGTGATACCCGATTTGCAATAAAAACAGGTACTGAGGCTGATGATGAAGAATTTATCCAAGCAAGAACGATTTCCGAGTCGGTCCATAAAAATGTTGCATCATTATTGATATTCAGGTCTTTTTGTAAACGAAGTAAGAGAACAGTGGCAAGACAGGCAGCACAAAGTTCTATGCGGGGAATAGTGGCTTGCTGCGCTTGTTTTGTCTGCTTTGATGGCGCTACTCTCGATTTAGCGCATAATAAACGCACCGTTATGATGTTGTCACTGCTGACGGATCGAACGTATGCACAAATATGTGGTATTGTATGCTTTTCGGAGTTCTATGCGAAAAGATGTGCTTATCAATCTTTATGCTATTTAGCGACTGTAGTCCTTCTCGATACCTGATCCACGCTGTCTGCATTTCTTGAGGCAAAGCAGCATTCCAATCAAGCTTCAATTCCCACAGTTTTTGGAGAAATATTTTTGCGACTACGACTACCGGAGCCATGATTCCTAGTGGATCAAATAAGTGAGCTATGTCAGAATATGCTGTTCGCTTAGTCACTCGAACCTTCTCAACCCAGGATGTTTTGACGCAAAGTTGATCTGATTTCGGCATCCATGTAAGTCCTACAGTCTTCATATGTTCATCGATATTGTTGGTAAAGTCAAGCTCGGTTTCTCTATCGTCAAGAAGAATACCCTTCAAAAGAGATGCATGATTAGCACACCATTTTCTCAACCTTAAAACCACTACTTTGAAGAATTGTCTGCAGCTCTTCTTGAGTTGCCAATAGCTCGGCAATTTTATCTGAACCAGTTAAAACATCATCCACATAAAATTCACGCGCAAGAACCATTGAGCCCAAAGGATATTTTTCTTTATTTTCTTGTGCTAACACTTGCAGGCACTTGGTGGCTAAGTATGATGCAGAAGTTGTACCGTAGGTAACAGTGTTAAGCTTAAAACACTTCAATGAGCTACTTGAGCTGCTTCGCCACCATATCAATTGAAATTTTTGATCTTCTTTATGTAGGAGTATTTGCCGGTACATCTTCTCAATATCGGCAATGAAAACGTACCTTGGAAAATGGAATCGAAGTAACATTGTAAAAACGTCGTCTTGAATTGTTGGTCCCGTGGCGAGAATGTTGTTTAACGAAATATTTGAAGAGGTTTTCGCAGAACCATCAAACACCACCCTAAGTTTGGTAGTGCTGCTGGCAGGCTTTTGAATGCAATGGTGAGGCAAGAAATAATAAGGCTTTGCGATTTGATGAAGAGTCACTTCCTGCATATGGCCCAATTGTTGATATTCTTCCATGAATTGTATATAAAGTTTTTTAAGCTTTGGTGAATTGGCAAGCCTTCGTTCAAGGGCAATGAATCTTCGAAACGCAATATCTTTAGATTCGCCCAAGCTAGTAGGTGCCTCCTTGAAAGGTAAGCGAACCACAAGGCGACCGCAGGAGTCTCTGGTTGTAGTTTGGACGAAGTGAGTTTCACAGCGTCTTTCAGCTTGAGTGAAATTGTCGTCAGCTGCAGTGGCTTCTTCCAAACGCCAAAATCTTTCAATTTGTTGATCAAGAGCCTCGTCTGCTGTGCAGATTCCACATGATGCTACCATAGGATTGCACGTGGAAGTTGGTACCTTGCCTGCTGCTGTCCACCCAAATACGGTGTTCTGCAAAGTAGGAAGATCGTCTCCTAAACTTATTTGACCAGCAACTAAGGTTGAATAAAATAACTCTGCCCCAATGAGCAAATCTATTGGCCCTGGCTGATGAAATTGAGGATCAGCCAAGAGGATGTTGCTTGGAATATTCCAGTTTGATGTCGTAATTGCTCTTGATGGTTGTGGTGAAATTATTTTTGGCAAAATATGCGCCTCAAGTCTGGTGGAGAATCCGTTGATTCTGGAACTTATTTCCAAACTGATTCTCCGGTGGGATGCCAGTTTATTTTGACCGATTCCCTCCACAGAAAGTGTGTCCAGCGTCTGCCTGGTGCCCAATGATTTTGCTAGCTTTTCTGTTATCAAGTTGATTTGTGATCCAGAATCCAATAAAGCTCGGCATGGTATATCTTTTCCTTGACTCTTTATGTGAACTATAGCTGTACTTAGTATAACCCTTGTAGCTCTGAGTTTGGAGTTTTCGGCAGGAGTCAGAATATGTTGTGTTGCAGACGTGCAAAGACTTGTTGAATCAACTGAAGTATTCTGTGTTGCAGATGTGCAAAGATTTGTTGAATCAACCGAAGAATTCCTTGTTGCAGATGTGCAAGGATTTGACTTATTATTTCTTGGGGACCTTCCCCAATGAAGCAGCGTGTTATGCTTACGCTGACATTTGGAGCAGCATCTTGATGAACAATCTTCAACGTTGTGTCCTATCTTGAAGCAGTTAATGCATAATCCTGAGCTTTGCACTAATTTATAGCGGTTTTGTGGACTTAATTTTAAGAATTTATGGCATATATAAAGGTGATGGTTGCCTTTGCAACAAGTACAAGCTGTATCTGCAGTGGCTACTGTGGTAAATGCCCTGCTGGATTCAAATCGCTTACGCTGGTCTTCTGAGCCTTTTCTTGCTGGGGTTGTTCCTAAAGCCTCCAAAGATTGAAAACGATTTTCCAAAAATGTCAGAAAATTGTTTAATGAAGGCAGTAGTCTAGGTTGTTTAAGCGATTGCTCCCATAGTGTGTGCGAATTTCTATCCAATTGCTTAATTAAGATATGCAAGAGGAGGGGATCCCAGTTTTTGGTTTCGATACCCAGATTTTGAAGGCTCAAGAGACATTCTTTCGTGGTGTCGTGCAAGGCCTTAATCGCTGAGGAGCTTTCCATTTGATTCTTTGGTTGGGCGAGTAATCTATTTAACAAAGCGGTTACCAAAAGTCGAGTATTCTCATAGCGATTTTTAATTGTGTCCCAGGCAGCATTGTAGTTGGCATCTGAAGTCGAAAAATAACGAATTAATCTTTCTGCTTCGCCAGTTACGGTGGTCTTTAAGTACCACATCTTTTGGCATAGTGGAATTGGCTGGTTATGCAGAAGTTCAGTGAATAAATCACGAAACTGTATTCACTTTGAATATTCGCCATCAAACCTTGGTAGTACAACCTTCGGTAGTTTAGGTTGGTGGTTGCCTTGAGTTGGTGCTGCAGCTACGGTACTCGAACAACTTCCAACCTGGCAGTCAAAGAAATTTGGAATTGCTGGACTTCATCTTCCAACTTGCAGAATTCTTCGAAGTTGTAGCCATCATGGCCTGGATTTTCGGAAATTTCATGTATTAACCGATGAGTTTCTTCCATTTCCATCCAGTATTTTTGTAATGCGCCCAATTTTATGCCACAAAATGTTGAAGTCCAAGCCTCTTGTGCTGTGGCCCTTAGACTAGTAAGCAACCGCTGTAGAGACTGAGCGGTTGCGCTCTGCCTTCTAATGATTGTTGAGCAGTCAGATGTTGGGGCTATTATGCTTTCAGCCCCACATGATTTATTTGTTTGAGGCTTGACGTCTATAGGTCCAATTGACTCTAATATTTGCTTGATGTCAATATATGTCTTTTTAACCTTTTCGTATGTATTCGCCTGAACATACGGAGTGTCCGCCTTCACATATGCCTTTATTTGTTCATGATTATTATAGAACTCTACCCAGAGAGCCTCTAATGACCGCAACCTTTTGGCCTTATATTCAGCTGTTTTACGGTCAGGACCGTCTTTGCCAATGTTTGTCTTAAGACGCTGCAGTTCCTCCGTGATGGCCTTCTGCCTGGCCACGATGGTGAATACCTGCATTTCATCCATTTTGAGCACGCTGAATACCTACGTGAACTCTGGGACAAGGGAACTCCGGATGCTTGGATCGCTGGAGTCAGGAACAACGAAGCAAGGGAGCTATGGATACTTTGATCTCTACTCTGCTGTCGAAGTCAGGAACACCGGAACACGGGAACTCTGGATACCTGGATCTCTGGAACTCACCTCTGCTGGTGAACTCGGGGACAAGGGAACTCCGGATGCTTGGATCTCTGGAGTCAGGAACAACGAAGCAAGGGATATGGATACTTTGATCTCAACTCTGCTGTCGAAGTCAGGAACACGGGAACTCTGGATACCTGGATCTCTGGAACTGGCCTCTGCTGGTGAACTCGGGAACAAGGGAACTCCGGATGCTTGGATCTCTGGAGCTCGTCTCTGGAACTCAGCAGCCCAGTGTCGAAAGCCCTGGGTACGCTTAATATGGTAGACGTAGATTCGGCAGCCCAGTGTCAAAGCCCTGGGAACGCTTAATGTAAGAACGTGAATCTCACTTAAGATCAGAAGGTTGTGTGTGCTCATATCACGTCGGGGTCACCAACGATTAAGTCGGAACTATTTTGCTCCGTCTGGCTGAACAGGGTGCATAACCTTGATCAGAGCGTACACTCGACAACCTTTTGATCACAAATGATAAATTTTATTATCTTAAAATTCTATTTATGTACAATTTTTGCTTACTTTACTAAAATTACATTCACACAATTTTTGATTACTTTACTAAAATTACGTTCATACAGAAAGAAAGAAATACAAAAAGTAAAAGGAATGTGATACGTTTCTGCCAGGTATGTTCTGACCTTAATGCAGAATGCTGACTATCGTGAGAAATTTATTTAAGTATGATTAGAAAATGAAGCATACAGAGAAGCTGTTGTTGTTGTTATAGATTTTAAATAAAGCATACAGAGAAGCTGTTGCTGGTAAATACTAAAAATTGTTGGTATATAATAATCTGATGGATTAAAATATACAGACTTTCTAATTTGTTCTTATTTCCTACTTTTAGAAAAACTTTATCTCCTACATTTAATTTTGGTTAAAAATATTCTTTTTTATGTATGTACAAGTGGTCATATGTGATAATTTTTTATCAGGTTCTTTTTTCTTTTTAAAGTATCTTGGTCTTCTGCATTGTAAAGCTAGTTTACATCTAAAATTGTTTGATAGTCTTATTGGACCAACTGTAGCAGGGGATACTATTTCATCAATAATATTCATTATATGCTGTTCTTTAGTATTTTCTATTTGCTTGTTATGAAAATGCTTTAAACTTCTTGGTTTTTCTTCTTCTTCAATAGATGTAATTGGTGCTCTATAAATCGATATTTTAAGTTTTTTATTCTTGTAATCTTTTTGATTCTGAAGCATATTTTTAAATTTGCGTACGGGTTTATTTATTTTATCATTACTTGCGATGTCCATTTTTTCTATATTTTCTTCTTCTATTTCACAAACATGACTTTTTGTACAAGCTTCTCCTGAATCAGACCTAAGTCCAGATGAGGATTTTCGCTGATGTACTTCATAATTATTATTTGGTGAATAAAACTTCTTTGTGTGGCTTTTAGTCAAATTGTTACCATCATGCATATTTTTATTATTCCATACATGCTTAAATATAGTTACTTTCTTATTTTCTGATATTGTTTCATATTTTCCTGTGTAAATCTGTTTAGGATGCGTATCTGCTGCATCGAATTTTTTGTAATCATTCTCTGCTTTTGTTTTTGCATGCGTAATTATATTAGAATGAAGGTGTTATTTCCTTCGGTATTTCTGATCTCTGTTTGATGCGTAATAAAGCATCATCATTTCTTTTCATTGCACCTTGTTCTCTCGTTATCATTGGTATGATAATGTTCAATATGTATTGTAATGGTAAAATTTTCGTGGTCAATTCTACTATTAGTTTGAATGAGAAAATCTCTGCCTAATATACCATCTGTTAAAATTGGAAAGTTGTCTTCTACTATTAGAAAATTTTGTTTTATAAATTTTTCTTCAATATTTATCAGCGCCGTTATTGAACCCAGAGAGTTTATTGCTGAATTGGTTACTCCCTTAATTCTAACTTTATCTTGGGTGTTGAAATGCTCACCCTGTTTTATACTTCCTAGTTTTAAAATTGAAATGTCAGCACCTGTATCTATTAATAATTTTTGATAATTTATTGTTACATTCATCCTCACAATTATATAATTTGTTAAATGTTGACTGAGATTTAAAATTAACTTTGTTGATTTTTCCTCTATTTGTTTGCCTGATAATTTATTATTCTCTAATTGCTGAGTAGTAAAATTTTCGTTTAAAAATCTATTATTGTTAATGTTATTGTTGCACCTTGTATTGTCTTATGTCCATTTTTTGTAACTGAAGTTATTTGGTTTTAAATTGAAATTGTATCTAGTTTGATTACCTACATATAAAATTATAATTATTTCTTCTAGAGTTATTTGTTCTGTAATAGTTAACTTTTGCTGATTCATTGGAAGTATCTAATTCCAAAGCTAATTGTATTGCTTCAATGAGCGTTTTTAGCCTAGCTGCGAAAATAATTGACCGCGTTGGTTGATTCAGACTATTTTTAAATGCATTCAAACCTAGCTGGTCATTAATACTACAAATTAGTTCTCTATTCTCTTCTCCTTGTTCTAATATATGTACAGCATTAAGTTCAGCAACTAATGTTTCAATGTTCGTCGCAAAGTTTAATGTTGTATTTGAGGCCTGTTGTAAAGTTGAAAGTTGTGAAATTATTTGCAGAGGATTTTTACTAGTTTTAAAAAGTTTTTTAAACGTATCTTTAAATTTTTTAATTGTATTGAGTTCGCTAACTGTGATCAACCTATTTCTAACTTTGTCTGCTTATTTTGTTTTTAAAACGAATTGTATAAGCTTTCTTTTCTCAATCTCATCGCTCAGAGTATCATTCACATGTTGTATTAAGTTAAGGAAATTAGTTAGCTTATCCACTTCTCCGCCATATTCGGGAATTATCTTCAAGCTTAACAAAATGTCGAATTTTGCCATCTTCGTATCTACTGCCTCTAATCGTATTTACAAATTTAAATCATCACAATCACTAGTTACTTATTTCGATTAAATCTGTACCTTTTTAATTCATTCTTTATGGCATGTTCTAATAACGTTATAATCCCAACAAACAATATCTTTTTTTTAAAAAGATTCTAAATATTAATTTTTAAAGTTCTCTCTTTTGTATAATTTGATAATTCAATATATTTCTGATTAAAAGATTCTCCTTATTTCTTCAATATTACAATTTCTTTTTCATGTTTTTCTGTATATATATAATCTTTTTTGTTTAACGTATTCATATTTATTTGTTTATAAAAGTTGATACATTTTTTTTTGTTGAACTGAGGATTTTACTACTTTCATTAATTAAAATGTTATTTTTAAAATATTTTTTAGCAAAGTTGAGTATACTATTATTAAAAACAAAGCAATTATAAAAATATATAATAATTCTGTATTTGTATTTATGTAGTTTGAGGAATTATTAAAAACATCCTCCTTAGAAATTTTGTTTCCATATTTCTTTTTGTTATATTTGGTATTTTTATAATTATATTTCTTTGTATGTATCTGGTTATGTAAGATTATTTTGTTCAGCTTCAGCTGGAAAAATTCTATCCAATATGTTCTTCCATCGTACAATCTTTGGTTTTGAAAGCGCATCGCTTAGACTTTCCCACATGCTCTTTCACTCTTAACCACTTTCTATAAAAAATTACTACGTCATTGTTGTTGTTACTATAGAAAATTGTTGGTTTACGAAACTCTAATTCAGACTCCATCTCCATATCCAGGTGGTGAAAATAATAAAAACTTAGGATAGTCAATAATTGTTCTTTAAAAAATATTCTTCATTGAAACTAAGCATTATGCTTCGTAAAATTCAACTCAGGGAGCTGAGCTGGCAAGATCGCCATGTAATGGTAGTCAAGTGGTCCCTGCCTGTTCTATCAAGCTATGTGGGATATTATAAAGACTTCCCCAAGCCGAATATATTTAATGGCTAAGATGCCGATCTGTTTTCCTGAGAAATGAATTTAAATAAATAGAAGGCCCAAGAGCCGATATTTTCATTTTTACTTTCAAATCCAAAGTCCCTTTATTGAATCAAACTTAAGCTATTTATACAAAATTATTTCCTTACAAACTAAGAACTTAAGCCTATACATATTATAACTTATGAATACATACAATATTCTTAATTTTAATTTGGTGGGAAAAATAGAACGGAATCGGGCAGCACACTTGCTGTGTCATCAAATTTAATATTTTCCCTTTCCATGACACACTACTATTCTTCGGACATTGGCAGTGCATACGGTTATTGAACCTATCCGAATGCAATTGAAATTTGAAGCCTTAAGTGGCATTGAAAATATTGTGATATAAAATTTTGTATATTTCTATTGTATGAACGGAGTTAGTTCTAGTGACCTCGAATGAAAACGAAGTGCATATGAAGGCTATAAATAGTGTCAGAATGAAATCAGTGCCAATAAACGGGGATAGAGACAAAGAGGCTCTATGGGAATGACAAGGATAATCTCGAGCCATTCGCCCATCTTCTCCACGAAAGGAGCAGAACATGCGGAAAGGGCGGTGGCAGTTTGTCTTGGAGTGTCCTCGCTGTTTGCAATTCCAACAGTGGGTGGTACGATCGTATGGTCCCGAAGATGATGGTGGAAACTGATTAGGCTCTGGACGGGGCAGCGCTTGGGGAGTTTTCTGGATTGGTCTGGCAGCATTCGTTAGTGCCTGATTTTGGCTTTCCTTCTGAATGTATTCGTACTCTTCTGCTAACCCTGTCAACTCTTCCAAGGTTCGAAAATCCTTGTGCCGAATATAAAGGTGGTATTCGGGTCTGAGCTGGTCATATATTCTGTCGATACTTTCGTCTATTCTCATTGTTGGGTGTTGAAAGATCACGTATTGTGTTGCTTGGATATAATTGTTAGCCTTTTCACGAGTGCCTTGCGTCTTTTTGGTGATTTCATCCTCGATTTTTTTTATGAATCGGACGGGTAGGAAATGCTCTAAGAAAACCTTGTAGAAATTCGGCCATTAAAACCATCCCTGTCTATGCGAAACCATTCCAGAGCGTTCCCTCTTATTATTTCCGGAAGGGTTCTAAGCATTTCGCTGGGATGTATTTTGTAGCAATCAGTAAGTTCTTCAAGGCGTTTGATAAATTCCGGTCCATTCCCAGATGAATCGAACTTCAGGCCCCATTTCCTTACAATATTCATAACCTCAGCCTCACGGTTAATTGAAAACCTATCATAAGACTGGGTTGAGGGCATCTCTGACAAGGCTGGGTATGCCTTTCCGGGGTACGCATCCGCATTCGAAGTGGTAGGAGCGGTAGCCGAGGAAGTGTGCACGTTACGGATTGGAAGATTTGGAACGGGGTAATAATAATTGGAGTACGCCTGTCGCTCGAGTAATTTATTACTCTCGGTAGTGCTGGGATGTTCCACTGGTTTTTCGGATTGTAAATGTGAGCTTTCAGCTTTCAATGACGAGTTTTCCACTTCCTAACATAGGTGCTGAGTAGATTTTCGAGCACGTGCTTTTTTTATGTGGGCACTGAAACGAGCTCGCAGTACGGCCATAGTACCTTCCGTATTCAGCCCTATGCGCGTCATACGCTCAATCAACTCCGTTTTGTTAAACAAATAAATTGCTCCTATACTGGCAAAAATGTTGAATTCTTCTTTGTTGTCTGACATCATGGCAATCCTTTTGTTTTAACTCAGTGGCTTTATGCTTCGGTTCGGTATATTTTCGGCTTGTACCTCGCGGGCTTTTATTTCGGTTCGGTATATTTAGGCTTATACCACGTGGAATTTCTTTGGGTTCGGTATATTTTTGGTTTGTACCACGTGGGTTTTATTTCGGTTCGGTTCGGTATATTTCGGTTCGTACCACGTGGGTTTTAATTTCGGTTCGGTTCGGTATTTGGATTTTTATATTTATTTTTTTTTTACATTAATAGACTTTACGGTCCCTGCTCGGGTGCCATTTTGTGATGTACTTTTGTCTAAGGCTGAGGTTAAGCTCGTCGGTCTTCCAAGGTTACATCCACAGAGTACGAACTTTAGATTTAAAGTCTTCTTTATTAGTATAAATCCAAAATCTTAACCTACTTACATATAAATTATATAGTATTTTTACCCTTATGGTTTACAATAATCAATGAACAGTGCCCTCTGGGATCCTCACTTGGCATGCTTGCATATGCGCAGCTAGGTAATTCGGATTGGGGTGGTTCTTGGTCCAGCCAGGCAGTCGTTACCAAAGGAATAATAATAACTTCATGCCAAGATTTGTGTAGAAATCTCGAAACGCTGTTGACCGAGTTCTAGGACTGACGGACGGACGATCATCTTCTTCTGTGGACGGAAAAAAAAAGCCTTCGTGGGCAACTGGTGTAGTGTTGCGTCGAGTGCTACTCCCCTCCCATCTCGCTTTTCGAGAACACCTTGACCACTCTTGAAATTAAGGAGGGTTGCTAAAATTTGCTTTGTTTAAACTAACGGCTCGCTGGTACATTGCCTTCCCACACTTGTTCCCAGAATAAGATCCTTTATTTCATATAATATGATATAAACTTATGATTTTATTCAAAAAAAAAATACTGAATCTTTATATCTACAGGTGATTGGCATTTCTTATGTTACTTATATCTCTATCAGCTAAATTTAGTTCAATATCAATGCATACGATAAATCTTCTTCGTCTTTCCTTTCCTTTTTTCACTTCTCTTTTATCTTTATGTTTACTTGTCAGTAATTGTTCAAAATAAAACTCGGGTGTCCCACTGTATATGGTTTGCAAAATTAAATTCTTTCATTTCGTTTTTGTATCTTCATTTCAATGAATTAATTTTTTTATCCTCTTACGATTCTAAACAATTACAACTTTGATTATTAATTCTACAAAATGTTCCCCTCCGGGAATCACAAAGCAATTCAAAAATTCAGTACAATACCCCTAGGGTTTGGATGGGGCATATGTGTCAAAACAAGGAAATTATATTTATAATTTTGGAAACTCAACACTCTTCCAGATATTGTGCACAGTGTCCTTCCGATATTGGTTTCATCTGTTGAGGCAAGCTGTATGGAAAAAAGAAAGAGGCAAACTCAGCCGGCAAACAAAACCCGCACACTCACACTTTATATGCTTAATATTTTACAAATAATGGGTGATTTTTTAAGAGGTTTAGAACTTTTTTAAAAAAAAAAAACACAATAAATTCGAAAAAATGAATGAAATATTTATTTGAATCGATAGTTTGAACCTTGCAATTTAATTTTTAAAGATAATTTCATGCAAATGTTGACCGCGGCTGCGTCTCAGGTAGCCCATCCGCTGAGTCCAATTTTGGCATACTCTTTCACACATATCGGCCGGTATCTCACCAATGAATGCATAAATGTTGGCTTCCAGTGCGTCAATCGAAGCGGGCTTGTCCCTATAGACATTAGCCTTGACATACCCCCACAAAAAATAATCTAATGGTGTCAAATCGCACGATCTAGGCGGCCAATTGACCGGCCCGAAACGTGAAATTAACTGTTCACCAAACTCGCCTCGCAATTGCGCCATTGTTTCGCGTGCTGTGTGGCATGTGGCACCGTCTTGTTGAAACCACATATCATGCAAGTCAAGAACTTCCATTTCGGGCAAAAAAAAGTTTGTTATCATCGCTCGGTAGCGTTCACCATTGACAGTAACGCTGCGATTCGCATCAACTTTGAAGAAATAGGCCCAATAATGCCGCCGGCCCATAAACCGCACCAAACAGTGGCTTTTTCGGGATGCATTGGTAGCTGTTGGAATGCTTCTGGCTGATCTTCACTCCAAATGCGGCAATTTTGCTTATTTACGTACCCATTCAACCAAAAATGAGCCTCATCGCTGAACACAAGCAGCGTGCGATGAACATTTCGAACCCAGCACGAATTTTGATAGTAAAATTCAATAATTTACAAGCGTTGTTCATTTGTAAGACGATCCATGGTTAAATTGCAAACCAAACTGAAGCTGTTTGACAGTGACACAAGGTACTAAACACACGTCAGCTGTCAAAACCAGTGTTGCCAAAATCAAACCAGCTAAAAAATCACCCTTTATATCTTAGGCAACTGTTTCTTTTCTTTTATATGCAGGGAAACTAAAGGAAAGCACTTCTTCAATTTTTTTTTTTATTTATAGATATATACTTTTTCTGCTTTACACTACTTTTCCTTACATCAAAACAAAATTTCTACCTTACTTAGTACTAAGAAAATTGTCTTCACTACTTTTAGCTTCACGTTTATTTTTGCCGATTTTTCTCTGTAGGTCCTGGTGTCTTTTTGTTCTTCTTTTTTCTTTTGTTTGGTGTGTGTGGTTTATTCTTCCCTCGTCAGTTAACCTCAATCGCACCTTAGCGAGTCCTGAAACTATTCAAGGAATTTATTATAAATTCGGGAAAGGAAACCAAATAATGAAAATTCGTTACCTTTCCAATGGGAGTTCTGGCGGCTTGGGTGGTTCGAGACAAAATGGACGATCATTTACTTTCTTCTCTTTTTTATTCTCGCACCTTCTTCGCCTACCAACACATTCTACATATATGACAGTTGACGCCCTACTTCTTTGGCTGCGTTCAGCACTAAAGGAAGAAGATTGAATTTTGTCTTTGAACTCGACGGGACTTTAGAGCGACATTCCACTTGGAATCAGGTTCGTAACAGTACCTATGTCTTATTTCTTGAGTATCTGGTTCTTGGTACTTCGCTTGTTTGTGGCACCTCGTAAGTGGCTCTTACGGTATTAGTATTCTTATTTATCACGGGGATTGGAATACTTCAGGTCCAGAGATGATCGTGGAAATCAGCGGTGAATATAGGTCTGGTTGCAGGGTGATTCTGACACTACAACACAGCAGGCAAATCCGACAATCACAGCTGAAACTGTCAAATCACAGATGAATCTGGCAATTACGGATGAATCCGCCACATCACGGACAAATCCGGCAAATCACAGACGACTCTGGCGAATCAAAGACGAATCTGGCTAAGCACGGACGAACCCGGCAATCCCAGACGAATCTGGCAATCACGGACGAATCTGGCAAATCACGGACGAATCCGGCAAATCACAGACGAATCTGGTAAATCACAGACGAATCTGCGAAATATAGATGAATCTGGCAAATCACGGACGAATCCGGCAACTCTGTGAAAAAAAAATAAATTGAAAAAAAAATGATCGAACGGTCGCAGTTAAAGGTCGATTTGAAATCAAATCCAATTTCATAACTCATAGTACATTTGTAGGGGTTTGGTCATTCGCTGTTTATAAAAGCTCTTCTTGCCCCAATCAAACCGGTTCGGTTTTCAAAAAACTAGGAATGCATTTATAGAGTCGTTATAGTTTAGACTGACTGCCTAACGAAAACAACTTGATTGGAAAAAATGTACAGGTCGATCCCTAAAAGTAGGTATAATATATATATATATATATAATATAATATATTGTAAAAGCTTAGTACCTTCCTCTATCCTAATTTGCTTTTCCTCAAAAGTTTTTTTTTATTTTAAAATTTGTATCCTCACATTCCGAAAACCTAAGAAAAGAAATAAAAAGAAAAAAAAATTAATTTTGAAACTTAGAATCCATTTTAACTTAATGATAATAAAATTAAAGTAAATTAAAAGTAAATCAAAACTACCTACGTAAAAGGAAAACAAAATAGACAATACATAAATAATTAACGTAATAGGTATATACTAAATTAATATATTTTTTTTGGTTAGGAAGTTATGAACATGTAAAGCGAATCGATATAAATTCTATCAAATTTTAAATAATCCAGACAGGTACTCACAAAACAACGACACATATTACATTTTAAAGAAACATCAGCGAAACTACATGCTTTAGCCAACCCAATTCAAAATGCACCTCGTCATTGGTCTTCGGCAGAATAACTTGTGATCACCGGTACTATAATCAATCAAAACATTTTATTATTATAAAAGCTTTAGGTAAGTCGTTTTTTATCCATATTAAATATATATTATAGTTTGAAATCATTTATAATCGAATTCGCTGCGAGCTTTTATTCGCTTTATTTTATTTTAAATACGTGCTTTGTATATAAAGGGCCTTACCAATAAATAAACGCTAAACACGCGTTTTGATAAATGCCAGGTTAAACTTTAAAGACGAGTTAATTTGTGTGTTTACCAATAACCAAATTAAACACACCTTTAACTAATTATTGCTCTATTACAAAATCTAGTACAGTACTTGTCAAATAGATAGCTGTGGAATGACATTTGTGTTATTTTGCAAAATAAACAAACAATTTTTCTGGTTCCAAACAGATTTAAACTTTTTTCACTTATGAAATTAAAAAATGAGTTCCGACGACTAGGATATAATTGATGGCATTAGTATTTTGAAGGATGTGGCACAATCCCTCCGAACAAAAATATAAAAAAAAAGAAGAATAGATCCTTTCGAAGAATATGATGATGGGCTTTACTGATTCCATTAGAAACTTCTTCATAGCTGATGGAGTTCAATTAGTTCTTTTGACGATTTTCAGTCATTTACAATAATTAAATCTGAAATTGGAATGTACCTACAATCAATTAAACAAAAGGAATTGATTAAATAGGATATTTTAATTACATTTTTCAATTAAAAGCGCACAAACTCGAGAAAGGATAACATATGTGGTTTTCCGGTCAACCATTTCAGATTTGGGGGTCAGATTCCAGATCAATCGTGGTAACTAGAACGAATCGCGATTGATCCTTTTTTTTGTAAAGGTGTAGGTGATTTGTCTGTGTTTACTGATGTAAGTAGTGATATTATATGTAGGGAAAAATTCCTACAAGTATTTTTTTCCTAGGGAACAGTTTTTTCTTTAATACAAAAATATTATATATTTGGCTTTATTTCCTTGATGAAACTGTTGAAAAAATGCGTACGAAAAAATTCTTACAAAACGTTTTTTTTTCTTCAAACTATAAAAGAACATTTTTGTGTTTAAATTATAATTAATTTCAACTACGCGAATACTTTCACCTGTCTTAATTTATTGAAATGGAGATTAATGAGAGAACCCACACTGGCGCTATGCAAATCTTTGAACATTCTTCAGTCGTCGCATATTCACGCGAAGGTTTAGCGCCGGTTTGGGAGCCTTTACTGATTTGTTTCATAAGAAAAAACTCAAAAGTGGGACTGACTTTTAATCTTGAAATTATTAATATCCTGAGGCCATTTTGAAATTATGACAAAATATAAGAAAGAAAAGATTTACGCATTCTTTTATTGACTTCATTTAAATGAATGTGATATTTTACATTATTTTTTTCAATCAAATTGAAATCAAAAAATAGAATACAAATTAGGGAATTTTTTGTTCCCTAGCAGGAATTTTATTTTGTTGGTATACTATCACTGCTTTATAACATGATTTGGCCATCGGTCGGATCCATATATCCTCCACAGGAATCCCGTCCATCCAAAATCCAAATCAAAGGAGAAGCTATCGGTCGATGGTGAGGAAGAAGACAATGAACATGAAACAAGGTCACTACATAAGGATTACTATGGAATTTTAATAAAAATAATTTTATTTTCCCAAAAAACAATGCACTAACCCACATGTTTCCACAATGCCTTTCATTCCATATGAAACATTTATCCAATTTAATCACTAATTGACTCCGAACTCAAGAAGTCAACGGTTAACGGTAATGAGGACAATAAAGACAAAAATTTCACTAATTAAACTTCATTATTTGTATTTATTTTACTAAACTTATCAAAAGTAAACAATGCTAGCGAAAGGCCAAAACGAATTTAAACTGACGAGGAGAGGACGACGTTTAGAAATGTCAATTTGGTTTGTGTGCAAGTGTGTGTGAAAGTATGTGTAAATCTGCCAATAAATCGAGATTTAAAAGATCAATCGAGAAAAAAAACAGACCACGAAAAAAATCAATTTTTTTGGTTGTTAGGAACGTAAAATCTGAAAAAGATCAAGTTGACCCCCATAAAAATCAATTTTTTTGGTTGTTTGGAAAACCACAATAGACGCGACAGATAGGAAAATTGTTTTTTTTTATGTATTGCCTTTAGCTGACCGATTGACAGCACAAACGAGGTGTTTACACAATTAAACATGAGTTTCTTCACTTTAATTTTAAAGGCGCGTTTAGCGTTAAGCTGACTATTAAATTGATTATTGGTATGGTTAATTTTTTAGAGTCCATTTAAATATTTAAGTGATCTCTAAATTTGATTATTGGTAAGGCCCAAAGACTATAGTAAATAGTTACTATCATGGGGACGAATTTTGTAGTATTGCATAGAGCCTGTGCGCCGCTACAGTCGCCAGCAATTCCAAGTTTAGATGAAGGTAAGGTGAAGGGTAGGGTAAGGAATGAAGAAGAGCAGTAAGAGGGAGAGAATTGGAGATACGCATGGGATAATAAGCCGGAGACGGGAAAGAAAACGAACAAATATTTTTCGTGTCTGCTTTGACCTGGCACAGAAATTGAAAAATATTTTTTTGTCTCTTATGGTTTATGGGGGTAGCGATCATGTAAGGAGGTTAGGTAGGTATATTTAGGAATTGAAAATTTCAAATTCATGAAAAAGGATTTGCCGTTGGCTTTGCTTAATTGAAACAAGTTGCAGAAAATTTGTTTCAGTTAAGCTCGGTCAATCGAACTTCGGCTAAATAGTTAATAAGGTAGGTAGGTAGGTAGGTAGTATTAGAAAAGAAATGAAAACAATATACCTACCTAAGTACCTAATATATTTTGTGTCGACTGTGTAGGTTGGTGTGTAGGCAGTATTGAATAACTAATATTAATTGAAGTTAAGTGAATATTATAGTGAAGTTATATTGAAATATGTATTGAAATTATATTGAAGTTGACTTAGGTAGGTATGCAGAGTTCATTACAGTCGACAACAATTGTTTCAGGTAAAGTGTAGGTAGTTTATAACGGGTGATTTTTAAGCTGGTTTGGTTTTGGCAACACTGGTTTTGACAGCTGACGTGTGTTTAGTACCTTGTGTCACTGTCAAACAGCTTCAGTTTGGTTTGCAATTTAACCATGGATCGTCTTACAAATGAACAACGCTTGCAAATTATTGAATTTTACTATCAAAATTCGTGCTCGGTTCGAAATGTTCATCGCGCGCTGCTTGTGTTCAGCGATGAGGCTCATTTTCGGTTGAATGGGTACGTAAATAAGCAAAATTGCCGCATTTGGAGTGAAGATCAGCCAGAAGCATTGCAACAGCTACCAATGCATCCCGAAAAAGCCACTGTTTGGTGCGGTTTATGGGCCGGCGGCATTATTGGGCCTATTTCTTCAAAGATGATGCGAATCGCAGCGTTACTGTCAATGGTGAACGCTACCGAGCGATGATAACAAACTTTTTTTTGCCCGAAATGGAAGTTCTTGACTTGCATGATATGTGGTTTCAACAAGACGGTGCCACATGCCACACAGCACGCGAAACAATGGCGCAATTGCGAGGCGAGTTTGGTGAACAGTTAATTTCACGTTTCGGGCCGGTCAATTGGCCGCCTAGATCGTGCGATTTGACACCATTAGATTATTTTTTGTGGGGGTATGCCAAGGCTAATGTCTATAGGGACAAGCCCGCTTCGATTGACGCACTGGAAGCCAACATTTATGCATTCATTCGTGAGATACCGGCCGATATGTGTGAAAACGTATGCCAAAATTGGACTCAGCGGATGGGCTACCTGAGACGCAGCCGCGGTCAACATTTGCATGAAATTATCTTTAAACATTAAATTGCAAGGTTCAAACTATCGATTAAAATAAATATTTCATTCATTTTTTCGAATTTTTTGTGTTTTTTTTTAAAAAAAGTTCTAAACCTCTTAAAAAATCACCCGTCATATAGTAAGCATACACAAAAAATCTAGATCTAAACAATATTAGACCTATTCTATAGGATGTATTGTAGAATATTGAAATTTTTAGTATGGTAGGTAGGTAGGTACCTATTCAAAATATGAAAAAAAAGCGGAAAATAAAATAAAAATCAAAAACCTAATCAACTTTGACAAAAACATTTGAAAACAAATTTCGATAAGGTTTTAAAATAAGGTGCATAACTAGGTTGCAGAAACTTACTCTTACGTGCGATCTCACTGGTTCTAAAGTTCGAAATAAATTATTTTATTTTACCGACCTACCAAAAACACAGTTTAGTCAAAGTTAATGTTATGTAAGTAGGTACCTATACAAAAATGGACTGGACAATATAGTACAATGTTGCACACATGCATGGATGGAAATTATATTATTTAAGCTGGAAAATTGGTTTAAATCAACAAATTTAGGAATAAATTGATTAAAATACTTCTCAGCGTTTTCAACTCAATAAATAGTAATGATATTTAATAAATCTTAATTTATGAGGACGAAATCTTAAAAATACTAGAAGTGGTTTTAAAAATAATAAATTTTGTAAACATTTAAAAAAAAAAAATCGGTATGCCAATTATAAGTATTTACAAATGTGGAGTTAAGAATTGAGTTTAAAATAAATTATTTACCCGTTTGATATCGAATTTTCAAAAAATAATTTTGAAGTTTTTTTTTAAATCCAAAAACAATTTTTTGTATACAATATTCTTTAAATTTATTACAGACTTCTGCATAAAAACATTTATTTTTTTATATTTGTATTGCAAGTACTTTTATTTCTGGTTATGTGAATTTTTTTTGTTTAAAATCTTTTAGTTAATGTTAAAAAACCAAAACCGTTGTTTCCAAGTAGCTACCTAAAATAAAAATCGACCGAGTTGTTTTTAAAATATTGAGTTTTCCAGAAAATTACACGTTTGAACAAAATCTCGATATCGAATTTTTTACGAATACATGTCTTGCCATATATGTATGAATGTATGAAGTACCAAAAATTGAAAAAACAATTTTAATAAAAATAATTGTTTAGTGAGTAGAAATTTCGACTGTTTTATTTTTGAAAATTGAAAATGTCGGTCAAAACAAGTTTCACAAAGCCCAAAAAGCCAAAAATGAAGGCAGTGCATACCTATGACCTAAATTTTACTGATTTTTTTTTAATCTGTGGGCCAATTTTGAGAAAATTAAGATTTTCCTTTTTGGCCCAAAAATATTGTCTTTTATAGTCGTTTAAAAAATTGTATCGAATCTTTCGTTATGCTCTAGCTGATCAAACGGGCAGACGGAAGTTTTGCGAGAGCCACTTTTTTATGTACCGATATCTTAAGTAAAACCTGCTGAGAAAAATAACTTTCCAGCCACAAAATGCAATTTGCTGTGGTAACGAGAACCATTTTTATGCGCCGGTTAAATCTTTCATTGGAATTCAAAATGTTTCTTATTTTGCAGCATTTTTTGAAAAAAATGCATTCCACCCCAAAACTTCCACATAATGTATGTACCTATGTATTTACATAGGTACATACGTGTAAAAAATTACTTAATTTTCAATGGTGATAGACTAAGTAGCTCAAAGTAGGTTGTATGTTTTCTCGAAACGAATATTTGTTCAATAAAATAATAATTAAGCCATCAGCTTTATTTTTGCTTAATGAAATAACAGATATACCTAGGTTACAACGTAAGACGTAACATAAAAACTAATATAGGTCAGCGAACACGAATATACCTACAGCGAAAATGTTCGTTGAAAGTCGTAGAGACCAAAAAATTAAAACAAAAAAATTACCTACAACAATACACTAAATAAATTTGTGTTTATGAATTATGTTTTGAACGCTGATTTGTGTTTCTGAAAGTTTCTGTAATTTAAATTTCTGTTGTTTAACTATTTTTGTTGTGATCATACATAATTGTTGTTCAATTATGTCTGTGATGTGGGTAACGATTGCAATGTGTATGTTGTTATGAACTTGTAAAGGGTTTTCCAATAAGAGGTGTTATTTTTTATATTCAAAGAAAAATGGCATTTTTTGAGATAAATGATCGGATGTTTATTTCATTATAAAGAGGAAAGTATGCCGTTAATAATGGAACACAATATCAGCCAAATGGCCGCCACGACCACGCTTACAGGACCATATCCTTTTCGTGAAATTTTCCATAACCAAATCGCAAAGTGGCTGCCCTATGTCCTCGATAGCCTCACGAATTCCATCTTTGAGGTCTTGAATCGACGCTGGGCTGTTGGCGTAGACCTTATCTTTCACGTGGCCCCAAAGAAAGAAGTCGCAAGGTGTTAAATCACAAAATCTCGGTGGCCAATTGTGATCACCTCTTCGAGAGATAACACGGTCCGGAAACTTTTCCCGTAAAAGATCGATGGTTTCATTGCTTGTGTGGCACGTAGCGCCGTCTTGTTGAAAGTAAACGTTGTCCAGATCAATACCATCCAATTCCGGCCATAAAAAATCATTAATCATCTCTCGATAGCGCAATCCATTGACCGTAACTGTTGCTCCAGCCTCATTTTCGAAAAAGTAAGGTCCAATGACCCCGCCGGACCATAAACCGCACCAAACAGTCACGCGTTGAGGATGGGGAGGCTTTTCAACAATAACTCTTGGGTTTTCCGAGCCCCAGATGCGACAGTTTTGCTTGTTGACGTAGTCTCCGAGGTGGAAATGGGCCTCATCAGTCAAGATGATTTTTCGATGAAATTCCGGATCATTTTCATGCATTTCAAGGACCCAATCAGCAAAGACACGACGTTGTTGATGATCAGCCGGCTTGAGTTCTTGTGTTAACTGAACTTTATAAGCCTTAAGACCCAAGTCTTTATGCAAAATACGGTGTAATGACGTTTGTGGAATGCCTAATTCCAAAGAACGACGAGGAATGGACAAACCTGGGTTTTCTTCAACACTTTGGGCTACAACAGCAATATTCTCAGTTGTTCTTGAGCGACGTGCACGGGTTTTATTCTTCACATCACTAACTTGTCCCAACAGCTCGAATTTGTCCACCAATTTCTGTATTGCGGTCCGACAAGGTGCTTCACGACGACCCAAAAATGTTTTAGTTTTACGAACCGTCTCTGCCAAATTTTCACCATTTTTATAGTGAATTTTAATAATTTCAATGCGTTGTTGAAGCGTGTATCGTTCCATTTTTATGAATGGCGTAGTTTCTACTTGTCAAATGTCAAAAAATGACAGCTTCAAAAGTGACAGCTACCGAAATAGCGGGCTATTCAAAATAACACCTCTTATTGGAAAACCCTTTAGATGGATGTCGTACATTACTCGATTGAGTTTTATTTTTTTAATATAAAGTTGTTTAATTTCTTCTTTGATCCATGTTTTTTGTGCCGTGGTTTGTGCTTTTTTAGCAGCTGTGGATTTATTTTTGATGCTTACTTGTGCGTATTTTGGTATGATGTTCATTTCGAGGCATTTTTTTTGTTAAATTTGATGTTCATTGTGGCTTTTATTATTTTAAGTTTGGTGTTCTTGTATTTATAGACCATGGTTGCTTGTTCTGCTATTAGAGTCAATGTTTGATTTTGATCTCCAAGTTGCGTGTGTAATTTGATATGAAAGAAAAGGAAATCTTTATTGTTTAAATAAATTTAATTTTAATACCAACTAATATAACAACTTAAGTTTTATTGTTTTTCGACGCGTTTCGGAATCAATGTTCCATCTTCAGGTTGAAAAAAGTTAGTCTAAAAAAATAATTGTACTGCCACTTAATTTGTTTTAATTTGATTTAGTTTGTTTTCTGCTATCTTTGCTGTCATCTTGTCATTAGTATGTAGTTCTGTTTGATAAGTTTATGATTGCTGGTGCGGGCGATTTTTAACGTTCGTAAAATTGTATTGCGGTGTCATATAATGTGTTCGTTTTTAGTATAAGTTTGTCGTTGAGAAGTTTGTCCTGTTCTTGTTTGTTTGACTTGTATATTTCGAATTCCTCTAGTGCATCCAATAGTCTTCCTTTTTTGCAAAGATGCATTGCATCTTCTATATGCATTATTTTATATACTCCTGTGCAAGTACTTATGTTGATTTCGTTTTTGGTTGTAGTAATTTTTGAATGTTATTATTAGTTTTAAAAGTTACGTTAATATTGTGTTTCTTGAATTCATTTTTTATTGCGTTTGGTAAAATGTTTGTGTATTCTATCGATATGAATTTTGTGTCTATACTTTTGTTATCGTTGTTCTTGTATTTGTTCTTGATTTTCTGTTTTCGTTTTATCAATAGTTTGTCAATTATTTCTGCGTTATATTGGGATAATTAAAAGCCTGTTAATGAATGCGTTGTATGCTGCCATCTTTTGAGCATAAAGATGATAAGATTATTTATGTATTGTTATATCGGTATTTGTTGGTTTTCTGTAAATTTTATATTTCAATTTGTTATTTTGTTTGGTGATGTTTAAATCTAGAAAGTTGATGCTGTTTTCTGTTTCTATTTCGGCTGTGAATTGTATCTTGTTGTTTATGCTGTTTATGTAACGTTTTCCGAACACATCCCTAAACAAAACACAAAATATAACTATGCTCTACATCTAATGGACAACAACCATAACTACACAAATCTTGACAAGAACCTCAGCCCAATGTATCTTTGCAAAAAAGGAAGACTATTGTATGCACTAGAGGAATTCGAAATATACAAGTCAAACAAACAGGACAAACTTCTCAACGACAAACTTATACTAAAAACGAACACATTATATGACACCGTAATACAATCTTACGCACGTTAAAAGTCGCCCACACCAACAATCATAAACTTATCAAACAGAACTACTAATGACAAGATGAGAACAGAGATAGCAGAAAACAAACTAAATCAAATTAAAAGAAATTAAGTGGCAGTACAATTATTTTTTAAACTAACTTTTTTCAACCTGAAGATGGAACATTGATTCCGAAACGCGTCGAAAAATAATAAAACTTAAGTTGTGATATTAGTTGGTAATAAAATTAAATTTATTTAAACAATAAAGATTTCCTTTTCTTTCATATCAAATAACTACATACGTATATATACCTAACTATACCTGTGCGCTATTCCTTTTCACAATTCCTTTTTAAAGAAAATCAAATTCGCGACAAAAAATACAATTTCTTTTCCCTAACCATGACAGAATGACAAAAATTGAAAAATATAAACAAAAAATACAAAATTGTTTCTCTTCTTCATCCCTTATCTTAATTCTTCATTATCTTTATTTCATTTTGAAATATCCGTGACTACATCTATTGCTATATACCTATCCTGCAAAACCGAAGTATTGCGTAAGTGCTGCAGATGTCGCTACTATCGCTCCTCGCCATGATAGTACTATAGTTTCCATATACAAAGATACGTGTAAAACAAAAAGTATGCCCAAGTAATTAACTACAAAAATCATTGCATACTTCAAAGCGTTAGATTATCGAATCTTTTCAATAAAATCTATAGCTATACCTTAACCTAAATATACCCGTACTTACATACCTAAGTGAATAGAGACAATAAAAGAAAAAAATTTAATATTAAAGTGCATTTGAATGAGAAAGGAAAGAAATTGATGTACCTATAAGGTCATATAAGTAAAGTAAATTCAAGCGAATATGATTAACTTCTCTACCTAATAATATTTTACATTGTTTAATAAGATTTATTTTTTTTGCATTTGATTTGAAAGCTTTTTTTGATGGGAAGTTGTCAGGGTTGCAAAAGCTTAATTCACTTCTTAGCTTAAGCTTGGCTTTAATTCACAAGCTAGTGGCTCACTTATGAATTAAAAAAGAATTAATTCATAAGCTAGTAAGTGACTTATGAATTGAAAAATATTTAATTCAAAAGCAGGTTAGTGACTTAAGAATTAAAAATATCTTACTCATAAGCTAGTAATGTCGTTTTCATTTGGATGTTCGGAGTACTCCTTTTGCACTCTTTTTCACTCCTGCTACTCCAAAAGTCTTCGATTGGCAATTTCATATTGGAGTAGACGAGTAACACACACATATATATAAAGTTTTTCGTTGGATTAATTGTCAAAGGTGAGAAATACTTGAAGAAGCCATTTTGTTAAATGGCGGATTTAGGTAGTGTGTGTGTAAATTTAGGAAAGTCGGTGTTTTCATATTCGATTGGAATTGAAAAGGAGTAGAATAGACCGAAAATCCAATCGAAAAGGACATTAGTGACTGGTGAATTAACAAAATTTAATTCATAAGATAGTAAGTGACTTATGGATTAAAAAAAATTAATTCATAAGCTAGTTCCTCATTTGGAAATTCATAAGCTTGCTTTTAGTGCATAACTATAAACGAAAATGGTTTGGAGCTTTTGAAGAATTTTGAGTGAATCGCCCGCCGTGTATAACCAAATTAAATAAAAACCAATATAATAATCCTAAGCGGGCTTTAGGTCTTTCTTGATTTATTTTTTGATTGTTATCAAATAGAGGACGTTTCGTACGTGCTTACGTACTTCTTCAGGTCTCTAGAGAAACTTTAAATTAAAATTTATTTTTCGTTAAATATATAATACTTACATTTAATTTATCCTAAAAATATATATAAACAACTAAGAGTGATGTTGTGTTGTATTTTCTTTGTTTCTAATAGCCTTTATTATTGAAATTATTATTTTTATCTTAAATTTGAAAATCTTGAAAAAGACGTTTCAAATTTGTAAAATTCAAATAATAATTAATTATTTAAGAAAATTTTATTTTGAAAACCTATTCAAAACTTTATTTTCAAAATACATTTATTCAAAAACAAGTTATATCTACACAAAATAATACTCAAATTTATTTTACTATCTTTTTATAAATTGACCATAGATATTACTAAGTCCTTCACAGTCTGAACGTCTATTAACTGTATTTTCAGTATTTAAAATGTGTAACATTTCTATTAACATTCTTTTGTTATAATGTTTTTCTGTTTGTAAAATTTCTACATTACTGAAATCAGGTCTATGTCCTTCATCTATACAATGTAATGCTAAAGCAGTTTTTTGTGAATGTCCATTACTTATATCAGACCTATGACCTGTTATACGGTTCTTGAGTTTTTGCATAGATGTTCCTACATAAGCAGACGAACAACCTAATATTCCATCACCTAAACATCTTATTTTGTAGATAATGTCTGATTTATCTTCTTTTAGTATTTTACTTTTAAGATTGGTAAATAAAGAAGTTCTTAAAGTATTAGCCGATTTAAAAGCTATACGAACATTTTCTTTATTTCTTAAAGGAGCATCTAATATACGGTTTGAAAGACTCGGAATATATAAAACGCTTTTATACGAAAATTGTTGTACATTTGTTTGCAAATTTGTTTGTATTAAAGGATTGAAATATTTATTTATTAATGTTTTGATAACATTAATAGGGAAAGAATTAGAAGATAATGTTTCTATAATTATTTTTATATTTTTATGACGAAAGGTAATGTCACTGATATTCAATACTCTACCTATAAAATTTTTTGCTGTGTTAATAATAACCTGTTTTGGTTGTCTAGAATTATAATTAATAAGACGTCCTGATGCTGTTGGTTTTTTATACCAATCAAAAATTAAACGATTATTTTTCTTTACTATTAAGACATCGAGATATGGAAGTTTTCCATTTTTTTCCACTTCTACTGTAAATTGTAAGCTAGGATGAAAAGCATTAAGAGCATTTAGAGTAGAATTAACTTCATTAGATTTTAGAATAATAAATATGTCATCAACATATTTAGTAATTATTTTTGGTTTATAAGGAAGTTTATCAAAAACATTATCTAGTAAAGTTTCCATAACTATATCTGCTAAGATTGGAGAGGCAGGACTACCCATTGGAACTCCTTGTTTTTGTTGATAAATTATTTTATCAAATTCTAAATAATTATTATCTATTACACAATATCGTAAAATTTCTAAAAATTTTAACTTCGGAATTCCAGTATATTCTCTAATAATATCCCAATTATTTTCCACCAATTCTAATGCCAATGGGATAGGAATATTGGTGAATAATGACACAACATCAAAAGATACTAAAATATTATCTTCTTCTAATATAATTGGTGATACGATTGAAATAAAATTTGAAGAATTTTTAACATTATATTTAGAATTTTTTGTTATATTATTTAAAATGTTAACTATATATTTTGAAAGCTCATAACATGGAACTGTTAAAGAAGAACAAATTGGTCTTAGTGGGAAATTCTGTTTATGTATTTTCGGTAACCCATATATTTTAGGACTGTTAGAAGTGTATGTTGTCATACGCTTTTTCTCATAAGCGTCTATAAGTCTACGTTGGAATAAATCTTTAACAAAAATATTATTACGGCTTTGCAGTCTGTTAGTTGGGTCATTTCTCATAATAGTATACGTGTTTCTGTCTGCCATCATATCTTTCATTTTATTTATGTAATCTGATTTAAATATTGCTACGGTAACGTTCCCTTTATCAGCAGGAACAATATAAATTTCAGGATGTCTTTTCAAAAATTTTTTTGTCTCAGTATATATTTTACTTAAATATTTATCAAAAGAAGGGATGGGTGCAAATCTCAAATAATTTTGTAATATTTGTGTGAAACAAAACCGTGCAGGTTCATGTTCACTATGTTCTTTTGTTTTAATAAGTTCTTCGCCATCAGCAATCATTTTAAACATTGGGAAATTGTTTTTCTGAACTGGTAGTGCGAATTTGGGCCCTAGTGACAAAAGCCATTTGACATCCTCTGGAAAATCAATTTGAGTCTTATTAACAACCCAATTTTCATTGAAATGTGTTCTCATTTCAATCTTAAGTTTTGATTTTAACAGTTCAAGTTTTCTTTTTTGAGAATATTTTGAACTATCATTAATTTTATTTTGAGATTGTTCTTGACTTCTGAAAAAATTTAAATATTCATTTTCTAATAACCTATTTTTGATTTTATATTCTAATGTGTCTAATAATCTCTTCTGTTTTCTAATTTGTGATTGTTTAAATGAAATAGAAATGTTTAGCAATTTTGAATGATAATTTCTTGAAGTTGAATATAATTTTCTTTTCAAAACTCCATCAAATTCTTCATCATCAAGATCAAAAACCGATGAAACATTTTTGGTAGAGTTTTGAATAAACTCAGGAATCAACCCATATTCTCTACATTTTAGAAGAAAAACTAACGTGTTTTTGTTTTTAACATTGCTTACCCCAATTCTGCTATATGTCTTTAAATTATTGCAAGTTTCGATACCGTAATTATTCTTAACGTATTCATAAAAACTCATTGTTGAAAAATGTTTGATATTAATACGGCGTGCCCTCCGTTATAATAATTATTCCTATTTCGTGACCCTTTTTTTAAATTAATATAATAATCCTAAGCGGGCTTTAGGTCTTTCTTGATTTATTTTTTGATTGTTATCAAATAGACGACGTTTCGTACGTGCTTACGTACTTCTTCAGGTCTCTAGAGAAACTTTAAATTAAAATTTATTTTTCGTTAAATATATAATACTTACATTTAATTTATCCTAAAAATATATATAAACAACTAAGAGTGATGTTGTGTTGTATTTTCTTTGTTTCTAATAGCCTTTATTATTGAAATTATTATTTTTATCTTAAATTTGAAAATCTTGAAAAAGACGTTTCAAATTTGTAAAATTCAAATAATAATTAATTATTTAAGAAAATTTTATTTTGAAAACCTATTCAAAACTTTATTTTCAAAATACATTTATTCAAAAACAAGTTATATCTACACAAAATAATACTCAAATTTATTTTACTATCTTTTTATAAATTGACCATAGATATTACTAAGTCCTTCACAGTCTGAACGTCTATTAACTGTATTTTCAGTATTTAAAATGTGTAACATTTCTATTAACATTCTTTTGTTATAATGTTTTTCTGTTTGTAAAATTTCTACATAACTGAAATCAGGTCTATGTCCTTCATCTATACAATGTAATGCTAAAGCAGTTTTTTGTGAATGTCCATTACTTATATCAGACCTATGACCTGTTATACGGTTCTTGAGTTTTTGCATAGATGTTCCTACATAAGCAGACGAACAACCTAATATTCCATCACCTAAACATCTTATTTTGTAGATAATGTCTGATTTATCTTCTTTTAGTATTTTACTTTTAAGATTGGTAAATAAAGAAGTTCTTAAAGTATTAGCCGATTTAAAAGCTATACGAACATTTTCTTTATTTCTTAAAGGAGCATCTAATATACGGTTTGAAAGACTCGGAATATATAAAACGCTTTTATACGAAAATTTCAATCCTTTAATACAAACAAATTTGCAAACAAATGTACAACAATTTTCGTATAAAAGCGTTTTATATATTCCGAGTCTTTCAAACCGTATATTAGATGCTCCTTTAAGAAATAAAGAAAATGTTTGTATAGCTTTTAAATCGGCTAATACTTTAAGAACTTCTTTATTTACCAATCTTAAAAGTAAAATACTAAAAGAAGATAAATCAGACATTATCTACAAAATAAGATGTTTAGGTGATGGAATATTAGGTTGTTCGTCTGCTTATGTAGGAACATCTATGCAAAAACTCAAGAACCGTATAACAGGTCATAGGTCTGATATAAGTAATGGACATTCACAAAAAACTGCTTTAGCATTACATTGTATAGATGAAGGACATAGACCTGATTTCAGTAATGTAGAAATTTTACAAACAGAAAAACATTATAACAAAAGAATGTTAATAGAAATGTTACACATTTTAAATACTGAAAATACAGTTAATAGACGTTCAGACTGTGAAGGACTTAGTAATATCTATGGTCAATTTATAAAAAGATAGTAAAATAAATTTGAGTATTATTTTGTGTAGATATAACTTGTTTTTGAATAAATGTATTTTGAAAATAAAGTTTTGAATAGGTTTTCAAAATAAAATTTTCTTAAATAATTAATTATTATTTGAATTTTACAAATTTGAAACGTCTTTTTCAAGATTTTCAAATTTAAGATAAAAATAATAATTTCAATAATAAAGGCTATTAGAAACAAAGAAAATACAACACAACATCACTCTTAGTTGTTTATATATATTTTTAGGATAAATTAAATGTAAGTATTATATATTTAACGAAAAATAAATTTTAATTTAAAGTTTCTCTAGAGACCTGAAGAAGTACGTAAGCACGTACGAAACGTCGTCTATTTGATAACAATCAAAAAATAAATCAAGAAAGACCTAAAGCCCGCTTAGGATTATTATATTAATTTAAAAAAAGGGTCACGAAATAGGAATAATTGTTATAACGGAGGGCACGCCGTATTAATATCAAACATTTTTCAACAATGAGTTTTTATGAATACGTTAAGAATAATTACGGTATCGAAACTTGCAATAATTTAAAGACATATAGCAGAATTGGGGTAAGCAATGTTAAAAACAAAAACACGTTAGTTTTTCTTCTAAAATGTAGAGAATATGGGTTGATTCCTGAGTTTATTCAAAACTCTACCAAAAATGTTTCATCGGTTTTTGATCTTGATGATGAAGAATTTGATGGAGTTTTGAAAAGAAAATTATATTCAACTTCAAGAAATTATCATTCAAAATTGCTAAACATTTCTATTTCATTTAAACAATCACAAATTAGAAAACAGAAGAGATTATTAGACAAATTAGAATATAAAATCAAAAATAGGTTATTAGAAAATGAATATTTAAATTTTTTCAGAAGTCAAGAACAATCTCAAAATAAAATTAATGATAGTTCAAAATATTCTCAAAAAAGAAAACTTGAACTGTTAAAATCAAAACTTAAGATTGAAATGAGAACACATTTCAATGAAAATTGGGTTGTTAATAAGACTCAAATTGATTTTCCAGAGGATGTCAAATGGCTTTTGTCACTAGGGCCCAAATTCGCACTACCAGTTCAGAAAAACAATTTCCCAATGTTTAAAATGATTGCTGATGGCGAAGAACTTATTAAAACAAAAGAACATAGTGAACATGAACCTGCACGGTTTTGTTTCACACAAATATTACAAAATTATTTGAGATTTGCACCCATCCCTTCTTTTGATAAATATTTAAGTAAAATATATACTGAGACAAAAAAATTTTTGAAAAGACATCCTGAAATTTATATTGTTCCTGCTGATAAAGGGAACGTTACCGTAGCAATATTTAAATCAGATTACATAAATAAAATGAAAGATATGATGGCAGACAGAAACACGTATACTATTATGAGAAATGACCCAACTAACAGACTGCAAAGCCGTAATAATATTTTTGTTAAAGATTTATTCCAACGTGGACTTATAGACGCTTATGAGAAAAAGCGTATGACAACATACACTTCTAACAGTCCTAAAATATATGGGTTACCGAAAATACATAAACAGAATTTCCCACTAAGACCAATTTGTTCTTCTTTAACAGTTCCATGTTATGAGCTTTCAAAATATATAGTTAACATTTTAAATAATATAACAAAAAATTCTAAATATAATGTTAAAAATTCTTCAAATTTTATTTCAATCGTATCACCAATTATATTAGAAGAAGATAATATTTTAGTATCTTTTGATGTTGTGTCATTATTCACCAATATTCCTATCCCATTGGCATTAGAATTGGTGGAAAATAATTGGGATATTATTAGAGAATATACTGGAATTCCGAAGTTAAAATTTTTAGAAATTTTACGATATTGTGTAATAGATAATAATTATTTAGAATTTGATAAAATAATTTATCAACAAAAACAAGGAGTTCCAATGGGTAGTCCTGCCTCTCCAATCTTAGCAGATATAGTTATGGAAACTTTACTAGATAATGTTTTTGATAAACTTCCTTATAAACCAAAAATAATTACTAAATATGTTGATGACATATTTATTATTCTAAAATCTAATGAAGTTAATTCTACTCTAAATGCTCTTAATGCTTTTCATCCTAGCTTACAATTTACAGTAGAAGTGGAAAAAAATGGAAAACTTCCATATCTCGATGTCTTAATAGTAAAAAAAAATAATCGTTTAATTTTTGATTGGTATAAAAAACCAACAGCATCAGGACGTCTTATTAATTATAATTCTAGACAACCAAAACAGGTTATTATTAACACAGCAAAAAATTTTATAGGTAGAGTATTGAATATCAGTGACATTACCTTTCGTCATAAAAATATAAAAATAATTATAGAAACATTATCTTCTAATTCTTTCCCTATTAATGTTATCAAAACATTAATAAATAAATATTTCAATCCTTTAATACAAACAAATTTGCAAGCAAATGTACAACAATTTTCGTATAAAAGCGTTTTATATATTCCGAGTCTTTCAAACCGTATATTAGATGCTCCTTTAAGAAATAAAGAAAATGTTCGTATAGCTTTTAAATCGGCTAATACTTTAAGAACTTCTTTATTTACCAATCTTAAAAGTAAAATACTAAAAGAAGATAAATCAGACATTATCTACAAAATAAGATGTTTAGGTGATGGAATATTAGGTTGTTCGTCTGCTTATGTAGGAACATCTATGCAAAAACTCAAGAACCGTATAACAGGTCATAGGTCTGATATAAGTAATGGACATTCACAAAAAACTGCTTTAGCATTACATTGTATAGATGAAGGACATAGACCTGATTTCAGTTATGTAGAAATTTTACAAACAGAAAAACATTATAACAAAAGAATGTTAATAGAAATGTTACACATTTTAAATACTGAAAATACAGTTAATAGACGTTCAGACTGTGAAGGACTAAGTAATATCTATGGTCAATTTATAAAAAGATAGTAAAATAAATTTGAGTATTATTTTGTGTAGATATAACTTGTTTTTGAATAAATGTATTTTGAAAATAAAGTTTTGAATAGGTTTTCAAAATAAAATTTTCTTAAATAATTAATTATTATTTGAATTTTACAAATTTGAAACGTCTTTTTCAAGATTTTCAAATTTAAGATAAAAATAATAATTTCAATAATAAAGGCTATTAGAAACAAAGAAAATACAACACAACATCACTCTTAGTTGTTTATATATATTTTTAGGATAAATTAAATGTAAGTATTATATATTTAACGAAAAATAAATTTTAATTTAAAGTTTCTCTAGAGACCTGAAGAAGTACGTAAGCACGTACGAAACGTCGTCTATTTGATAACAATCAAAAAATAAATCAAGAAAGACCTAAAGCCCGCTTAGGATTATTATATTAATTTAAAAAAAGGGTCACGAAATAGGAATAATTAAATAAAAACCAATATTTATAAAATTTAACGTCACTAACTAGTTTATGAATTAAAAAACTTTTAATTCACAAGTCACTAACTAGCTTATGAACTAATTTTTTTTTAATTCCTAAGTCAATCACTAGCTTAGGTATGAATTAAATTAAATTAATTCACCAGTCACTAACTAGCTTATGAATTAGATTTTTTTCAATTCTTAAGTCACTAACCTGCTAATGAATTAAATATTTTTCAATTCATAAGTCATTAACTAGCTTATGAATTAAATATTTTTAATTCAAAAATTCGCAACCCTGGAAGTGGTTCCATAGGAATTTTCAGAACATGGATATGATTCTTGACCTGGATAACTAAAATTTTATTTTTAAGGGAAGACATGGTGGTGTTTTGAGAACACCTACTTGCAGTTGGGATGGTGACGTCAACAACTATGGTAAGAAGGTGAATTACTGATGAGCACTACTATAGGGGGTTACAGCAATCAATATTACGAGGCTGCAGTAGCCATGGACGTATCACAGGGGTTATAATTAAAATACAGATATTTGTATGAACCTTTTCTTTACCATTGGGATGACATTCGGTCTCAAGAGTTTTTTTTTCTTGAACCTCTTTTCATCTAAGAGTTAAATTTAATATACAATTTTCGGCATGATTAAATGAACGAAACACACGTTCTAACTACTTTGGCAAGATCCCACCCGTTCCGACGAGCTTAGCCTTATCTTAAACAAGCATGCCGAGCCATAAGTAGTTAGGACACCCTCAACTTCAGCTGCCAGGATCAGCCTATGGATTCCTGTACGCCTTATGTCGTAATGGTGGCATTGAGAATAGAGGTTTGCTTGGACACAACAAATTTGGATTCCGTTTAGTGCTTTTGTTTTGGCGTTTTGAGGGCCATAGCACCTCCCTTTAGGGACAATTTACTATCTATTTTTGACTGTCCTTGTTGGTACACCAGGTTCCGTTACAAATCACAGACGAATCCGGCAAATGTCAGACGAAACGGCAATTTACAATTTTTAAATCACAGACGAATCTGGCAAATCACGGACGAATCCGGCAAATCACAGACGAATCTGGCAAATCTGGGACGAATCCGTCAAATCAAAGACGAATCTAGTAAATAAACAGACGGATCTGGCAAATCACGGACCAATCTGGCAAATCACAGACGAATCTGGCAATTCACAAACGAATCCGGCAAATCAGGGACGAATCCGGCTAACCACAGACGAATCTGGCAAATAACAGACGAATCTTGCAAATCACGGACGAATCCAGCAATCACAGACGAATCTGGCAAACCACAGTCGAATCTGGCAAATCACGGACAAATCCGGCAAATCACAGACGAATCCTGCAAATCACAGACAATTCCGACAAATCACAGACGAATCTGGTAAACCACAGAAAAAATTGGCAAGTTACGAACGAGTCTTGCAAATCACAGACGAATCTGGCAATCATGGACGAATCCGGCAATCACAGACGAATCTGGCAAACCACAAACGAATCAGGCAAATCACGGACGAATCCGCTAATCACAGACGAATCTGGCAAATCACAGACGAATCTGGAAAATTACATATGAATCTGGCAAATCACGGACGAATACGGCAAGTCACAGACGAATTTGGTAAATCACGGATGAATGCGGCAATCACAGACGACGAATCAGGCAAATCACGGACGAATCCGGCAATCACAGACGAATCCGACAAATCACAGACGCATCTGGCAAATCACAGACAAATCCGGCAATTCACAGACGAATCTGGCAAATGACGGACGAATCCGGCAAATCACAGACGAATCTGGCAAATCACGGATGAATGCGGCAATCACAGACGAATCCTGCAAATCACGGACGATTCTGGCAAATCATGGACGAATCCGGCAAATCAAAGATGAATCTGGCAAATCTTGGACGAATCCGACAAATCACAGACAAATCTGGTAAATCAAAGACGAATCTAGAAAATTACAGATGAATCTGGCAAATCACGGACGAATACGGCAAATCACAGACGAATTTGGCAAATCACGGACGAATCCGGAAAATCACAGATGAATCTGGCAAATCACAGACGAATCAGGCAAATCACAGACGAATATGGCTAATCACAGACGAATCTGGCAAATCACGGACGAATCCGGCAAATCACAGACGAATCTGGCAGATCACGGACTAATCTGGCAAATCACAGACGAATCTGGCAAATCACGGATGAATGCCGCAATCGCAGACGAATCTGGCAAATCACGGACGAATCTGGCAAATCACGAACGAATCCGGCAAATCACAGACGAATCTTGCAAATCACGGACGAACCCGGCAATCAAAGACGAATCTGGCAAACCACAGACGAATCAGGCAAATAACGGACGAATCCGCCAATCACAGACGAATCTGGCAAATCACAGACGAATCTAGAAAATTACAGATGAATCTGGCAAATCACGGACGAATACGGCAAATCACAGACGAATTTGGCAAATCACGGACGAATCCGGAAAATCACAGATGAATCTGGCAAATCACAGACGAATCAGGCAAATCACAGACGAATATGGCTAATCACAGAGGAATCTGGCAAATCACGGACGAATCCGGCAAATCACAGACGAATCTGGCAAATCAAGGATGAATGCCGCAATCGCAGACGAATCTGGCAAATCACGGACGAATCTGGCAAATCACGAACGGATCCGACAAATCACAGACGAATCCTGCAAATCACGGACGAACCCGGCAATCACAGACGAATCTGGCAAACCACAGTCGAATCTAGCAAATCACAGACAAATCCGGCAAATCACAGACGAATCTGGCAAATCACGGATGAATGCCGCAATCGCAGACGAATCTGGCAAATCACGGACGAATCTGGCAAATCACGAACGAATCCGGAAAATCACAGACGAATCTTGCAAATCACGGACGAACCCGGCAATCACAGACGAATCTGGCAAATCGCGGACGAATCCGGCAAATCACAGACGAATCTGGCAAATCACGGACGAATCCGGCAAATCACAGACGAATCTGGAAAATCACGGATGAATGCCGCAATCGCAGACGAATCTGGCAAATCACGGACGAATCTGGCAAATCACGAAAGAATCCGGCAAATCATAGACGAATATGGCTAATCACAGACGAATCTGGCAAATCACGGACGAATCCGGCAAATCACAGACGAATCTGGCAAATCACGGACGAATCCGCCAATCACAGACGAATCTGGCAAATGAAAGACGAATCTGGCAAATGACGGACGAATCTGGCCAATCTCGGACGGCTCCGGCAAATCACGGACGAATCCGGCAAATCATAACGAATCTGGCAATATTTACCTTGGTTGACTCTTTACATCAAAGACCCCTTACCGCTGGTGGGGAAGTCTTTAGTTGGTATCAGATCTGCACTCGGCGGTGGCGGTTTCGATACTGATTTTGCTGTTTGTATGACGGTCTCTTATATCCCTTTCTGGTCAAACCATGCGTCAGCTGTAAAACTACGGAGCGAACATTTCCAAGGAGCAGCACATCACTTTCGACCACGTAGACTAGGGAAAGGTGGGGCGGAGCACGGGCTTCATCCAATTTTTATTTATGTTGTATTTTGCGTATTGCAACAGGTGAAACGGCACGAGACGGGTTGGCTGATATCAGCTTGTTTACTTCACCACCCAATATTTAGACCCTGATTGCTAAAAGCGACATGGGGGCGGCAAGAGGGTGATGGCTAAACTCATCATCGATGTTCTTGATCGTCACCTAGTTCCTGCTTTCAGTGGAGTTCTACCTTCTTCGTACATGTTTTCTAATGCAATTACACTACACCTACAGCCTAATTTATTAGAATTCGCTTAACACCTCTAAACGGCTGAATAGTTATGTAGTTCATAAGCATTTATGATGCCACTATTCAACGTTGCATAAATCCTAATTCATAAAATATATCCCTACACATTATAGTTATAATGCGCTTGTGTCAAATAAAGTACCAAGAAAGGAAAATCTATTACGTTTTACTGCCACAATTGATTGACAATACTAAGCTCTGAAAGTGAAAAATCAATAAAAAAAATTCTGCTGCGCCGATTGGATTAGTTTAAATTTCTTTTAATATTACTAATGTACCTACCTATTCTTATTACTGTTTCTTTTGTGCCGTGTTAGCAAATATAGTTTAATATTTTAGAACAAAAAATTCATTGTTTTTATTGAAATAATTGTTCCATTCACTGACAGTGCGATCAAATTGAGATGAATATACCAACATCTATTAGGGTGGCACTTATTTTGGTAGTGTTTTTTTTTTTATTTATTCTGTGTGTCCCACTGAAAATAGTCAATAAACTTTAATTTCGGCATACATCTAAGCATATGTATATTAAAAATAAAGAATTTCCATCAAATTTTATACCTTCACCGACATTTTAAGTAAAAGTCAGAAAACTGCGTGCATTTTTAATGAAAAGTTTTAACTTCTCGGTGGGATACGTCGCCCTTAGCCGATTTCAAAAAAATTTAACAACATTTTGGTTTGTACAAAGAAGCTTCATAATTAAGCTTGATCACTTTCAGGAGGGGACAAAAAAGACATTAAGCATTCCCAAAATAAGCGCCACCCGTACAACATTGTATTTTATTCTCGTCTGTGTATGAGTCAAAGTGACATTTCGATACTTAAACATCCTTATGTATGCACTATTCAACCTCCAAACGCGTTTAGCTTCTAATGCCTCTATTCAACGTTGCATAAGTTTTATGAATAACATTTTTGCGTTTAGTTGAATTATTTATAAGGAGTGAATAGTTCTATGCACTCGCTATGATGCATTTATAAATTCGGCTGCTAGTATTGATTGTTGTTGTTTTTCGGTTAGTGTGGGGAATTTCTGATATCTGTGTTGTTGGTGATCTTTTAGTAATCAGTTAGTTATTTATAGCTTGAGCTGTGTATATTCTATGGGGCATGTTGCCGGATGGGTAAGTATTTTCTACTTTCTAGGCGCGTAGTCAAGTAGAGACATGAAAGTAGTAAGTATACGGGACAGGTAATTTGGTTTGGTATGGGAGTTGGTGGTATAGGGAATGGTGTTTAGGAAAGGGACAAATGCGTAGGTGGGGGGGGGGGGGACGGAATTGTAATGCTCTATTACAAAATATCATGTCCATATTGTGATAAAAAAATAAGGGGATTCATGCAACGGCGTAAAACACTAGATAAGTTTATCTTTTGGATAAGTTTATCTGTTGGTAAATGAACTGTCAAGTTTTGTATGGGAAATGGTTTACGCAAATTGGATAAAATTATCTAAGGATTTTGCTGCGGAAACTTATGGCGAATTTCTTTCAAAAAAGAAATCGAATTTTTTCTAAACAGAATCGAAATTTTTCTGTCAATTGAACGGAATTCGTATTTCGTAAAAGAATCGATTTTTTTTTGGTGTGATTGTGTTTGTGTTACTTTATAGCTGCAATTGACGCAAAACGTCAAGAAATTATTCAGAAAACTATTAAGGTTGTTTGCTTTTGTTGTGAGAAAAATGTTTTACCAACAGAATCAAATTAATAAATAAAAGATATTAGCCAGCTTATACGTTGGCAATTTGTTGGTGCATTTTATTTGTTTGAACTTCTATTTGCACATATGTTTTTAAAGAAAATTGTTATTGAAAAGTTTTCACTTGCACTGAAAGTTCTTAACACGTCTTGCACTCGCGAATTTTTTTTTTTTTTGTCAAATTTGTGTTTGATAATGAACAAGGCACAATTAATTACTTTTATAGCTGTATTGACTGAATATATTGTTGAATATTTTATTAAATTATGTAGAATTCGTTCCAACCAAAAAATAAACAACTCGTCTTCCAAAAATTCCGCGACATTCAATTTATGACGTATTAGAAATGTCAAGTCTTCATAGTGTGTGTGCAAATCACTGTGAAATCTTGCTAAAAACGCAAGATTTGTTTTGACAGAAAAGAATCGATTTTGTTTAGAAAAAATTCGATTCTGTTTAGAAAAAATTCGAATTTTTTGTTGAAAGGAATTCGCCATTATACAAATTTATTTGGATTAACTTATACAAACGTCATTGTGACTTTTAGAATTAGACGTGTTCAGATATTATGATACAAATGATGTCTCTGACCGCGTTCTGTAACTATTGCATTGCGATTAGTTAGCGATAAAAGTTGTGAATTAAAACGTTCTTTATAGAAAAAAAGTTGTAAAATATGTAAAACGTAGTTTATAAAAAAAAGCGTTGTGAATTAAACGTAGTTCATACAAAAAAAAATAAATTAGGACGTCTTCATTTAGTCAACGATTATGAAAAAGTGCATTTTTAAGGTAGAACTAATTATAAAGGCTCTTCTAAACCAATGAGAATCATTCGTTGGCGAGAAAGAAGCTACATCAATATCGTGTTGTTATTGTTTTTGTCGTCTTCAACGAATGATCGATCGCATTCGCTTGGGAGATTAAAGGTGCACCCAAACCAATGCGATTCATTCGTTGATGACTAAGAAAGCAACAATTACAACACGTAGTTGTCAATGAAAACAACAACAAACAATACTAATATATCGCATACGAATATTTTGTATTGGTTCGGGAGAACTGTCAGAAGCAGATGTCATAAGCCAATGAAAAGTAGAATGCTGAACAGTAAAAATCAGAATTGAGCCATAATTCACTCTGTCTCTTTTCTCCGTCCTTGTCAGGTGCACTTGGGGCGCTCTTCACTTCCCAAAGCAAAAGTTAACGAAAATCAAGAAACCGACATTATGGGTGCGTCATATGATTTTTTTGTATTCTCTCATTTTCGTTTGACCACTGCGACTATTGCCACTACATTATTCATTAAATCCAGATTAAAACTTTAATCCAGATGTATCCAATCATTTAATCAAAATATTAATCAAATTTTGTTTGATCTAATATCAAATTAATCCATTTGCATTAACTGCCATATTTTTCAGTCGTTTAATGCAGATTAAAACTTTAATCGAGGTGTATTCACTTATAAAGGGTTTTCCAATAAGAGGTGTTATTTTGAATAGTCCGCTATTTCGGTAGCTGTCACTTTTGAAGCTGTCATTTTTTGACATTTGACAAGTAGAAACTACGCCATTAATAAAAATGGAACGATACACGCTTCAACAACGCATTGAAATTATTAAAATTCACTATAAAAATGGTGAAAATTTGGCAGAGACGGTTCGTAAAACTAAAACATTTCTGGGTCGTCGTGAAGCACCTTGTCGGACCGCAATACAGAAATTGGTGGACAAATTCGAGCTGTTGGGACAAGTTAGTGATGTGAAGAATAAAACCCGTGCACGTCGCTCAAGAACAACTGAGAATAATATTGCTGCTGTAGCCCAAAGTGTTGAAGAAAACCCAGGTTTGTCCATTCCTCGTCGTTCTTTGGAATTAGGCATTCCACAAACGTCATTACACCGTATTTTGCATAAAGACTTGGGTCTTAAGGCTTATAAAGTTCAGTTAACACAAGAACTCAAGCCGGCTGATCATCAACAACGTCGTGTCTTTGCTGATTGGGTCCTTGAAATGCATGAAAATGATCCGGAATTTCATCGAAAAATCATCTTGACTGATGAGGCCCATTTCCACCTCGGAGGCTACGTCAACAAGCAAAACTGTCGCATCTGGGGCTCGGAAAACCCAAGAGTTATTGTTGAAAAGCCTCTCCATCCTCAACGCGTGACTGTTTGGTGCGGTTTATGGTCCGGCGGGGTCATTGGACCTTACTTTTTCGAAAATGAGGCTGGAGCAACAGTTACGGTCAATGGATTGCGCTATCGAGAGATGATTAATGATTTTTTATGGCCGGAATTGGATGGTATTGATCTGGACAACGTTTACTTTCAACAAGACGGCGCTACGTGCCACACAAGCAATGAAACCATCGATCTTTTACGGGAAAAGTTTCCGGACCGTGTTATCTCTCGAAGAGGTGATCACAATTGGCCACCGAGATTTTGTGATTTAACACCTTGCGACTTCTTTCTTTGGGGCCACGTGAAAGATAAGGTCTACGCCAACAGCCCAGCGTCGATTCAAGACCTCAAAGATGGAATTCGTGAGGCTATCGAGGACATAGGGCAGCCACTTTGCGATTTGGTTATGGAAAATTTCATGAAAAGGATATGGTCCTGTAAGCGTGGTCGTGGCGGCCATTTGGCTGATGTTGTGTTCCATTATTAACGGCATACCTTCCTCTTTATAATGAAATAAACATCCGATCATTTATCTCAAAAAATGCCATTTTTCTTTGAATATCAAAATAACACCTCTTATTGGAAAACCCTTTATAATCCAAAAATTAATCTCATTAAGTTTGATCTAATGTCACATTAGTCCATTTGGATTAAAAGGTCATTTTAATCCAAGACTGAATAATATGGCGGTTATAGTTCTACCTATCTTAAAATTTTGTATCGTTCCGAGAAATATGTCTCCGATTTCGCGTTGGTTTGGGAAAGGTTCTCCATTTAAAAATAACTTCGAAATTTGAACTCGTCTAACCTGTCACACAAAAATCTGTCAAATAATTTCGTTTCAGGAAATAATTTGTTTGCACAAATAAAGTTTGTCAAAAAGCTGATTCAATTACGCAGCATTTATCCAAATGAATAAAAAGGACGTTCACATAAACTTTTGCGGAGACTTATCTAGTTTCATGAATACCCTTAATATTTCTTATAACTAGATATCACCTAATAAATTATAAGCTGTTTTACAAGTTGCTTCATTGGAATTTTACTAAAGATAGGTATATATTTATACATATACAGCAGAATTTCCATAAGTCGAACCCTCAAAATGAAAGAAAAAAAAATTCGAATTGTTGAAACTTCGATTTAAAGAAATGAGACAAAACTTTTAGTTTTACTGTTTTATTTCAGTAAATGGAATATTAAAAAGGAGAAAATAGTTTTTGATTAATAGAAGCTTTAAAAAAATCATAAATCATTCGTTGACGTTTTTTTTTTCATTGTATGATTCATACAAAATTTCAATCTCGTGAATTACATTGAAAAAACCATCCAGCGTGTGTTTTGAACAATGCCATTTCTAATTGAAAAAAATATCGTACATCAAAATTTGTTATGCTGAAATTGAGAGGTTATCATTCCTAAGAGACTGCCTTGCCAACACTCAAATTGAAGAGGTTTTTTTCTCATTGTGTTCTTGTCGTTGCCGTGAAGTGTCGGCATATTTTAATACTTTCTCTGTTGTTTAGTATACTGCAAAGTGTACTTTGAGGTAAAATATATTGTATGGCCTTCAGTTTTTGTTCAAATGGAAGTTGCTTGAATTTCTTCCTGACATTAAAAATTGTGAATTCATCCATTTCCCACAAAAAAATTGAAGCCTTACTATAGGAACTTCTCGCATGAAAAATGTTTAACCCGTTCAAAACAGAAGTTCAAATAAAAAACATACAAACTTTGAGCACAGCCATCCCTCATCCCCCAAACCAACGCTAAACATTCGGAGCGAATATGCGACGACTGGAAATGTTTGAAGATTCGCATCACGCCAGTGTGGGTGCTCCCATTGATCTCCATGTAAATAAATTAAGACAGATTCGTCGTCGTTCGGAAGTATTCGCATTGGTTTGGGAGGGGCTTTAGACTCAAGTACTTTTCAAAAAATTTAAACAAAAAGGATTTCCCCAATTAGAGAAAAAGTTCGAATTGAAGAGACTTTTTCGGCATCAAACGCAATCTAAAAAATTCGAAATATAGAGAAATTCGAGTTACAGAAGTTCAAATTATGGAGGGCAAAATTCATGAAAATAAAGTTGAAAATGCAAAGTTCTCAATAAAACTTTGAGTAATAGAGAAATTCGAGTTATGTAAGTTTGACTGTATACTTAATATGCATATAAAATTTATATATATATATTAAATTACATTTATAATCAAAGATTTAAATAAAAGTTAAATCAATATTCATGTTTACTTATTAATTTTTAGTTATTCTATTTTTTACTTTTCTTTTTATAATTCAGGATTACTAAGGTAGGTACATACTTATTTTGCTTTTCTTTTCTTTTTTTTTTTATTTTGTTTAACATAGGAGTTCTAAGATGGTTGGAAACGCTCAACAGGTTTTCTTATTCTAGTTGGGTATCTTTTACAATCTTCAACAACCAAGTTTTCAGACAAATCTTCATCGATATTCGGTGCATTAGCCTCTTTATCTTTGCTAGCCTTTGCAGTTTCTTTCTGCTTGTTTTTTATGCTTTTATTTTATCATCGACTCTTGAAATTTTATCATCGACTCTTGAGATTATATAATCATCAACTTCTGATTCATATCTCTCTGGTATTTTGTAATTACTTCAGCAAGGTATAATCTGATCCAAATGACGTTTCCATCTCTCCCCACTATCAGTTTTAACGGTAAATGTAACAGGTCCTAATTGCTCCTTAAAAACTCCGTTCATCCATTTATCCCCTGAATTTCTATAGTATCAAATTAAAACTGAATCTTCTCCTGCAAATATTCTTTCCTTTCTATCAGCATTCTGTTTTAGTTTCTCTTGTTTTAGTAATATCGCTTCCCTTGGGTTCGGCCTTATGAGATCAACTTTAGTTCTAAGACTGCGTTTCAACAAAAGGTTTGCTGGACTGCCATTTGTTGTTGAATGTGTTGCAATTCGATAATCGAATAGAAACCTCACTAACGAAGCTCCTGCATCGGATCCCTCTACTTTCTTTAAACAATTTTTTACAATTTAAACCGAACTTTCAGCCTGTCCATCCCATGCAGGATGATATAGCGGTGAAATGGTATGATTGATTCCATTAGAAATTATAAACGACTTAAATTCATGAGCAGTAAATGTTCGACCATTATTTGTTACTACATGTTCAGGTAAACCGAATCTCGCGAATACTTCGCGCAGCTTTGATATTGTATATTTTGTCTCCATTGATAACATATTGAAAACTTCGATCCATTTCGAAAATGCATCTTCTAATACTAAATAAGTTTTTCCCCGAAACGGCCCCAAAAAATATAATTGTAACCTCCTCCAAGCTCCTTTTGGAACTTCAAAAAAATGAGATCGGTCTTTTGGTGGATTTTGCCGATGTTTTTGACATTCAACACAATCATTTCCAATGTCAATTATGTCTCTATCCATATTGGGCCACCAAAAATAACCTCTTGCAATAGATTTCATTTTTGTAATTCCTAAATGGTTTAAGTGTAAGTCTTTCAATAGCTCTTTTCTTAATTCTTCGGGAACGATAACTCGATAGCCCCACATTAAGACTCCTTGTTCTAGTGTCAATTTTTCTTGCCTTTGTAAGAACGGCTTAATTTCTTCGCTGACTGACATGCCATCCATGCTGTACGTTACCAACTACTTGCGATAATAATGGGTCATTAATTATGCTGCTCTTAATCAGCTTGCGATCTAAAATTCTTTGTTCTTCTATTAAATTGAAATACAATTTCTCTTCGAGTTCATCATTTTCTTTATAGATGAGCGGAACACACGATAGGCCATCCGCTACAGGATTATTTGCAGATCTGACAAAAAACTAAATCATAGTCATAAAAACATACAAACGGACAAAAATACTGAATAACGCTGAAGCCTACTTGCTGCCATGAGGGGAATCCCCCTTTTAGAGCCGAAAATACTTACGATAGATTTACAATCACATCGAATTGTGAAGTGTCAGCGACATAACAACCTATTGAATTTCATGACTCCAAAGACAAAAGCAGGCGGTCAGCCATCAGCCGAATAGGGGGAATAACATGTAGCACGTGCCGTAACTATTCGGACTGGTGGAAGTGTGATCATAGCCTCTTCGCGGCGGCCGCTAGAAACAAGCCTTTAAAAAGGTTTGGCTACTATGATCAGGCTGGTTCCACTGGTTGGCAACAGGTTAATTCCCTGTTCCGTAAAACAAGAAGAATTACGAGACCAACAACAAGCCTCGGAAACGGACTGATCTCACGACGACAACCCACGCAAAGAAAACGGAATAACGATTTACGAATTTGCTTATGGAACGTACGATCGCTCTATAGAGCTCGAGCTGCTCAGCAGCTAGCCGATGCCCTGTCAAAATATAAAGCTGACATAACAGCACTTCAAGAAATAAGATGGACAGGGAATGGTGTTCTACAGAAGAAAGATTATGACTTATACTACAGCTGTCATACAAAACACCATGTGCTCGGGGTAGGCTTCCTAGTCGGCGAAAAAATGAAGTCTGCCATCATCGGCTTTAACGCTATAAGCGAAAGGCTATGCACCCTTCGCGTGCGAGGCAAATTTAAGAACATCAGCCTCATTAACGTTCACGGACCTACGGAGGAGTCCTCAGACGAAGAAAAAAAAACTTACTACGAACAAGTCGAGAGGGCCCTCAATGCCTGTCCAAGGTATGACGTAAAAATCATCCTTGGGGATTTGAATGCAAAAAAAGGTCGGGAGCCGGTATTCAGGCATTACGCAGGCACCCATAGTTTGCATGAGAACACTAATGACAATGGACTTCGAGTCTTAGAATGGGCAGCATCGAAAAACATGGTCGTTGCGAGTACCAGGTTCCCGCGTAAAGATATCTACAAAGCCACCTGGGTATCACCTGATGGAGTCACTCGTAACCAAATTGACCACGTGTTGATAGACCGTCGCCACTACTCGAACTTGATGACGGTACGAACGTACCAATATCGACTCGGATCACTATCTTGTTGGTATGGTTTTCCGAGGGTGGATTGCCTTGCGAAGACGTATTGCATCCGCCGATCAGGTTCGAATCAACACGGCTGCTCTGCGCAATGAAAACACCAGTAACACCTTTGGTAATGCGTTAGGACTCGCCCTAGAACTGGGTAGAGTAAGTCCTGGAGCCAGTATGCGTAGATGAGAAGTGGACACGCCTTAAGAATATTGTCATTAGTACTGCCAACTCCATCTTAGGCAGCAGTCGTAGAAATCGGAACGACTGGTTTGATGATGAATGCAAGCTAGCGACTGAACGTAAGAATGTTGCGTACCGAGCAATGCAACAATCTCATAGAACGCGGGCACGCGAAGACGAATATAAAGAGCTCAGAAGAATTGAAAAACGGCTTCACAGACAGAAAAAATCAGCCTGGGAGAAGAACATAATCTGTGAAATAGAGAAAAGCCGAGAGCGAGGTCCGCACCAGGCGCGGAAGTTCTACCAATCCGTCCGAAACATGACGCAGTACACACCACGCTGCACATACTGCAAGGACGGAGAGGGAAATCTGATCACCGATCCTCAAAGCATACTGGAGCGATGGGAAGTGTACTTCAATGAATTGCTAAATGGTCAGCTCACTGCAGAAGTGGAGGCTCCACTACTTCTAGAAGAGTACCCTATGTTGCCGCCACCAAGCATAGAAGAGGTTGAGAAGGCTATAGGCCGGCTAAAGAAAAACAAAGCCCCGGGAGCCGATGGTATACCAGCCGAACTATTTCAACACGGTGGGCCAGCTTTACGTCAAGCAATTTATGAGATTGTAGTGCACGTGTGGGAGCATGAAGAAATTCCAGAAGACTGGCGAAAAGGTATCATTTGCCCCATACATAAGAAGGGAGATGTCACAACGTGCAGCAATTATAGAGGTATCACGTTGTTGAGTACCGCCTATAAGATACTCTCCTCTATCCTACAAGACCGGATAACCCCATACGCTAAAACCATCATCGGACAATATCAGTGTGGTTTCATTCCAGGCAAATCAACAACTGATCAGATCTTTACCCTTAGGCAGGCGATGGAAAAATGTCTAGAATTTAACATCCCAACATACCACCTGTTTATAGACTTTAAGGCCGCCTACGATAGAATAGCCAGGGTAGAACTTTACAAAGCCATGAGAGAATTCGGCATCCCAAATAAATTGACACGACTATGTAGGTTGACCATGACCAACGTAACAAGCCAAGTAAAAATAGCCGGATTGCTATCCAAACCAATCAACATCTTTAATGGAATCCGACAAGGGGATGGTTTGGCCTGCCTCCTCTTCAACCTGGCGTTGGAGAAAGCAATCCGTGACTCTGGCACGGCAACAAGAGGGACCATCGTCAACAGGTCCAGCCAGATACTGGCTTACGCAGACGACATCGACATCATCGGAAGAACTGAGCAAGCTGTACATGATTCCTTCATCCAGATCGAGCAGGCGGCACAAAATCTGGGGCTGCACATTAGTGAAGGTAAAACAAAGTACATGGTGGCGTCGAATGCGAGAGGAACAGTTGGTCAAACAATCAAGGTAGCGGAGCACGAATTTGAAGTGGTGCAATCCTTTAAATACCTTGGGTCAATAGTAGCAGCCGATAACAATATAGAAGAAGAAATACGCGGGCGGTTTCTCAAATCCAACAGAGCCTACTATAGTCTGTCAAAGCTCTTCAAATCCAGAAATCTCACCATAACTTCAAAACTGCTGCTGTACAGGACCATGGTCCTGCCAGTACTCACATATGGATCCGAGACTTGGGTGCTTAGCAAAAGGCACTCCGACCTCTTAGCCGCGTTCGAGAGAAAAGTCTTAAGGAGAATTGTTGGCCCCATATGTGAGGAAGGACGATTCCGGAGACGGTACAATCATGAATTGTACGGAATCTACCTTGAAGCAGATATCGTGACAAAAATTAAGCTCAGTAGACTCCTGTGGGCAGGGCACCTAGCTCGCATGAGCGAAGAGGAACCTGCTCGGAAAGTTCTTTGTGGTACATTCTATGGTAGACGACAGCGTGGTAGACCATGCTTGCGCTGGAGAGATGGCGTAGACCAGGACGCCCGGAGCCTTGGGGTGCGCAACTGGATGGCGGCGGCTCGAGACCGGGATGGGTGGAGAGACTTGTTGAAGGAGGCCAGGACCGGACCCCGGTTGTCGAGCCGACGATGATGATGATGAAAGACAAAAGCAAGTGCTTATTTGTCTATTTGACTGTAGTGCCACTCAGATTAATATAACGTCCGATAAGCAGCTTTGAGGTGATTTTATTCTAAAAAATAGCAGGAGCCACATTTATCCCATACGGGATAAACCCTATTATAGGTCATGTCACCTGGAGCGTCGTTATCGGGACCATATTTTGACATTCATTATTCAACACCATCTTTTGATATGCGTGACTCAGATCAAAGATTGTAAATCGTCCAACAGTTTTGATACCTGTCATTAAATCATCAATTTCGGCGATTGAAGAATTTTTGGGAACCATATGCGATTCTGATTCTATAATCGCCACATATTCTCACCGTTCCATCCAATTTAAGCACGGGAATTATTGGAGTACCCGACCTATTTGTCTCAACCTTGACCGAAATATTTTCTTTTAAAACGCGGTCTAACTCCGTGTTTAATTTTCCTCAAGTGCAATTGGGAGAGATATTTTTGTTTCGTACCTTCAACTACTCGGATTTTGACTGGTTTATCTTTAAGAGTCCCTAACTTGTCACAAAATACACTAGGTTAAGCTTAATACAATTTAGCTTTGAATGACTGGCCGTTCCCTTTTACTCCTTCCATATCTTTCACATAACAATTAAATATTGGCTTATCTTGTAAGAATATATTGAGCTTCTGAAGCCACTCGCGACCTACCAGCATTTGAGATCCACCTGCAACGACATAAACATTTAATGGAAGCCTCATCGACCTTTATTCTACCTGCAGCTCAGTAATGCCGATTGGAGAAATTGCTTCTCCTGTATACGACTTTAACACTAAATTGCTTTTCTTAAGAGGACGATACTTTTCGCGATTCTAATTTTCAGAAGTAACGGAGATGCCGGCAGCCGTATCCACTTGGATACATCTCGGAATCCCATCGATTTGTAATTCAAAAGAAAATGCATCTTACACTTTATATATTTGCACCGGCTCAAAAGTAAAAAGGCTCATGCACTTGTCAATACTCTGTATACATTCATTTATATTTTCTGCTGTTTCCATAAAATTATTTTGCCATTTCTCTTTATAGAAGACGGCTTTTAAATGGCCCTTTCCCCCACATATTACACAATCGTAATTTTTAAATTTACAATCTTTTTTGAATGGTTCATCTTACCACAACATTTACAACTGTACCTGATTTGCCCATTACTCTTCACACGATATTCTCCACTGCCACTATCCTCTTGATGATAAAAACTTTTGCCCTTGTTATTTCAGCTTCTTTAAGCTTAGAAATATTGATATGCTACAAGTCATAAGATGTAAAAAGCTTTTATAGAGCTTTCTTTAAAAAAAAATTCTTTTAGAAGTCATGATTTCGGTAACTGCTTCTTTTAAATAAATTGTTTGTAAGCTATGTAAGAAAATTTAATCGAGGCTAGGAACTGTTTTTCGGTTAGACCTCTTTAAATGAAGTAAGAGAAGCTAAATGAATCTGTAGTTGTATAAGGATTGTATAAGTTAGTTTATACAAGTTGCTGTCATTTAATCTTTAAAAGGCTTCTGTTAAATTTTTTAAGAAGGCTTAGGCTTGTCAGATTTAATACGAAAGAGGCTCATCTCGTTACGCCGATAGTTGTTTGATGTATGTTGCTGCTGCCTCTGCCAATGTTGCTGCCGACCCGCTCCCCCTCTTTTCGGTTTGTCTTGTTTGATAATATGAACTGCTGATGATAATGACGTTTTAGGCATTGAATCTCTTTCCATCAGCTCTATGCTTGTTGCAATATCGATGACTTCACTGAATGTAAGCTCTTCTTCTTTTTCCGATCTGCACTTTCTTTTGGCATCTTGATTGTGGACACCGCTCACAAAACGGTCCCTTAACTTAACTAAGAAGCCTAGTTAAGTCAAAAATTACGTTTGAAGATGTCAACTTTGGGGGGTCTACTAAGCTCCGTTTAGCCGCAAATCGCGTTTAAAGATAAAAATTGTTTTTTCTTATAATGCATGTTGTCAATTGGTGTGCGTGCAGTTTATGGGGGCATGTTGCCCTGCTTGGGCAAACCATAGGATTTCGGGTAGGTTGGAGGTTGGGCGTATGCAAAGTTTCTTTTGCATTATCTTTACAATAATTTTAAGTGATTATAAATGAATCAAAATAAAAAAAAAAATCTAAAATTAAAATTAAAATTGAAAATATTTGATTTATTTAATTAAAATTTGTTTTATTTAATTGTATCACAACATATATTTTTGATTAGAGCGACGCGTTTCGGATTAATAATCCATCTTCGGGCTTATGCTATCGGACTGTGGTGTTATTTGTCAAATTTGGTGTTGGTGTCTTCTTTGCTGATTTGGTTTTTTTGGTTTTTATAGTCAAGTATGCGTCTCTTTTTATTTATTGTTGTTGATTTGGTGTTTAATTGCAGTGTTATATAGTGTGTTGCTTTTGATGGTTAATTTGTCGTTTTGTCTTGTTCTATTTAATTTGCCTTGTATATTATTTACGAACTCTTCGAGTACGTCAAGAGTTGTCCCTTTTTTGCAAATGTGCATTGGTGTTAAGTTGGTTTCGAAGTCCGTGTAGTTATGGTTGTTGTCGTTGTGTTTTGCAAACGTTGATTTAGTATTAAGTTTAGGTTTATGTTCTAGAAATCTGTCGTAGAATGTTCTTACTGTTTCTCCTATGTAGAAGTTGTCACAGTCGTTGCAGTTTATTTTGTAAACCCGTGAGCATGTTTTTTTTTCTTTTGGTGTTTTTCGCTTCAGTATTTTTGCTATATTGTTTTTTGTTTTGAATGATGTTTAAGTTTATTTTTTTAAATTCATATTTCAGTATTTGTGGGAGTAGATGTGTGTATTATATTGCTATGTATTTATTTTCGGTGATGCTTGTGTTGTTGGTTGGGTTTTTGTTTTTGTTTTTGTTTTATTTTTATTTATTAAATTTTCTAAAGGGTCCGCCAAATAACTTTCTTTTTTTTTGTTGAAAATGCTATATAAAAAACTACTGAATATTTTCTCAAATTTCTTTTTTTATTTGAAAGTACAATCCTTCCGGTTAATAATGGAAAATAATTTCATTCAAATGGCTGCCTCGGCTGGCCATGCAGTAGCCTACACAAGCGGTCCAAATTTTAAGCACATTATCGATTGTGTCCAGCTGTATTTCACCAATGGCTTCACGAATATTGTCCTTTAAAGCGTCAATTGTCTCTGGCTTGTCGGCGTAACACTTATCTTTTACGGCACCCCACAAATAATAGTCCAACGGTGTCAAATCGCAGCTCCGAGGTGGCCAAACGACATCAGCTCTGCGGCTGATAATGCGATCTTCAAAAACAGGGCGCAAAACATCGAGTGTAGCTTCGGCTGTGTGGCACGTAGCGCCGTCCTGTTGAAACCAAATGTTGCCAATATCCTCCTCTTCAATTTTTGTGAACAAAAATTCGTTCAACATGGCCCGACAATGATCGCCATTGACTGTAACGGCCACTCCTTGCTCATTTTCGAAAAATGGCCCAATTATGCCTCTGGACCAAAATCCGCACCACACAGTGACTCTTTTTGGGTGTATCGGCTTTTCAATGTATGCGTGCGGGTTTTCTGTGCCCCAAATGTGACAATTTTGCTTGTTTACATACCCGCCAAGATCAAAATGAGCTTCATCTGAAAAGATGATTTTTTTGGCAAAATCGGCATCTTCTCTGAGTCGATCGCAGGCCCACTTAGCGAAGCGAAACGGCATTGGATGGTCAGTTGGCTTCAACTCCTGAACCAATTGGACTTTGTACGGCGTCATACCAAGGTCTGTATGCAAAATTCGTCTCAATGATGTCTCCGAAATGTTCAATTGTTGAGAACGACGGTGAATTGATGTTGATGGCGCTTTACGCACACTTTCTGCCACAGCAGCAATATTCTCGGGTTTACCCACTGTTTTTGGCTTTTCACGCTTTGGTTTATCGATGAGGATGCCAGTTTCTTTCACTTTTTTCACAAGATAACGAACATACGGAGCTGACGGTGCTTCTCTTCTTCCAAAATCCGTACGCAATTTTCGCACACATTCTGCAACATTACCATGATTTTCAAAGTAATGTCGCAATATTTCCCAGCGTTGTACACAACCATATTCGTTCAGCGGAAAAATAAAACTAATTCTCTGTCAAATCAGACATGAGCTAAGTGTTACCATTCACGAAATAAGCACTAGTTGAAAAAAAAAAACGTTAGATGGCGGACCCTTTATTATTTCGGGTTTGTAACCATTGGCTATTGCTATATGTTATATTGCTATTATTTCTTCTACGTAATCTTCTTTCTTCATGGGTACGTTAAAAAGTCTGTTAATGAAGGCATTGAGAGCTGCCATTTTTTGTGCATGTTGGTGATGTGAATTTTTGTTTATAGTGATATCGGTTGTTGTTGCTTTTTTATATATTTTGTAATTAAGTTTGTTGTTGTTTTTTGTTACGCTAAGGTCGAGGAAGTTAATTGTGTTGTTGTTTTCAATTTCTGCTGTAAATTTTATTTTGTTATTTATGCTGACACCACAGTCCGATAGTAATTATAAGCCCAAAGATGGATTATTAATCCGAAACGCGTCGCTCTAATCAAAAATATATGTTGTGATACAATTAAATAAAAAAAATTTAATTAAATAAAACAGACATTTTCAATTTAAATTTTAAGTTTTGTTTTAATTTTATTTTGATTCATATATAATCACTATCCACACAACATGGAGACTAAACCACAAATAAATAATTTTTAGCACTTAAAAGAACTTTTTTATGCTAACAGCGTCAGTTTAAGGCGTGTAAACAGATGTGTGTCAAGCTAGCATTACCACTTGAAAATTTTAGAAATCTAATAATTGCATTAATTGCCTTGAATTTATCGTAAATTTGTCGTGAAAGAAAAAAAATTGTCGCGCTTGTTTTTTTTAAAATAATCCCTAGTAATGCTATCTTGACAGTCAAGTTAGCATTACAACCCCTCTAAAATGGATACAATGATCTCAAAATAAAAACGAAGTATGCCATTAATTGTCGTAAATTTATCGTAAATTAGTCGTGAAAGCAAAAAATTTGGCGCGACAGTTTTTTTTTTAAATAACCCCCGGTAATGCTAACTTGACAGTCAAGTTAGCATTACCACCCTTCTAAAATGGGTAAAATGAACTCAAAATAAAAAAGAAGTATGCCATTAATTGTCGTGAATTTGTCGTAAATTAGTAGTGAAAGAAAAAATTTTGTCGCTGAAGTTTTTTTTTTAATCCCAAAAAACCTTAAAATTTTTTCCTGAGTGGTTTTTTGATAGGGAATTAGCTTAAACAATTGTCGCTCGATGTCCTCAAAAAAGTTGTACCATCAAAAAATTTATCGCGCCCTTTTTTCTAAAAAAAATCCAATAAATATGAAAATACCTCAAAAAGGCATTTTTCAATGAATCCAGCATTACCACAACTTTGATTCTCAGGAACCCAGGAAAAAAATTATAGCAAATCAGAGTTGTGGTAATGCTGGATTCATTGAAAAATGCCTTTTTGAGGTATTTTCATATTTATTGAATTTTTTTAAGAAAAAAGGGCGCGACAAATTTTTTGATGGTACAACTTATTTAAGGCCATCGAGCGACAATTGTTTAAACAAATTCCCTATCTAAAAACCACTCAGGAAAAAAAATATAGCAAATCAAAGTTGTGGTAATGCTGGATTCCCTGAAAAATGCAATTTTAAGGTTTTTTGGGATTAAAAAAAAAAAAGTGTCGCGACAAATTTTTTTCTTTTCCTACTAATTTACGACAAAATCACGACAATTAATGGCATACTTCATTTTTTTCTTCACTCAATTTTACCCTTTTTAGAGGGTCGGTAATGGCGGGGAGGCGCTACAAAATTTTTGATGATATAAATTATTTGAAGACATCGAGCGACAATTGTTTAAACAAATTCCCTTTTAAAAATCCACTCAGGAAAAAAAATATAGCAAATCAAAGTTGTGGTAATGCTGGATTCATTGAAAAATGCCTTTTTGAGATATTTTCATATTTATTGGATTTTTTTTTAGAAATAAGGGCGCGACAAATTTGTTTATGGTACAACTTATTTAAGGACATCGATCGACAATTGTTTAAACAAATTCCCTACCAAAAAACCACTCAGGAAAAAAAATATAGCAAATCAAAGTTGTGGTAATGCTGGATTCATTGAAAAATGTCTTTTGAGGTATTTTCCTATTTATTGGATTTTTTTTAGAAAAAAGGGCGCGACAAGTTATTTGATGGTACAACTTATTTAAGGACATCGAGCGACAATTGTTTAAATAAATTCCTTATCAAAAAACTGTTGAAGAATATCAGAAACGTTCAATATATTACTTACAAAACACTATGATTATAAATAACAAACTTTGTATTACGAAAAATATCAAGTTTTGTTTTCTAATACTTTCATTCCTTAATTATTTTTCATAGAATAAACATCTTAATTATTAAAGCTCATTTATTTTCTGTTTTGGACCTGCGGTTAAACTAAAGCAAATTAAATAGTATTTTAACAAGAACTATTTAGGAGAAAAAATATAGCAAATCAAAGTTGTGGTAATGCTGGATTCCCTGAAAAATGCAATTTTAAGGTTTTTTGGGATTAAAAAAAAAAAAAGTCCCGACAAATTTTTTTTATTCACTACTAACTTACGACAAATTCACGACAATTAATAACATACTTCTTTTTTATTTCGAGTTAATTTTATTCATTTTAGAGGGGTGGTAATGCTAACTTGCCTGTCAATTTGCTGAAACGAAACTTAAGAGTTTATGTTCTACATAAGAAATTATATGACAGTTTAAGCTGAGGAAAAAGTAGAACATAAGCGTTTAAGTAGTTTAGTTTAAGTAAGATACCTAGTTAAACCAGAAATCACGTTTGAAGATGTCAACTTTGGAGGGTCTACGAAGCTCCGTTTATCCGCAAATCGCGTTTAAAGATTAAAATCGTTTTTTATTACAATGTTTGTTGTCAATTGGTGTGTTGCAGTTTATGTTTTATAAACAATACTTTGGGTGGACCGCTCCGCGGGTCTTAAGGATTTTAAGCCCCTTTTTCGGGGGGACACCCGCTCAAGCGAATCCGTTGCTCCGCTAAGGGTATGTTCAGTCGCCAGCAGGCGCCTATACCAACAGTTTTCTTGTTTAACAGTACCTTGCCTCGCCCGCTTCGCCGGTTCAAAGGATCTTAACTCCCTTTTCTGGGGACATACTCGCTCACGCAACTCCGTTGCTCCGCTTAGTGTATGTTTTATCGTCAGGCAGGCGCCTATACCAACAGTTTTCTTTTTTAACAGTACTTCAAATCGTATAGTGAAGCCAAGCAGGGGGTTGCCGTAAACTTTATATTTTCGTGTAAGTATACTTCATTTGGCCGGAAGTTATATATTTTTATAAAGTCCATTATTTTTGATTTTATTTTTTTCAAAAAAATGAAAAAAAACTTTAAGAAAAAAGTTTTTTTTTTAATTTTTCAAAAAAAAGTGAATTTTTTAAATATTTTATTAAAAACATTTAATCTCCGTCCAGACCCACCTTTATCCAGGTCCATACCCACCTTTATTCAGATCCAGACCTACCTCCGTCCAAGTCCAGACCCACCTTTGTCCAAATCCAGACCCACCTCCATCCAGATCCAGACCCACCTCCATCCAGATCCAGACCCACCTCCATCCAGATCCAGACCCACCTCCATCCAGATCCAGACCCACCTTTGTCTAGATCTAGACCCATCTTTGTCCAGATCGAGACCCACATCCGACCAGGTCCAGACCCACCTTTGTACAGATCCAGACCCATCTCCGTCCAGGTCCAGACCCACCTTTGTCCAAATCCAGACCCACCTTCGTGCAGGTCCGGACCCACCTTTGTCCAGATCGAGACCCACATCCCACCAGGTCCAGACCCACCTCCGTCCAGGTCCAGCCCCACCTTTGTCCAAATCCAGACCCACCTTTGTCCACGTCCAGGCCCACCTCCGTCCAGGTCCAGACGCACCTTTATCCAGGTCCAGACCCACCTTTATCCAGATCCAGACCCATCTCCGTCCAGATCTAGACCCACCTTTGTCCAGTTCCAGACCCACCTCCAGACCCACCTTTGTACAGATCCAGACCCACTTCCGCCCAGATCCAGACCCACCTCCGTCAAGGTCCAGACCCACCTTTCTACAGATCCAGACCCACCTCCGCCCAGGTCCACACCCACCTTTGTCCAAATCCAGATCCACCTTCGTCGAAGTCCAGACCCACCTTTGTTCAGATCCAGACCCACCTCCGTCCAGATCCAGACCCACCTCCATCTAGATCCAGTTCCACTTTTGTCCAGATCCAGACCCATCTTTGTCCAGATCCAGACCCACCTCCGTCAAGGTCCATACCCACCTTTGTACAGATCCAGACCCACCTCCGTCCAGGTCCACACCCACCTTTGTCCAAATCCAGACCCACCTTCGTCCAGGTCCAGACCCACCTCCGTCCAGATCCAGACCCACCTCCATCCAGATCCAGTTCCACTTTTGTCCAGATCCAGACCCATCTTTGTCCAGATCCAGACCCACCCCTCTCCAGGTCCAGACCCACCTTTGTCCACGTCCAGGCCCACCTCCGTCCAGGTCCAGACGCACCTTTATCCAGGTCCAGACCCACCTTTATCCAGATCCAGACCCATCTCCGTCCAGATCTAGACCCACCTTTGTCCAGTTCCAGACCGTACAAACTGCTGTCATACCGGACTCAATCTTCCCAATCTAAACAGCGTCATAGGTAGTGTCGAAAATGAGTCGCCAAAATTTTGGCTACGACTTTCATCTTTCCGTTTCATTTTTTCTTCTCTTTATGTTCAAAAAAAGTAATGACTTAAAAGTAGTCGTGAATAATAACAGTATTTCGTATTGTCTTGAATGACACCATGTTTGGCCTTCATTGTTTTACTCTCATAATGAGATTTTGTTGAACTGTAATTTTCTATCCAAAGAAATTTCTTGGACAGAGAATCACAAAGAAGTCAGTAATAAAATAAAAAACGTGATGAGTTAGGATTTATACGTTGAAACTTCGGCCTTCGATAGTTTTCTATTAGTTCCGCAAGCTAATAAAAGCCGTAATTTTTTCAAGTCCGGAGGGATTTGATTGATAAACAACGAGATTGGGGATTAGCGACACCATCAAATAAAAAATAATGGAGTTTCCATAAAAACTATTTATTACAAGTATGTAATTCACACCGGTAACACAGTTTTCTCCGTGCTTAAGTTAAGCCCCAAGAATTCTGTGCCCTTAGCTAAGCCCGGAGGGGATTAGTTGTTGTTGCATTTAAAATTTAAATTACTTAGCCCCAAAGTTGATTTTTTTTTCGACTAATTTCCTCCGGGATTGAAAAAAAAACACGCCTAAAGCTGTCCTACGACAGTTGGGTTGATTCTCTGATTTCTCATTTGTATATTATTTTTTTTCTTGTTTTAGTAGACGACTGTTTAAAAAATCAAGAATAAAATACGATACACAATAACCGCAGAAAAAAACATATAATGACAAAAGACTATCTAATCCTTCAATCGGTTATAAATTTTGACTTTCAATTTTTTTCCACAAACTTATAAATACATATAAGGTCGGGTAAGTACTTGATAACTCCGTGCTCCATTTATTATACGTTTGGAAAATACTCATGACATTTTGAAATCAAGCGATATTTTGGTGGTGAATGGACACCGACTGCTTATGTGTGCGTGTTTTCCTGAATTTCCCCTGAATTAGCTTTTAGGCTAGGTCGGAAAATCCGGATAAACCTCAAAAACCAGATAGTTTTATCTCCGCAGCAACGAACTGCCAAAATTTATATGGGAATATTTTTCTGCAGATCTGATAGATTTATCTGATTAATTTTTCAAAAATTTGTTCATGAATTCCCTTATTAAGTTTGCATGTGTTTGTGTTCTACTGTGGGACGGCGCATGGCTTAATGTATAATTTTAAACCTCTAGGTTAGGTTAGGTTGAAGGGCGGACAGTGGATCTTGTTCCCGTCACACTTAGATCAATATTGATCCATTGTGGTACCCCCATATATATATAATATATAACCTATGAAATCCTATGGAGTATCAAGCCATTTGGAGACGTTGATAAAGTTCATTAAATTTAAGATGTTATCACCTGTTGACTTCGAGATTTCTGCTTTATCGTTGAAGAAATAGCTACCCAAAATTTTTGTCCTTATATTGCAGAACGCCGGACAGTGACCTAGGTAGTGAAGGGTATCCTCCTCTACTTCTTCGTCTCCGCAGGTCTGCAAATGTCTTCAGTACTTAGGGCCAGTTTCACAGTCAGAAAAGTGACACTTAAGTACGGAATTTGAAAGATAAATTCCCAATATCACCGTTCACTGTTACCTGAATAAGTGGCACCTAAGTCTCCGATGTTGGTGACTTAAGTTCCACTTACGCTAGCTATGAAATTTAGCTTAAATTACTAATATGGGAAACTTAAGTGCCACTTATTTCGGTAAGTGTCGACTGTGAAACTGGCCCTTAGTCTCATATTCTTTCTATGATATATTAAGTGATTATGCCCTGTGATTATTCCTATCAAAAGATTCAGTGATCTTTTATTCAGGTTCAGAATTTTTTCCGTTTTTTTTTTTGTTGTAGCTAGGCCACAGATTCTTTGTATTGGTACAAGTTACGAGTGAGTTCCATCTGGCATTGGTAAGTTCCATTATCTTCTTACCAATTTCCGGTTTAATGGCACCGGGTGGAATTTTAACACTGGAGTCTATTAGGCTTAGTTCTAATGTCCAGGGACCCAGTAGAGTCTGATGTTGTGCTGCGTGGGAAGAACTTTTAGCTCTTCGCGACAGCATGAAACCAGCTTGGATCTTTTTTCTGTGGCAGAGATAGCTTTGATCGCTGCTTGCCTGCCAATGTAAAAGGTGATGTAAGCCTGTGGTATCGCCAGCATTGAGACCTGTTCAGCAGCCTTTTTCACTGCCAGAACCTCTGCTTGGAAGACACTGCTGTAATTAGGGAGTCTATAGAGACTCTGAGAAGAAGCCCGCGCCTACTCCTGTATCCATCTTCGATCTGTCGGTTTAATTTCTACCATAGGTTTAGCTGATTGTTGTAAACCAGAATCCCATTCCTCCCTTGTGGGGATGAAGACAGAAAACGGTTTTTTTCAAAATCTGTACGGGGTGTTGTGTAGTCTGTGCATACAAACCCTTTCGTAAATTTGTTAATAATTTGTGCATGTCCCACGGAAGAAGTGCAAAGACAAATCAATGATTTTCTCAGTCAAGGTATCATCCGTCCTAGCTTCTCACCCTGGTCATCTCCTATTTGGATTGTTCCAAAGAAAACAGATTCAAGCGGAAAGGATAGATAGAGATTGGTAATAGATTACCGAAAATTGAATGAAAAAACCATCGATGATCGTTATCCTATTTTCAACATAACAGATATTTTGGATAAGCTAGGTAAAAGCATGTACTTTAGTACACTTGATCTTGCCTCAGGATTTCATCAAATTGAAATCAAAAATGAAGACATTCCTAAAACAGCGTTTGTAAGAATGCCTTTCGGCCTCAGAAATGCTCCTTCCACCTTTCAGCGTGTTATGGTCAATGTTTTAAGGGAACTTCAAGGCAAAATGTGTTTAGTGTACATGGATGACATTATAGTGTATTCCACCTCACTACAGGAACATATAGAAAGTCTAAATGATGTATTCCAAAAAAAGTAGTGTCCCATAACGGAAGTGAGTTTGTATGTACTCTATTTAGAGAATTTTTAGAGCTCTATGATATTGATTTCCATAACATATGTGCAAAAACTTCAACTGGCAATTCTCCAGTTGAGCGTTTTCATTCAACCCTGCCGGAACTTATTCGCATTATAAAGTCTCAAAGGAAAAATGCCACTATTGAACAAGTCGTTGACGATGCTGTACTAACATACAACAATTCCATACATTCTACAACAAAATTATCTCCTTTCGAGCTTCTTTCAGGACATATACGTACAAAGCAACCATTTCCATCTAAACTATCAAGAATATCTACAGCAGCATAAACAAAATTATGAACATCTATCTAAAATAATACATAATCAATCTCTTAATCGAAAACAGAGTTATATAAGCAAACTTAATCAGTCACGTAAAGATCCTCGTAGTTATGACCCTAACGAAATAATCTATGAAATGGACGATAGACAAAATAAATTGGCACCAAGATTTAATGACCACATTGTCACTCAGAATAGTAAGATAACTGTCGAAACAAACAAGAGAAAGGTCCATAAAAAAAAAATAAAAAAAAAAGTGAAAATGAAATGATCTTTGCAAAAAAAGGAAAAAAAAAATAATAATAATAATAAAACAAGCGCAATTAGATTTCTCTTATTTTCTACATTACAAAAATACCCAGTAAGACAGCTTTAATCAATGGATTTATATTTTTGATTTCTATGTATAAATATAATATGAAAACTATATGTATTTATGTCAAATCCAAAAATGTAACAACAAAATCAACTAAAACATACAAAATATACAAAAGATAATGTAAAGAGAAACAAACAAAATAAAAAAGTATTAAATATATTTAAATCTTCAGATTTTCCATACTGATTAAAATTCGTCTATATATTAATATAATTTGACAATTCTGGAATTAAATCATGTATAATATCTAGAAAATATATATAAACATATATGTACATTATTTAAAATTTCAATAATATACCTTCTGTAATACTTTCAACGCTACATTATACAGGGTGTCCCGTAATGAGTGGATAATACTGCAGCTGGTGATAGCAGGCCTTATGACTGCTCAGAAAAAAAATATAAAAAAAATATTTTTCTTGTGGTCTCCATGGTATAATTTATTTTCGAAAAATGTTAAAAAATTCAGGGTCTCCTAAAATACCTAATTACAACGGCCACCCATAAAGGATTCTTGTTATTTTTGTATTTTTATAATATTCTTGAATAACCGTTCTAAATGATGGGTAGCAAATTTTAACACCAGCTGATGCATTTTTTGTGTTATAATTTTTTAAAATTATTTTTTTATTCAAAAATAATTCAATATTTTTTTTCACCAAAGTTTGAAAATTAATAAAGAGAAAAAAATGTATGACAACATAAGTGGCAAATTTGATAAAAATTGGCCTGTTTAATGTACTTTCCAAAATGGTATAACACATGTTTGTGTCTACAACCATGACCAATAAAATTGGCATTTAATCTACTAAAGTAATTTTTTAACATTTTATCAGATGAAATTAAGTTACAAAGTTAAGTAAACACTACGACGACGAATGAAAAAAATTTTAATTTTTATTGCATTTAAAAATAACCGTTATTAAATAAAGTCACTAACATTTAACACTAGTTGCTGGATTTTTTTAAATAATTTTTTTAATTAATTTTTTAATAAAAAAATGATTAAATATTTATTTTGATGTTTGATGACAACAAAAATTGAGTTGGAAGGAAAATTCAATAGATATACCAGTGTCACTATTATGTCTGCTAAATTCACTAACTAAAATAATAGTATGCACTTTCAAAAAGATTTTGATTTAGGTATGGGAAATGCGATAAATAAAAACAACAGTATTAAAAATTATGATATATTTGTAATTTAAATATATTTATATTAAATGTTCAAACTGTCCCCCATTCACTGTGATACAGGCTCTGCATCTTCTAATGAAGGACCTCTCAATAAAACGAGCATATTGGAGCTCATTTATTTTCATCACAGCGTCTTGAACACGACGACGCAATTCCGTAATGGATGTAATTGGTTTAGTATAAACCATTTCTTTCAGACATCCCCAGTAGAAAAAGTCCAAAGGATTTAGGTCTGGCGAACGTGGTGGCCACAAAATTGGGCCCAGACGGCCTATCCACCTGTTGGGATACGTTTGATTCAAGTACCTCCTTAAATCTACAGCATAATGAGCAGGACATCCATCAAATATATCATAATTTTTAGTACTGTTGTTTTTATTTATCGCATTTCCCATACCTAAATCAAAATCTTTTTGAAAGTGCATACTATATATATAGTCTGACAAAAACATACATTTATACATGAGCTAAAAATGAACCTTATCCTTAAGTTCCTACTTTGGGGGGAAGAGTTATATTACATATAACATAATATTATACAACGTCTCGTTTTATAACCGAGCTAGCCAGACTATAAATTATGATTGAGAAATATGCATTAATATTCGATCTTCGGAAAATATGTATGTAGGATAGCAACAGAGAGATGCTGTGCTTGGTACCGATTGTTCTCTGCTCAAGCTTCTTGTTAGATGTAAGTTAGAAATTAAGCCAGTTATAATTGGACATAGAAATAAAAAGGTCATCCAAGGAAAATAAGTTGTGTTTTATTTCTTGTTGCCGAAAATAAAAAGTAAGCAAATCAGCTAAAAATTAACTCGCTGCTGAAATAAAGTAAGCAAAACGTTAACTCGTGCTGCTTTTCTGTGCCCCAAATGCGACAATTTTGCTTGTTTACTACCCGCCAAGATCAAAATGAGCTTCACCTGAAAAGATGATTTTTTTGACAAAATCGGCATCTTCTCTAAGTCGATCACAGGCCCACTTAGCGAAGCGTATACACAACCATATTGGTTCAGCGGAAGGACAAAACTAATTATCTGTCAAATCAGACATGAGATAAGTGTTACCATTCACGAAATAAGCACTAGTTTAAAAAAAAAACGTTAGATGGCGTACCCTTTATAATGTATTGAGCTTTGAAATAATCTCTAACAGAGCTGTAGCTTTGGATTTCACTATCTAGGAGCTGTAGAAGAACAGTTTTGCTTCTAAATATTAGCTCCAACGATGTTACTTGGGTTATAATACCGTCTTCTAATAATTTTTGAATCTCTTTTTCGACTTCGTTCTTGAGTGACATGGGATAAGGATAGGACTTTGAATACACATGATCTCGAGTTGTTGTTCGAATTTCTCCTTTGACAGTGGTAGTGTATGTCAATTTTTCATTTGGTTCAGAAAAAAGATTACGACATTTGCGAATGATAATAATAATTTGGGTACATTGATTTTTAGTCATGTGATCGGTTCTAATATTTATATTGTCTACGAATTGTGACGATGCTGTTTAAGAGGAATTGAAATTCCGGGGTGAGTAGAACAAGGGTGAAGTGACAAACGATTTTTCTTTGTATGAATGATTGCATTTATTTGTTTAAGAGTGTCGTCTCCTATTATGCCGAATAAGATAAGACTGGGGAGGATGAAGAATTTTATTTTATCAGTTTGGGGGCCAAAAAGTTGAATAAGTGAATGGTGAGTTATCTTGATGCTACCTCCAACAGAGTTAGCACAGAAATGATTTTTATTAAGAATAGGATTTTTTATGTGTCGAGGCTAAATATAGTTTTTATTCGAACCAGTGTCAACAAGGAATTTCAGGATCTCTCCGCTTCTAGAAATGTATTCGAAAAAGGGAAGCGAAGAGGACTTTAATCTAAAAAATATATGTCGTCTAGTTCTTCTGGTTGATCTAAGTTGTTGTCCTCCTCTTGGTCAATATATTCTTCTAGGGATTCGTCTTACTCTTGGTCTTCGTTTACGATTTCTGCTTAATACTCTTCCAGAGATTGATCGTCAGCCTCTGGTTGAGTGTGATAGATGCGCTGCATCTTTTGTGGTGGGTGCGTTTCCGCGAATGTTGACGGTCTTGAGTAAATTGTTGATTCCTTGGTTTATTCTGGTAGTTCACCTTTTGAGTTCTTAGGGAGTAATCAATGGACATCAGTTTAGGTGGAAGAAGTCGTTGATTTGGTGGAATTCTTCGCTGTTGTTGCTGTTGATATCTAGGTTGGTATTGCACGTCCCTATTAAATTGCGGTGGTTGAGGAGTACGGGGGATATGAAGTAAGTGAGGATAAAACTCACGTCTGGGAGCCAGTATTGGTGTGGGTTTTTGAAAGTTTTCTCTTCTAGGAGGAACTGGAAGTGCTTCTTGGTAAATTTTTCTGCTAGAACTTTGTGAATTGTTAGCATGTTGTGCTCTAAGGTCTACATTTTGTAGCTGTAAGCATAAATGTAAAGCCTGGGGAAGATCTACTGGTTCTCTTATACTGAGTATCCGAGGTTGATCTCCTTTTAGACCCCTGACAAAGGTATCTAGAGCTTTGTCACGGTAGCACTGAGTCATGTTATTCATGGAATCCTGAGTCATTTCAATTGATCCTATTTTATTAAGGACAAGGACAAATTGTGATAGACGACCTGATAGAAATCAGGAATCGTGCTATTATCTGGTATTCGAGTGTGCCTAAATCCCTCTTGTCTACATAATGCAGAGTGAGACATTTTGATATTTTTCCCAATTAAGGTGTGTATTATACAGTACAGAGTACCACGTCCGCGTGTCCTGTTATTTTGTTACGAATAACAGACAAGATACCATAGTATCTTGGAGTACCTTTGAGGGGCTCGTGGGTCTGCCCAGAGAATTCTCTTAGGCTTTTTACCACATCTGGTATTTTTATTTTCTGCTAAGTTTATTGGTTGATCTGTCTCGTTATTGATATCCGCTGCGGGATTCATGATTGAATTAAATAATTGTCTTCCCTGAACGTGAAGTGTTTCTTGTATTAACCTAGTGGCAAGTTGTACTAAGTCATTTTGGTTAACATTCAGAATCTGAGGAGGTGGAACAGGTGGAGGTGGACCATTTGGTAGTATTTGTGGTCTAATAAGGTTATTTTGATTTGCCATTTTTATTAAATGTGATTTAGCCTTTATAGATTTATATGAATTTTGTTTTTACTAAAATCAAGGAAAAGCGTGGAAACGAAAAAGGCACTAAAATATTGACGCTTTAAAAACACAGAAAAAATGAAAATTTTTACCAAATAAGTTTCTTTACGTATGATTTTAAATTTGAATGAACTTAATAAAATTATTTTCTTTAAAATTTCAGTTTTGTTTTAATCCATCTGAAGGCATAAAATTTCTTATTTTTTTATATTTCACAACATAGATTTCTTTTAATAATTTTAATTTGTATCATTTGTTTTGTTTTCTTAACTGTTTAGCTCACTAGCACACTTTTTTCACGCACTAAGTATGGTGGCACTGGTTAGCTGACTGATTCACGTACTGTGATGGGGATGGTTACCTCACGTCACACACGCGATATATAGCGTGCGATATTTAAAAACAAAGGATAACAGTTCTGCACGAAAATATAATCGGCGATGGTTAGCACAAGTAACAACGTGAAGAGTCTACAAAAAGTGGGTAACTTTTTGCCACACGAGTTGGCCGCCAGTTAATCAAACACCTCTTTAATTAAAAAAAAAAATATTTTTTCCCGAAGCAGCTTGCTTCGACCTTAATTGATTTGTTACCGAATACAAAGTGAATAATAATAATTATTGAAACTTACTTTAAGCTGCTTGCGAAGTATTTCTTGCATTTCCCAGAATTAATTTCATGGGAAATGCAAAAGTGCATTATTGCTAATAATAATATCGTAATTCCGAGAAGCAGCGGAAATAAGTTAACACCTATAATAATAAGACAACAACAACAAAATTATACACTTGTAATAAGTAAATAAAAAGGCTGAACTGTCATATGTGTTTCATGGAAAAAATACATTGCAAACAAATTAATTCATCATTCATCTAAATACATATTATTTCAAGCAGTGGCAAAATCTATTGTGCTTTACTCCTCGCAAGTATGTTGATGTTGAAAAATCTCTGCGTTTATTTTTGAAGCGAGTTTTTGCTCTTCCTTCCACGACACCAAACTACATGCTCCATATTGAAAAAAGTGTGCCTCGAATGTTTTTCGACTAACTTTTACTCACGATTCACTTCGATTACATGATTAAAATACTCCGAATGAACCCATCTAGGTTAGTCAACAGATTGTTAAAATAATATCTCATAGCAAATGAGGTTAACTTTGTGCAATTAATTCTATTCTATTCTATTCTATTCTATTCTATTCTATTCTATTCTATTCTATTCTATTCTATTCTATTCTATTCTATTCTATTCTATTCTATTCTATTCTATTCTATTCTATTCTATTCTATTCTATTCTATTCTATTCTATTCTATTCTATTCTATTCTATTCTATTCTATTCTATTCTATTCTATTCTATTCTATTCTATTCTATTCTATTCTATTCTATTCTATTCTATTCTATTCTATTCTATTCTATTCTATTCTATTCTATTCTATTCTATTCTATTCTATTCTATTCTATTCTATTCTATTCTATTCTATTCTATTCTATTCTATTCTATTCTATTCTATTCTATTCTATTCTATTCTATTCTATTCTATTCTATTCTATTCTATTCTATTCTATTCTATTCTATTCTATTCTATTCTATTCTATTCTATTCTATTCTATTCTATTCTATTCTATTCTATTCTATTCTATTCTATTCTATTCTATTCTATTCTATTCTATTCTATTCTATTCTATTCTATTCTATTCTATTCTATTCTATTCTATTCTATTCTATTCTATTCTATTCTATTCTATTCTATTCTATTCTATTCTATTCTATTCTATTCTATTCTATTCTATTCTATTCTATTCTATTCTATTCTATTCTATTCTATTCTATTCTATTCTATTCTATTCTATTCTATTCTATTCTATTCTATTCTATTCTATTCTATTCTATTCTATTCTATTCTATTCTATTCTATTCTATTCTATTCTATTCTATTCTATTCTATTCTATTCTATTCTATTCTATTCTATTCTATTCTATTCTATTCTATTCTATTCTATTCTATTCTATTCTATTCTATTCTATTCTATTCTATTCTATTCTATTCTATTCTATTCTATTCTATTCTATTCTATTCTATTCTATTCTATTCTATTCTATTCTATTCTATTCTATTCTATTCTATTCTATTCTATTCTATTCTATTCTATTCTATTCTATTCTATTCTATTCTATTCTATTCTATTCTATTCTATTCTATTCTATTCTATTCTATTCTATTCTATTCTATTCTATTCTATTCTATTCTATTCTATTCTATTCTATTCTATTCTATTCTATTCTATTCTATTCTATTCTATTCTATTCTATTCTATTCTATTCTATTCTATTCTATTCTATTCTATTCTATTCTATTCTATTCTATTCTATTCTATTCTATTCTATTCTATTCTATTCTATTCTATTCTATTCTATTCTATTCTATTCTATTCTATTCTATTCTATTCTATTCTATTCTATTCTATTCTATTCTATTCTATTCTATTCTATTCTATTCTATTCTATTCTATTCTATTCTATTCTATTCTATTCTATTCTATTCTATTCTATTCTATTCTATTCTATTCTATTCTATTCTATTCTATTCTATTCTATTCTATTCTATTCTATTCTATTCTATTCTATTCTATTCTATTCTATTCTATTCTATTCTATTCTATTCTATTCTATTCTATTCTATTCTATTCTATTCTATTCTATTCTATTCTATTCTATTCTATTCTATTCTATTCTATTCTATTCTATTCTATTCTATTCTATTCTATTCTATTCTATTCTATTCTATTCTATTCTATTCTATTCTATTCTATTCTATTCTATTCTATTCTATTCTATTCTATTCTATTCTATTCTATTCTATTCTATTCTATTCTATTCTATTCTATTCTATTCTATTCTATTCTATTCTATTCTATTCTATTCTATTCTATTCTATTCTATTCTATTCTATTCTATTCTATTCTATTCTATTCTATTCTATTCTATTCTATTCTATTCTATTCTATTCTATTCTATTCTATTCTATTCTATTCTATTCTATTCTATTCTATTCTATTCTATTCTATTCTATTCTATTCTATTCTATTCTATTCTATTCTATTCTATTCTATTCTATTCTATTCTATTCTATTCTATTCTATTCTATTCTATTCTATTCTATTCTATTCTATTCTATTCTATTCTATTCTATTCTATTCTATTCTATTCTATTCTATTCTATTCTATTCTATTCTATTCTATTCTATTCTATTCTATTCTATTCTATTCTATTCTATTCTATTCTATTCTATTCTATTCTATTCTATTCTATTCTATTCTATTCTATTCTATTCTATTCTATTCTATTCTATTCTATTCTATTCTATTCTATTCTATTCTATTCTATTCTATTCTATTCTATTCTATTCTATTCTATTCTATTCTATTCTATTCTATTCTATTCTATTCTATTCTATTCTATTCTATTCTATTCTATTCTATTCTATTCTATTCTATTCTATTCTATTCTATTCTATTCTATTCTATTCTATTCTATTCTATTCTATTCTATTCTATTCTATTCTATTCTATTCTATTCTATTCTATTCTATTCTATTCTATTCTATTCTATTCTATTCTATTCTATTCTATTCTATTCTATTCTATTCTATTCTATTCTATTCTATTCTATTCTATTCTATTCTATTCTATTCTATTCTATTCTATTCTATTCTATTCTATTCTATTCTATTCTATTCTATTCTATTCTATTCTATTCTATTCTATTCTATTCTATTCTATTCTATTCTATTCTATTCTATTCTATTCTATTCTATTCTATTCTATTCTATTCTATTCTATTCTATTCTATTCTATTCTATTCTATTCTATTCTATTCTATTCTATTCTATTCTATTCTATTCTATTCTATTCTATTCTATTCTATTCTATTCTATTCTATTCTATTCTATTCTATTCTATTCTATTCTATTCTATTCTATTCTATTCTATTCTATTCTATTCTATTCTATTCTATTCTATTCTATTCTATTCTATTCTATTCTATTCTATTCTATTCTATTCTATTCTATTCTATTCTATTCTATTCTATTCTATTCTATTCTATTCTATTCTATTCTATTCTATTCTATTCTATTCTATTCTATTCTATTCTATTCTATTCTATTCTATTCTATTCTATTCTATTCTATTCTATTCTATTCTATTCTATTCTATTCTATTCTATTCTATTCTATTCTATTCTATTCTATTCTATTCTATTCTATTCTATTCTATTCTATTCTATTCTATTCTATTCTATTCTATTCTATTCTATTCTATTCTATTCTATTCTATTCTATTCTATTCTATTCTATTCTATTCTATTCTATTCTATTCTATTCTATTCTATTCTATTCTATTCTATTCTATTCTATTCTATTCTATTCTATTCTATTCTATTCTATTCTATTCTATTCTATTCTATTCTATTCTATTCTATTCTATTCTATTCTATTCTATTCTATTCTATTCTATTCTATTCTATTCTATTCTATTCTATTCTATTCTATTCTATTCTATTCTATTCTATTCTATTCTATTCTATTCTATTCTATTCTATTCTATTCTATTCTATTCTATTCTATTCTATTCTATTCTATTCTATTCTATTCTATTCTATTCTATTCTATTCTATTCTATTCTATTCTATTCTATTCTATTCTATTCTATTCTATTCTATTCTATTCTATTCTATTCTATTCTATTCTATTCTATTCTATTCTATTCTATTCTATTCTATTCTATTCTATTCTATTCTATTCTATTCTATTCTATTCTATTCTATTCTATTCTATTCTATTCTATTCTATTCTATTCTATTCTATTCTATTCTATTCTATTCTATTCTATTCTATTCTATTCTATTCTATTCTATTCTATTCTATTCTATTCTATTCTATTCTATTCTATTCTATTCTATTCTATTCTATTCTATTCTATTCTATTCTATTCTATTCTATTCTATTCTATTCTATTCTATTCTATTCTATTCTATTCTATGCTGTTCTATTCTATTCTATTCTATTCTATTCTATTCTATTCTATTCTATTCTATTCTATTCTATTCTATTCTATTCTATTCTATTCTATTCTATTCTATTCTATTCTATTCTATTCTATTCTATTCTATTCTATTCTATTCTATTCTATTCTATTCTATTCTATTCTATTCTATTCTATTCTATTCTATTCTATTCTATTCTATTCTATTCTATTCTATTCTATTCTATTCTATTCTATTCTATTCTATTCTATTCTATTCTATTCTATTCTATTCTATTCTATTCTATTCTATTCTATTCTATTCTATTCTATTCTATTCTATTCTATTCTATTCTATTCTATTCTATTCTATTCTATTCTATTCTATTCTATTCTATTCTATTCTATTCTATTCTATTCTATTCTATTCTATTCTATTCTATTCTATTCTATTCTATTCTATTCTATTCTATTCTATTCTATTCTATTCTATTCTATTCTATTCTATTCTATTCTATTCTATTCTATTCTATTCTATTCTATTCTATTCTATTCTATTCTATTCTATTCTATTCTATTCTATTCTATTCTATTCTATTCTATTCTATTCTATTCTATTCTATTCTATTCTATTCTATTCTATTCTATTCTATTCTATTCTATTCTATTCTATTCTATTCTATTCTATTCTATTCTATTCTATTCTATTCTATTCTATTCTATTCTATTCTATTCTATTCTATTCTATTCTATTCTATTCTATTCTATTCTATTCTATTCTATTCTATTCTATTCTATTCTATTCTATTCTATTCTATTCTATTCTATTCTATTCTATTCTATTCTATTCTATTCTATTCTATTCTATTCTATTCTATTCTATTCTATTCTATTCTATTCTATTCTATTCTATTCTATTCTATTCTATTCTATTCTATTCTATTCTATTCTATTCTATTCTATTCTATTCTATTCTATTGTGTTGTTTTGTTTTGTTTTGATTTATTTTATTTTAATCTATTTTGATATATCTATATTGAACAATTCTCTATAGGCTTTTCATTCAGAACACTTGTTTAAAGTGTTAAAATTCATAATATATTATATTTCTAATTATGTAACTTCAAATAAATTTTAAATTTTTTTGTTTTTTTTTCAGTTTTTGCGAGATTCTGAAGGAAACCCGTGCTCACCATCGAACTTTAGTTTGCAACAACAGTCAGATGGTTCCATGTATCTCTTACCTAGAGATAGTTCAAAGCAATAAGTTTCGTCAGACGCTTGAGAGTGTTAACAATATAATAAATTTTACTGAAATTAAAAATTGTAAATGATTTATTAGATTCAGCAGAAATGATTATTGAAATCATTGATAGATAATAGATAATAGTTAAAAAAAAAAAACTAAATGTTCGTAGCACCAAAGCTTTGGCTCGTAAATGTCATTCGTTCGCTGGCAAGTTCTTTGTTCCATTTAAAATCGTCCGACGGCATATTGCTTATTCGCTCATAAACATCAGGAACCATAATAAAGCAATGCCAAGAAGCAAAGAAAAAGGAGAAAAAGAAATGTCAAAAACACGCCAAATCAATCCTACCCGCAACTCTACGGGTTGAGACTTTTTCAACTATTTCTATTTCAGTACTACTTTCTCTTTCGCACTTATTTGCGTCTTTGAAAAATGTCTAAAGGCCCAACTATAATAGACATAAGCGAACCTAAGCTAATGTCAAAATCCCAACGAAAATTTTCTTATGTTTGCAAAAGAACCGCGTATTGGCAAATGGAGTCACGGCACCTGGCAGTCAGCGCGTGAACTTTCAAATGGATATAGATTTTTTTTCGATTTGACGTTCAATGTATTTCCCATAAGAAAAAACCAAAAAAGGGTTCGAAAAACATTAATTTTACTATTAAAATTTATATGAAAGGATACCCATATTATGATTGTAAGAGAATTATTATATGTGTTTATTTCTAAATCAAGTGGAAAATATATAAAAAAATGTAATTAATCCTTTGGAATATGTCTTCAAAAAACGTAAACAAATCGTATGTGAATGACAGATGAAACCATTTTTTTTTTCTTTTACAAGCAGAACTGTTGTTGTATTCGGTCAAGGTTTCAAGAATAAATTAATTTTTCTAATTCTGTCGGGTGTCGAAAGTCGAAGTGTCTCGTTAGCTTTTTCGTGTTTTTGTTTTGTGTAGTTCCTTAAAACGTAATTGAACAAAAAATAAACAAATTAAAAAGCAGAAAAATGTAAGAAATTTTGTTATTGTTGTGCCAAAGAAAATAATTCCTTTGTATCCATTTTAAGGTCAAGTGAAGTGCAAAATACAAAAATTGATACACACATGTGTGGAGTACCTCAGTGCTCCCAAAGAAGAAGCAACGGTGTGTCTTTACACAAAATACCTAAAGTTGTGCGTGGGAATCGAAAGCTGCTCTTACTATGGAAAGTGCTACTAAAAATCGGAAAGCCTTTACCGAAATATTTTGCCATTTGTTCTCGGCATTTTAGAGAGGATGAAATACTGCGTACCAACCGGGAAGGAGCAGCGAAACGAAGGTATGGAAGATTGCTGGATTTAGCGCTTCCAAGTTTGCATTTGCCTAAATCTTCCGTGATTGTTAGGAAGGCAAATATAATTAAGACGAGAGAACGTCGATTGAGGCGCCAACGGAGAGAAATAATTCCGTAAGTTGATGTTTTTTTCTTTTTATTTGGAGTAAAAACCATTCATTCGAAATGATAAAAAATCAAAATGTTGGAACGTAGTTTGGCTCGTCCTTAGAAGGTTTCGACTTTTGAATAAAAAGTAAATGGTCTTCTTACATATAGGTACTCAGGGGATTAAAAAAAGGTATAAACCATTTGTGTGGCGGTCAGCCATCAGCCGAATAGGGGGAATAACATGTAGCATACGAAAACATGCACGTGCCGTAACTATTCGGACTGGTGGAAGTGTGCTCATAGCCTCTTCGCGGCGGCCGCTAGAAACAAGCCTTTAAAAAGGTTTGGCTAATATGATCAGGCTGGTTCCACTGGTTGGCAACAGGTTAATTCCCTGTTCCGTAAAACAAGAAGAATTACGAGACCAACAACAAGCCTCGGAAACGGACTGATCTCACGACGACAACCCACGCAAAGAAAACGGAATAACGATTTACGAATTTTCTTATGGAACGAACGATCGCTCTGTAGAGCTCGAGCTGCTCAGCAGCTAGCCGATGCCCTGTCAAAATATAAAGCTGACATAACAGCACTTCAAGAAATAAGATGGACAGGGAATGGTGTTCTACAGAAGAAAGATTATGACTTATACTACAGCTGTCATACAAAACAACATGTGCTCGGGGTAGGCTTCCTAGTCGGCGAAAAAATGAAGTCTGCCATCATCGGCTTTTACGCTATAAGCGAAAGGCTATGCACCCTTCGCGTGCGAGGCAAATTTAAGAACATCAGCCTCATTAACGTTCACGGACCTACGGAGGAGTCCTCAGACGAAGAAAAAGAGACTTACTACGAACAAGTCGAGAGGGCCCTCAATGCCTGTCCAAGGTATGACGTAAAAATCATCCGTGGGGATTTGAATGCAAAAATAGGTCGGAAGCCGGTATTCAGGCATTACGCAGGCATCCATAGTTTGCATGAGAACACTAATGACAATGGACTTCGAGTCTTAGAATTGGCAGCATCGAAAAACATGGTCGTTGCGAGTACCAGGTTCCCGCGTAAAGATATCTACAAAGCCACCTGGGTATCACCTGATGGAGTCACTCGTAACCAAATTGACCACGTGTTGATAGACCGTCGCCACTACTCGAACTTGATGACGGTACGAACGTACCGAGGTGCCAATATCGACTCGGATCACTATCTTGTTGGTATGGTTTTCCGAGGGCGGATTGCCTTGCGAAGACGTATTGCATCCGCCGATCAGGTTCGAATCAACACGGCTGCTCTGCGCAATGAAAACACCAGTAACACCTTTGGTAATGCGTTAGGACTCGCCCTAGAACTGGGTAGAGTAAGTCCTGGAGCCAGTATGCTGGGCGTAGATGAGAAGTGGACACGCCTCAAGAATACTGTCATTAGTACTGCCAACTCCATCTTAGGCAGCAGTCGTAGAAATCGGAACGACTGGTTTGATGATGAATGCAAGCTAGCGACTGAACGTAAGAATGTTGCGTACCGAGCAATGCAACAATCTCATAGAACGCGGGCACGCGAAGACGAATATAAAGAGCTCAGAAGAATTGAAAAACGGCTTCACAGACAGAAAAAATCAGCCTGGGAGAAGAAGCCGAGAGCGAGGTCCGCACCAGGCGCGGAAGTTCTACCAATCCGTCCGAAACATGACGCAGTACACACCACGCTGCACATACTGCAAGGACGGGAGGGAAATCTGATCACCGATCCTCAAAGCATACTGGAGCGATGGGAAGTGTACTTCAATGAATTGCTAAATGGTCAGCTCACTGCAGAAGTGGAGGCTCCACTACTTCAAGAAGAGTACCCTATGTTGCCGCCACCAAGCATAGAAGAGGTTGAGAAGGCTCCGGCTAAAGAAAAACAAAGCCCCGGGAGCCGATGGTATACCAGCCGGACTATTTCAACACGGTGGGCCAGCCTTACGTCAAGCAATTCATGAGATTGTAGTGCACGTGTGGGAGCATGAAGAAATTCCAGAAGATTGGCGAAAAGGTATAATTTTCCCCATACATAAGAAGGGAGATGTCACAACGTGCAGCAATTATAGTTGAGTACCGCCTATAAGATACTCTCCTCTATCCTACAGGACCGGATAACCCCATACGCTAAAACCATCATCGGACAATATCAGTGTGGTTTCATTCCAGGCAAATCAACAACTGATCAGATCTTTACCCTTAGGCAGGCGATGGAAAAATGTCTAGAATTTAACATTCCAACATACCATCTGTTTATAGACTTTAAGGCCGCCTACGATAGCATAGCTAGGGTAGAACTTTACAAAGCCATGAGAGAATTCGGCATCCCAAATAAATTGACACGACTATGTAGGTTGACCATGACCAACGTAACAAGCCAAGTAAAAATAGCCGGATTGCTATCCAAACCAATCAACATCTTTAATGGACTCCGACAAGGGGATGGTTTGGCCTGCCTCCTCTTCAACCTGGCGTTGGAGAAAGCAATCCGTGACTCTGGCACGGCAACAAGAGGGACCATCGTCAACAGGTCCAGCCAGATACTGGCTTACGCAGACGACATCGACATCATCGGAAGAACTGAGCAAGCTGTACATGATTCCTTCATCCAGATCGAGCAGGTGGCACAAAATCTGGGGCTGCACATTAGTGAAGGTAAAACAAAGTACATGGGGGCGTCGAATGCGAGAGGAACAGTTGGTCAAACAATCAAGGTAGCGGAGCACGAATTTGAAGTGGTGCAATCCTTTAAATACCTTGGGTCAATAGTAGCAGCCGATAACAATATAGAAGAAGAAATACGCGGGCGGCTTTTCAAATCCAACAGAGCCTATTATAGTCTGTCAAAGCTCTTCAAATCCAGAAATCTCACCATAACTTCAAAACTGCTGCTGTACAGGACCATGATCCTGCCAGTACTCACATATGGATCCGAGACTTGGGTGCTTAGCAAAAGGCACTCCGACCTCTTAGCCGCGTTCGAGAGAAAAGTCTTAAGGAGAATTGTTGGCCCCATATGTGAGGAAGGACGATTCCGGAGACGGTACAATCATGAAGTGTACGCAATCTACCTTGAAGCAGATATCGTGACAAAAATTAAGCTCGGTAGACTCCGGTGGGCAGGTCACCTAGCTCGCATGAGCGAAGAGGAACCTGCTCGGAAAGTTCTTTGTGGTACATTCTATGGTAGACGACAGCGTGGTAGACCATGCTTGCGCTGGAGAGATGGCGTAGACCAGGACGCCCGGAGCCTTGGGGTGCGCAACTGGATGGCGGCGGCTCGAGACCGGGATGGGTGGAGAGACTTGTTGAAGGAGGCCAGGACCGGACCCCGGTTGTCGAGCCGACGATGATGATGATTTATCGAATTGTTTTTTCAGTTTTCCCGTTTTCCGTGAAAAATATTTTGATTTGTTTTTTTTTTTTTTTTTTGTATTGGGCTTTTTGGGAAACTATCTTTGTCTTTTTTCCGTCTTGTTCTTACAGTTATAAAATCCTAGTCAAACAAACAAATACAAACACAACAGCGAATGATCTTTTCAGTGATTTTTATTATTCACTTTTTTTTAATAGAAAATATAATTTTGTAATATCAATTGATTCGTAAATTTCAGTGTAATAACATTTATTGAATAGTTTGAAACGCCTCTGTGAGAAAAAGACAAGCATTTCCAAGGAAAATTCTTTGTACGAAAAGTTTTCCGAAGTTTAGTCAGATTCACAAGAACAAATTTAATAAAATAACTAAAATTTTAAAGTTTTAACATTTTTTTAACGTTCGTAATAGAACTTTGATCTTTTTATTGTTATAAGCAAAAGTTTAAACAGAAAACGTTTACTTTATAATAATATTTTGAGCCAATTTAAAATTAACAAATCACTATGTTATTATTGGAGCCATCGAAAGAGGATGTTCACATTCACATTGCACTTACACAATCAAAGAGTTTGTTTATAACCTCTGACAAGGTTTGACTGCCCAAATGTATTTGACGTCTTTTACTTCAATTTTGAAACTTGACTTGAATCAGCAGTTGTTCGATTCTAAATCAATTTAGGTGTGTTCATGTTTGTGTCTTATTTCCAACCTGATTTCGTGCAAATTTGGTGTAATTTATCTCCATTTCGAAATGTGAATTTCCATGGGAAATAAGACCATTTCGGAACTAATTTGGAAATTTTCAACAAAATTACCTCATTTGGCCTTATCAAAACGTAGTAACAGTTTTCCTTTTGTTAGGAGAGTTTAGCATTTCATATTCTGGTATTACACAACGACTTTTTCGTCGTAACTCTCTTCGAATTCTTCTTTAAGATTTCGTCCTGTGAGTCGTCCGCTATTGCACCATGAATTTTGAGTCATGACCTAAATTCGGCAAGAGACTTTATATGGAAAGTACAGAAAAGCTCTTACGATTTTGTTTCTTCGTGTGAAAAGTACAAGAGATTTTAGAAGCAATTAAAAGCAAACGTCAAAAAATCTCCAGCAACTTGTTTCTTTGTGTGAAAGGAGACTTAAGCCAAAAAAAGTATGTCTCGTGGGGTGTGTTTTGGAGTGATGTGTCGATATCGCTCTAATGTATTTCATATGCGAATAACCATATTTGTATCGTGTGATGTGTTGTCTCGAAATCTATGAAATGCATTGTAATGGCGAGAGTAGTGTGGTTCCAGCTTTAGGCCTGCTGCCCACTAGGCAGCTTTTAGTTGCTCACCCCAGTAACTCTTAGTTGCTCCCGATTCAATTACATTGGCTTATATGGGACAGCACCCACTGGGCAACTTAGTTGCCGGCAACTTTAAGTTGCTCGGAGTTGTTGACGGAACTAAGTTGCCGGCAACTCCGGGCAACTTTTAGTTGCTGACCCCTTCCCACTAAGCAATTTCCGAGCAACTTTCGAAAATTAAACGTTTTTATTTGTTGTCCATTGAAATGTTACATCGATTTTGCATTTTAGACAGGTCAAATTGAGCGCGGTGAATTCTCGGGGCTTCACTTCAGCACGGAGGAAAACTGAGTTACCGGCATGAATTGTATACTTGTTATCGAAAGTTTGTATGGAAACTCCATTTTTTTTCCTGTAATGGCGTCGCTAGTCCCCAATGTCATTTCTTTCAACCAAATAAGGCTTTTCCAGAAACTATCTTTGTCTTTTCTCTTTCTAATTTTGACATACAAATATGTAGGGAAAACAAACAAACGACCAATCACAATCACATGTTTTTTATTTTCCCTACATATTTTTCTGTCATACTATTGATTTTTTTTTTTGCTTGTTTGGTACTGAAGTCTGGTGGAAGTTCTAAATTAGGCTTTTCCAGAAACTATCTTTATCTTTTCTCTTTCTAACTTTGACAGTTCTAAAGTAAGAAAAAAAAAACTCTGACATAAAAAGATGCAGGGGAAACAAACAAAGGTCATAAATGCACTATTACATGTTTTTTTGTTTTCCCTGACAATAGAGCTCTTCCAAGATTTGTCTTTTCTCTTTCTAACTTGACATTTAAAAACAAAAACTGGTTGGAAAATATTTACATGCTCTTGCCAGTGTTAAAAAGGCGGTCATTTGATTATTTTTTGTATTTGGAAGTGAAAACTTAGATTTGCGGTCGAATTACCTATTCAGTAGTGTCTAAACACTTTAGTGAACATTTTTTCAAGTGTTTGACAACAAAAAAAACTAATTTTAATACATATTCATCAGTATTTTAAACACACAACTTTTTTGGCTCGCCTTCGTACCTTTGATATTTGGTTTTGTTTTCCAACCAGGGAGTGCCGTCAGATTGTAATTTTTTTTTTGTTACAAATTTTACACTGACGCTTCTGACATTTGGTGGCAAAGATCTATAGTCAAACTATTGTGTTTTTTTTTTTTGCTTTTTAGCCACTGACGTCTGGTGGAAGTTCCCAATTCCCCGGGGTTTGCAAAAAACACGGCTAGCACTATTTTCACTGTGTTCCTATTTCGTTAGCCCGCATTTACATTGCCCGATTTTTCCAATTCCGATTTTTCTTTGTTGTTGTAATCATCGAATATGAATACGCCCCAATGTTGCGAACACAACGTTACGTAGCCGCAGCTGCAAGAGTTCACCAGCTTTTAACTTTTGCGTGCAGCATTTATGACAATTCAAAATTGATGCCCATTGAAGCCCATTTCATCACGATGAGTGTTTATATGGGGTTGAAATGCGCTTCAAGCTCTTTTCAATTTCTAAAGTTATAAATATCAGTGCTTCTGCAGTCAGAATGTCAGAAACACAGATTAGCCACATGAAGATGAGAATGTTTCGTACGTTTCACCCTCTAAAACCCATTTGTTTACATTGTTGTATTTGTAATTTCTTCCCGCTTCGATGAATAGATGTGAATTGCAACAACAATTTAACCAGGTGTGTGAGATCCCTTCTGTCTATATGTAAGGTTTTTATACACATATTCTCATTTTTTATCTGCAATCTGACAGTTCGAGCTTGTAGGCAAATTAAAATGGCTGCCGGGGATTCTCATCTTCATTTGGATAACCTGTGGTCAGAAAGCTGTACAGCTTCATTGGGCATGTTCGGGTAACTATCTTAAGCTATCCGGATAGGTTTGTGTTGTTGTAAGCCCTGGTTGAAAAATATCTGATGTCAGCTGATGCAACAACAACTCAAGCAATCTGAAAATTTTTGGGATAGGTGGATAGCCTATCGGATAGTTGCCGGAATGCGGCCATTGTGGACAGGTAAAAAAGAACGTACGACACTTTTTGACAACTCGTCTTAACATTTTCTAATTTACCTAGTTTTTGTTTGAAAACTTCGTCAAACAAATTTTTAGAATTTTTTTCTCTCCACAACTAATTTACAACAAAAAAGCTACAATTAATGCCATCTTTAGATTTTCCAATTTGCTTTTCTAATGCCTGGACGTAGAGTGTCAACTTAGCACTACCTACCTAGTTTTTGTTTGAAAACTTCGTGAAAAAATTTTTTAAGAATTTTTTTCTCTCCACAACAAATTTATAACAAAAAAGCTACAATTAATGCCGTCTTTAGATTTTCTAATTTGCTTTTCTAATGCCTGGACTGAGAGTGTCAAGTTAGCACTACCTACCTAGTTTTTGTTTGAAAACTTCGTCAAAAATTTTTTTAGAATGTTTGTCTCTCCACAACTAATTTACAACAAAAAAGCTACAATTAATGCCATCTTTAGATTTTCTAATTTCTTTTTCTAATGCCTGGACTGAGAGTGTCAACTTAGCACTACCTACCTAGTTTTTGCTTGAAAACTTCGTCAATAAAATTTTTAGAATTTTTTTCTCTCCACAACTAATTTACAACAAAAAAGCTACAATTAATGCCAGCTTTAGATTTTCTAATTTCCTTTTCTAATGCCTGGACTGAGAGTGTCAAGTTAGCACTACCTACCTAGTTTTTGTTTGAAAACTTCGTCAAAAATTTTCTTAGAATTTTTTTCTCTCCACAACTAATTTACAACAAAAAAGCTACAATTAATGCCGTCTTTAGATTTTCCAATTTGCTTTTCTAATGCCTATCCTGAGAGTGTCAAGTTAGCACTACCTACCTAGTTTTTTGTGAAAACTTCGTCAAAAATTTTTTTCTCTCCACAACTAATTTACAACAAAAAAGCTACAATTAATGCCGTCTTTAGATTTTCTAATTTGCTTTTCTAATGCCTGGACTGAGAGTGGCAACTTAGCACTACCTACCTAGTTTTTGTTTGAAAACTTCGTCAAAAATTTTTTTTTGAATTTTTTTTCTCTCCACAGCTAATTTACAACAAAAAAGCTACAATTAATGCCATCTGTAGATTTTCCAATTTGCTTTTCTAATGCCTGGACGCAGAGTGTCAACTTAGCACTACCTACCTAGTTTTTGTTTGAAAACTTCTTCAAAAAATTTTTTAGAATTTTTTTCTCTCCACAAATAATTTACAACAAAAAAGCTACAATTAATTGTTTACTTTGTTTTTTTAATTTCCTAAAGTGTAGTGCTAGCTTGATATCAAGTTAGTACTACATACCATGTTTTTTTTTAATACAAGGATTCTTATGGCAAAAAAATTTTTAGAATTTTTTTCTTTCCACAACAAATTTACAACAAAAAAACTACAATTAACTGTGTTATTAGTTTTTTTATTTTCTGAAAGTGTAATGCTAACTTGATATCAAGTTAGCACTACATACCATTTTTTTATTAAATAGTAGAGCTAGACATTTTTTTTTTCCACAACTAATTTACTACTTAAAAGCAACAATTAACTGTGAACTTAGTTTATTTAATTTCTAAAAGTGTAGTGCTAACTTGACACACGTTTCAATAATGCTGAACGATTTTAAAACTGAAATGTCTTACATTTTGACGTATTTCAAGATTATCATTTTTCGTCTCTTCTTCTTCTTGAACCTTTGTAAAGATAAGTCACATTTTTGTGAAAAATATCTTTTAAATCATTAATTATATAATTAAATAAACCCGAACTATGAAATTTGTTTTTCTTGATTCTTCAAATGGTTTTGGGCCAAGGTATTTGTCTGTCTATTGCACTAGTAAAACGTGTACGATACATTCTGCACTTGACGATAGAACTCTACCGGATCAAACATTTGAAAGGATTCATCAAGACAAGCTCGAGGTGCAAAAGCCAAAAGACACCAGAGTTAGTATAGCTGAATCAAAAGTGTATTTATCGTTTCAACGGGTAGAATTACCAATTGTGGCGACGACAAATGGAAATTTATATGACTGAAAATAAACTCAAACCTTAAATTCTAAAACTAGCAAAAAGACCAAAATATTTAATTCCAATTCAACTGATTATTTTGTAGATTTCGATTTGGGGACCTTTTACTGTTATTTTTGACTATTTCAATATTTCGACATTTTATTCTTTCGATTTGGTCAATTTTTTATATAGAAATTTGTGCCCATAATTAATGAAAAATATTGTTTCCATTTTGTACATGCAAATAAATTTTGTTGAAATAAATTTAATGCAAACACAATTTCTATTTGATTATCCGTCTCAAATGTATTTTGTTTTGTTTTTTAAATGCATTTCCTTTGAGACATCAACCATATTTTTACTTTGATCGTTCCTAATTAAAGTTACTCAAAGTAACTTTTTTAACCATGACAATCCAACTTTTATTTTTGTCACATCGATCATATGGCGAATTCCTTTCAAAAAAGAAATCGAATTGTTTTTAAACAGAATCGAATTCTTTCTGTCAATTGAAAGGAATTCGGATTTCGTAAAAGAATCGATTTTTTTGGTGTGATTGTGTTTGGTGTTACTTTCTAGCTGCAATTGACTCAAAACGTCAAGAAATTATTCACAAAACTATTAAGGTTGTTTGTTTTTGTTGTGAGAAAAATGTTTTACCAATAGAATTAAATTAATAAATAATAGATATTAGCCAGCTTATACGGTGCCAATTTGTTGGTGCATTTTATTTGTTTGAATTTCTATTTGCACATATAGTTTTAAAGAAAATTGTTATTGGAAAGTTTTCACTTGCACCGAAAGTTTTTAACACGTCTTTCACTCGCAAAAGCTATTTTTTTTTCAAATTTGTGTTTGATAGTGAACAAGGCACAATAAATTATTTTTATAGCTGTATTGACTGAATATATTGTTGAATATTGTGTTAAATTATGTAGAATTCGTTGCAACCAAAAAATAAACAACTCGTCTTCCAAAAATTCCGCGACTTTCAATTTGACGTATTAGAATATCAAGTCTTCATAGTGTGTGTGCAAATCAGTATGAAATCTTGCTAAAAACGCAAGATTTGTTTTGACAGAAAAGAATCGATTTTGTTTACAAAAAATTCGATGCTGTTTAGAAAAAATTCGATTTCTTTGTTGTAAGGAATTCGCCATTAGTGTGGAAGTTTTAGCAGTGATGGTTCTTGAGGCATTCACTTCCTGTTCTGCACCATATAATATTATACGTCAATGCCATGACAAATATGGAATCGGTAATTTTTGTAAATGATGTTGTGCTTTAAGTTTCACTTTCACTGCTTATGACAGTGCTTAAATAAGAGTTCAGATCATAAAGAAAATAAAAGCAAAGAAGTTATGTTAAATATCTAGTTTTATTACATTTCTTTTAACTTTATTTGAATATCTATGTATGCACATCCATAATTGATTTGTATGAAAGGTAATAAGAGCAAATTATAGAGTGCGAGAAAGACAACCGATGTAAGGATCGTTTTCGAAATACCAGTCCTATAAGCACTTTGCCATCTTTTGTCGTCGAAAAACCTGAAAGAAAATTTTATGCAACTCCTTTATTATCCATTGCTCATGAATAGTCCAAAGACTTCGTGCAATGTAGCCCCGGTAGGTATCTAGAAAAGTATTGAGTAAATATTAAAAGGGGAAAAATAAATAATGAAATGTATAAAGTGTTAGCCCCACTAGCAATGAATATTGCTGTATCTTAAAAAGAAAAGCAAAATATGCATGGTTAATGATAAAATGCACTTAATTAATTTCAATTAGTAACTTATAAAGAATTCATTTTCAAAACAAAACGAAAATTACATAAAGGAACTTCATTCAAATGAACACAGATAGAATGTATATACATATATATACATATTAATTAAACAAATAAATATGAAGTTATTAATTTGAATAATAACAACAATAATGATGGAAAGCAAAAACTACAGAAAGTAAAAAAGCATTTCAAACAAATTATTAACGCTAATGGAAAACAAAAATAAAAGAAATAAACAAACACTGCAAACAAATAAATAAATACAAAAATAACAATTAAATCAATAAAAGTATATACAAGGAAAACAAAAACATAAATTAATAATTTAGCAATAGACTTAATAAATTATTCACGTTTTAATAATTTTAAAATCTCCTTATTTTGGGCGATTATGATGTCCAGCTTATCATCCACATTCGTGTGCATCGTTCTTGCTTCTTCTAAAGCACTGTATAAACGCTCTGTTTTTTTCTTTTTTGAAGTGCTTCGCTCAAGGAATTCTTCATTATGGCCATCAAGAATTTCTATGTCTAGGTTCTTAAAAAAAATTATTAAAAAATAATTTCCAATTAAATATTAAGAAATTAAACTATCGTGCTTACTTCATGTAATGACCTGCTTCCTAGTCCTAGCTCAGGGGTGGAACCATCGTCATCGACTGCGTCCATAGTGATGATAGCTAGGACTTTTTCGTCAAAATCGGTCAATGGCCAAGGTCCATCGGTGATGCTCCCACCACCAGTTCTATTTAAAAATGCCCTGTGATCACTGGCCTGCTTTTTTGTGGCAGATTTTATGTCTGTCCAACACTTAAATAAAAAAAACATATGTTATTCATAATATAATTGTTATATATTAACCAAACATACCTTTTTAATGTGACCTTAGAGACTCCCAGGTATCTACTAAATTCTGCCGGCAATTTATGTCATTAAATTGCCCCCGGGCAAACGCTTTATTTTCAAACATATAATCTATTAAAATATGTTTTTGCGTTTTTGAAATTCTTGCCGTTCTCTGAAAATATAAATTTTCTCATAAAACTAACTAAAGCTAATATTTATTTGAAGGTTTTTATAATACAAATTCTATATACTACTGAAATACATCAGGCAAGTAGAAGACTAAGCACTATTTAATTGGACTTGTTGAATTATTGATTCAAAATAGCTTTTAACGGCCTTTAGTCCATAAAAATTGGCGTTTCGTCCCGGCGATCTCACTTGGACTCATCAGTTGACTAGTGAGTGCCTTGTCAATACGCAATTTTTATTAAGTTCAGTTCAACTTACATGAACTTTTTGACAAAAATCCAATGTGAACTATATCCAACAAGATTAAAATTCTTAATCATTAAGCTGGAAATTTTGCCCAGGGCCAGGCTTTGTTTTTATATGAAGGTTTTTATAATACAAATTCTATATACTACTGAAATACATCAGCCAAGTAGAAGACTTAGCACTATTTAATTGGACTTGTTGAATTATTGATTCAAAATAGCTTTTAACGGCCTTTAGTCCATAAAAATTGGCGTTTCGTCCCGGCGATCTCACTTGGACTCATCAGTTGACTAGTGAGGGCCTTGTCAATACGCAATTTTTATTAAGTTCGGTTCAACTTACATGAACTTTTTGACAAAAATCCAATGTGAACTATATCCAACAAGATTAAAATTCTTAATCATTAAGCTGGAAATTTTTGCCCAGGGCCAGGCTTTGTTTTTACATGAAGGTTTTTATAATACTTGTGTGTCGTAGCGGCATCCACTGTAAATCAAGTACCAACATACATCAGAATGCGGTAATGTCCGAAAGTGGAGCTATGCAGTAAATGATTATGAGTGTGGATATGATTTATAACTTCAAAATCTAGCTCTACTTAAAATATTGAGTAGTTTTGCTGTTTTTTGATATTAATATCAATCAATTATTATTATTATTCGTAAAATAAAACTGATAAGTTTCTTTTCTTTTGGCACTGGATTTCGACGAGCTCCTTAAGAACACAAAAGGTAAATGGGTAAAGATGCTTTTACTGTCCATATTTTATCTCTACTAGCTGAACTATCGACATGGTCCTTCGAGCCGGATCGAATCGGTGTACCTATGATCCTTTGTAGATGGTGCGCGTTCAGACATCAACGGCATCTATTTTATTTTATTGAAATCAAAACGGGTAATAGGTTTAGTAAGTGTTATTGCAGCTTTTTGCACGCCACCGTGTATGAAGGGAGCTGGTGGGATTTTGATTTTGTATTTATTTAAAATGGTTAAATTTATATGTCGCTTTCTTAAGTGTACCACAATGCTTATGTAATTTCAATTTCTGCAGAAACTTAAGCGAATACGGGGATTGATTGATAACGCAGTTTTTTCTCCACCAAAATGGAGTTTGATGGAAATATTCCACAGGAAGAAGTTGGTAAGAGCTGGAAGGTATGTGAAAACATGTGTGAACAGAATAGGTTATGAGTCACAATTGGCGTGGCTATGACTATAATGCTGCAGGGATTATGAGTCACAATATGCGTGGCTATAATCAGATTAAAATTGCTTGTGGATCACAATTGGCGTGATCGCAAACATTTATGTAGGTATATACAGTGTTTTATAGGTCACAATAGGCGTGGCCGTAAACATAATTCGGCAAAGGTTATGAGTCACAAAAGTAATTATGGGTCATAAATGCGTGATCGTAATTAAAAGCGATTATGGGTCACAAATGCGTGGTCATAATCAAAAGCAATTATGGGTCACAAATGCGTGATCGTAATTAAAAACGATCATGGGTCACAAATGCGTGATCGTAATCAAAAGCAGTTATGGGTCACAAATGCGTGATCATAATCAAAGCGATTATGAGTCACAAATGCGTGATCGTAATCAAATGCAGAAAATATATGGTTCACAATTGTTCGGCCATAAATGAAACAGACTTGTGTCAGAAATTGGTTTTATTTCCATTTGATAAAATTGAAGAATCCACCGACTCTTCAAGGGGGGAATGTGTCGTAGCCGCATCCACTGTAAATCAAGTACTAACATACATCAGAATGCGGTAATGTCCGAAAGTGGAGCTATGCAGTAAATGATTATGAGTGTGGATATGATTTATAACTTCAAAATCTAGCTCTACTTAAAATATTGAGTAGTTTTGCTGTTTTTTGATATTAATGTCAATCAATTATTATTATTATTCGTTAAATAAAACTGAGAAGTTTCTTTTCTTTTGGCACTGGATTTCGACGAGCTCCTTAAGAACACAAAAGGTAAATGGGTAAAGATGCTTTTACTGTCCATATTTTATCTCTACTAGCTGAACTATCGACAACTTGGCTGATGTATTTCAGTAGTATATAGAATTTGTATTATAAAAACCTTCATATAAAAACAAAGCCTGGCCCTGGGCAAAATTTCCAGCTAAATGATTAAGTATTTTAATCTTGTTGGATATAGTTCACATTGGATTTTTGTCAAAAAGTTCATGTAAGTTGAACTGAACTTAATAAAAATTGCGTATTGACAAGGCCCTCACTAGTCAACTGATGAGTCCAAGTGAGATCGCCGGGACGAAACGCCAATTTTTATGGACTAAAGGCCGTTAAAAGCTATTTTTAATCAATAATTCAACAAGTCCAATTAAATAGTGCTAAGTCTTCTACTTGGCTGATGTATTTCAGTAGTATATAGAATTTGTATTGTAAAAACCTTCATATAAAAACAAAGCCCGGCCCTGGGCAAAATTTCCAGCTTAATGATTAAGAATTTTAATCTTGTTGGATATAGTTCACATTGGATTTTTGTCAAAAAGTTCATGTAAGTTGAACTGAACTTAATAAAAATTGCGTATTGACAAGGCACTCACTAGTCAACTGATGAGTCCAAGTGAGATCGCCGGGACGAAACGCCAATTTTTATGGACTAAAGGCCGTTAAAAGCTATTTTGAATCAAAAATTCAACAAGTCCATTTAAATAGTGCTAAGTCTTCTACTTGGCTGATGTATTTCAGTAGTATATAGAATTTGTATTATAAAAACCTTCATATAAAAACAAAGCCTGGCCCTGGACAAAATTTCCAGCTTAATGATTAAGAATTTTAATCTTGTTGGATATAGTTCACATTGGATTTTTGTCAAAAAGTTCATGTAAGTTGAACTGAACTTAATAAAAATTGCGTATTGACAAGGCACTCACTAGTCAACTGAAGAGTCCAAGTGAGATCGCCGGGACGAAACGCCAATTTTTATGGACTAAAGGCCGTTAAAAGCTATTTTGAATCAATAATTCAACAAGTCCAATTAAATAGTGCTAAGTCTTCTACTTGGCTGATGTATTTCAGTAGTATATAGAATTTGTATTATAAAAACCTTCATATAAAAACAAAGCCTGGCCCTGGGCAAAATTTCCAATTTAATGATTAAGAATTTTAATCTTGTTGGATATAGTTCACATTGGATTTTTGTCAAAAAGTTCATGTAAGTTGAACTGAACTTAATAAAAATTGCGTATTGACAAGGCACTCACTATAGTCAACTGATGAGTCCAAGTGAGATCGCCGGGACGAAACGCTAATTTTTATGGACTAAAGGCCGTTAAAAGCTATTATTTATTATTTTGCTTACCTTCTTTGCTGCAGACATGTTTACTTTTCGCCTTCTTTGTAGTTAGTGATAAGATTTGACGTTTGGCGCGAAAAAGTTATCGCTTTTCGCTCTTACAGAACATCGTTTTATCGCACTTTCCAGTATTTTCATTCCGTGATGTTCCATGCGAAATAGTTATCGACTGTCAGAGTTACAGAACCCCGATGATGCGATAAAATGAGTTTTGTTTCCATTTTCATCGTTTCTCGACGAATTTTATCGATGCGATATTTACAGAACATGGGTACTGGATTCAGTGATGGATCCCGAATAGATAGGTTCATATTTCAGTTTGTTAATGCTTTATTTTAGGGAACAATACAGAAGTAAATTAATTCAAAGTGAGTTAGGTTAATATTTTGCAGGCACCAAAATGTAGGCAAATAAAAAAGAGACAAAAAAGAGTAAATAAATAAAAAAGAGTAAAAAAGAATAAGAAACATCGGAGTCAAAAAAGAGAACGTATTCTCTTAAAAAGAGATGTTCTGGAAACCCTAGACCTACCCATAATGGACTTATCCTTTTTATTGTTAACCATAATAGCTGTTCTGCTCAATTTCGATATAACTTTCGCGAACTTAAGCAAAGGGCCATTGAAATGGCTCTGAAGTTACGAAAATGCCTTACATTATTTGCTTAAGTTCGGATTATGATTAGGCCTTTACTGTGTAGTTAAATTGTTTTTAATAATTTTCTGTTCGGACGACCGCTGTAGTAAATGTGATCTCCAGTCGAACGACCAATGATTTCAATTTAAATTTTTTTTCTATTTTATATGTAAGATTTGAAGAAAATGGCTTGCATTCGAAGTAAACAACAAAAAGAGATGGAAAAATATTAAAAACAACAAAAAAATATAAAATAAAATTTACAAAATGCATTCTTTTACCAGCATTAAAACTGCCTCACAGTAATGTCGTTTTCGAGTGGACGTTCGGTGCTACTCCTTTTTCACTCCTTTTACTCCAAATTTCCCATTTTAGATAGGAATGGAATGGAAAACGACATAATTAATCGAACATTCCTGGTGTTGCTGAACAAAAAAAAAGCCAACATCATATGAACGCTGCTCCCTTGTATGCAACTACATACATAAAAGATATAAATTCCAGCTCTCTAAACCGAATTTCACGAAAAGGCATTGAAAAAAGAATTCTAACTTCGAACTACATTTGCCGGCAGGCAGTTTTTTTCTAATGTCGTTTTCGTTTGGATTTCGCAACTGTTCCATTCCTATTGAAAATGGAAAATTTGGAGTAAAAAGGGAGAAAAAGGAGTAGCTCCGAACGTCCACTCGAAAACGACATAAGTTAAACCATCGAAACCAAACATATTTCAAAGTATACCTTCTCACTCACGGAAGTACCTTAATACACATTCGACCCAGTATAATACCAGTTTGATTTACTTTTGTAAGGGTACATTGGTTTGTAGTTGGGAAAACAAAAATGCCGATGAGATGAGGAAAGTGCATAGTAGTATATCTAATAATGAGTAGGGACACACTCCGCTTCCGCTAAGAGCAATTGTGTCTTCTACAGTCGAAACAAATGAATTAGCCAATAAAAGGCCACTCGAACTATTTGAATTTATTTTACAGTTGAGACTAGAAGTAAGTGTTGCTTCGTTACAATTGCAATAAGTAATGCCGGATGTGGGAGGAGTTTCTCAAAATTGAAACATATTAAAAATTATGTTAGGTCCACAATGAGCACTCTAAGGCTATCTGATCTAGGCATCATAGCTATAGTGCTCTAGAGCAGAAAATTACAGAGACCATCGATATTGAACAAATAATAAGAGATTTTGCTTTGATGAAAAGTAGGAAAATAAAATTTTAATTAAAAAATAAATTAAATAAAAAATGAATTCCATTATATTATATACCTGCATTTTGTACCTACCCATAAAACCTTTTTCTCTTTTACTTAAAAGTAAATTAAATACTTTCATTTAATCATTTTCTTAAAAACAAATTTATTTATGTAATTATATGTTTATTTTTATTACACTTAATTTAATTAGTAAAAAAAAACAAATTTAGTGTTATTAATTTAAAGAAATTAATTTAATATAATTAATTTAAAGAATAAATGTATGCACAAATATTCTAATAAAGAAATCATCAGAACAAAAACCTCATATGGTGCCATGTTTTCAAAAAACAAAATACATAATTCAAGTATTTTGAATTTAAAATTAGATAATCAAAGTGGTTGGGTGCTGTAGGACGCGGGTAGTCACTGGTTGGCGTCAACACGGCGATGCCCAAGTAATGCAACGCATATTACACATCCGTTGTGCTTATTTTACTTTCTCGTGGTAACCACCGGGTACTGGTCTCGTCCCTCTGGACTTGACTTGCTAAACTTATAAGCGCGAGTGTTGAACAGAAGAAAATTGCAATGCTCTGTCTAAAATGGCTCACTGAATGAGTCGTCAGAAGCCCTAGACGAGCCCATCAGAAGGCTGGCATACGGCGGATGACTTCAATAAAATGAATCAACGGTGTTGTCAACAGTTAGCAAAACAGAGACGGAGTGTTCCCACCAAGGCACTCCAACGATGAGACGGCAGCGGAAGAATTCTAGAGAAATCAAAGGTGGTGAAAACTTCACATGGGCTACTTCGACATAAATTCAGAGCTTAGGTCTTTAAGAACCGGTTTATCCGGATCTCCATCCTTTGAGTTATACTCCAGGTTGGGGGTCGTGCCGTCGGGGTGACTTCCCGGCCACGTTAAGACGGTTGCGAAGCAACAACAAGCCTCGGATATTTACGAATTAGCTGATGACAAACCAAGCAAACGAAATAAGGATAACGAACTTAGGATCTATACGGGGAATGTTAGGCCCCTTAATAGGCCACGTGCAGCTGAATAAATAGCGGAAGCCCTAAACTACTACAAAGCAGACTTTACCTCTATCCAAGAAATGCGATGGGATGGACCGGGGAGACGAAAGTTAAAAGACTGCCATATCTACTACAGCGACTGCTACTGAGAACAAAAGTGGATTTGTTGTTGTAACTAGACTCAGGCAAAAAGTCTTCAGTTTCAACTACGTGAACGAGCCCATCACGACAATCCGCATCAAAACTAAATTCGCTTACACAAGCCTAATTTGTGCGCACGCTCCCACATAGGAGAAATACGAAGACACCAAAGACATATTCTACGAGTTCTGGAAAAAACGTATGCGCAATGCCCTAGCTATGACAATAAAACTGTCCTAGGAGATTTTAACGCCAAGCTAGGAAGAAAAGATATCATTGGTGGCACAGTCGGAAAATACAGCCTGCACGATACCACCTCCAACAACGGGCTCTGGGTGATCGACTTCGCTGTGTGGCGAGACGTTTTGGTAGCAAGCACGCAGTTCCAGCATCTCAATTTCCACAAATAGACATGGAAATCTCCTGATAAATCAACTGTCAACCAGATTGACCACATTGTGATCGACACATGGCACTCCTGCAGTATACAGGATGTCCGAACATTCCGAGAGGCCAACATTGACTCGGGCCACTACCTCGTTATAGCCAAGGGAGGATTGCGGATATCCCGATCAAAGCCAAAACAAGGAAGTACTTTGAGAAGGTTCGACGTTGGACGGCTACAATCGCAAGAGATCGCCAGGTCCTTTCCAATCGAGTCTCTAATAACCCCTTAAGCAGTCCTATACCACCAGCATAAAGTATTGAGAACCACTTCCCAGCAGCTATTTAAAGCGGCAGGCGAGGACTTGGTTAGGAGAATGCACCAGCTTATCTGCAAAATATGGTCGAAAGAAAGCATGCCCGAAGAATGGAACCTTTGCATTGTTTCACCAATCCTCAAAAAAGGAGACCTTCTGAACTGCGCCAAGTACAGAGGCATAAGTATCCTTCATATCGCCTACAAGATCCTTTCTGTCATGTTATGTGATCGTCTGAAGCCGTTCGTCAACAACCTGATAGGCCCATATCAGTGTGGGTTCAAACCAGGAAAGTCCACCATCGATCAAATATTCACTTTACGGTAGATCTTGGAAAAAAAAACCCAGTAGTTTCAAATCGATACCTACCATCTTTTCATCAATTTTAAAGCCGCGTATGACATCATCTATAGAGACGAACTATATAGAGCAATTTCTAGTTTTGGCATCCCTGGAAAACTTGGCCGTTTGTGCAGGATGACGGTGGAGAACGCAGGCTTCTCCATCAGGGTCGGAAAAGATCTCACCGACACATATTATGTCAAAAAAGGTTTTAGACAAGGCAATGCACTGTCATGCGACTTCTTCAACATCATTCTGGAAAGAATAGTGCGAAACTCAAGCGTCAACACAAGAGGCACAATCTTTCAAAGATCCGTCCAATTACTCGGATATGCCGACGGTATTGACATAATTGGAAAAACGCAGCGTGATGTGGAGTGGAGCGTTTGTGAGCATTAAGGTGGAAGCGAAAAAGATGGGCTTAGAGGTCAATGAGGGCAAAACCAGGTATATGCTGTCGTCAAGAAGGAACACTCAACACCGACGTCTTGGACAGAAATCACCATAGACAGCTATAACTTTGAGATAGTTAAGGACTTTGTCTACCTTGGCACCGCTATTAGTTCAGACAACGACACCAGCGCTGAAATCAAACGGAGAATAAATAACTTGTCAATCGCTGCTTCTTTGGACTTAGAAGGCAATTGAGTAGCAAAGTCCTCTCTGGAGGAACTAAAGTGTCCCTTTACAAGACACTTATTATCCCGGTCCTTATAAATATATGGTGAAAAGGGGAGACTGACACAACTGAGAAAACCAAAACTACGAAAGACTAAACTTCTTGGTACAAAACTGCGCAGTACAAAACTACTAAGTCTGCTATTACACGACGACTTTTGCGTCGTGACTCTTTTCGAACATAATGAGTGCAAAAGAGACGAAAAATGAGACGGAAAACAACTGCCCTCTGAGTCGTGGGCCAAATTTCGGCGACTCATTTTTGACATTATTTTATTTCTTGTTTGTTATTTTAGCAAATTGCTTTATTTATTTTCGTTATTTGTGGAGCGCACATGTACCTATAGCTGCGGTTGCTAAGATGTAGAGCATAGAGAATGTCTATGCTGGAACAAAATCGTTTCATTTATGTTTGTTGTTTGTTTTGGTTGCTACGAGAATGTCATTAATGAAGAAAAATTATAGAGGATTGCCAAATTTGAGTCATGACTGAAAAGTCATGGTGTAATAGCGTACGACTCACAGGACGAAATTTTAAAGAAGAATTCGAAGAAGAGTCACGACGCAAAAGTCGTCGTATAATAGCAGACTAATAAACACAACTGTGCAGTACAGAACTTCTAACGACCAAAACTACTCGCGACGCAACTACGAAAAAGGCGGATGCTATATTATCGCTTGGTTTTTGGATTGGCAACAACAACACACAAATGTGTGCGCTAGGCGATGGCTTTTCAAAAGAGGAATAGCAAGGCTGAACGGGAGCGAATATAAAAATAGGGCCTTGGATTTAAAAAAAAATAGTATCCTCCTCGTTCTTTGAGTGATTTGAATAAAATTGACACAGGTTTTAGCTGAGGCAGGATTATGAAGGAAAAAAATATTTTCAGCACAGGGTCGTTAAAAAATTGTCACTTTCTTATTCTTTGAGCTATTTCGATGAAATTGACACAGAATATAGGTGAGGCAGAACTATAAACAAAAACAAATATTTCCAGCACAGGGCGTAGCCGAAAAATGTCACTTTCTTATTCTTTGAGCGATTTCCATGAAATTGGCATAGAATAGAGCTGAGGCAGAGTTATAAATGAAAAAAATATCTGCAGCACAGGGTGCTTCCAAAAACTGTCACTGTCTTATTCTTTGAGCGATTTCGATGAAATTGACACCGGTGTTAGCAGAGGCAGAATTTTGAAGGAAAAAAATATTTTCAGCACAGGGTGATTCCAAAAAAAGTCACTTTATTATTCTTTGAGCGATTTCAATGAAATTGACACAGGTTGTAGCAGAGGCAGAATTATAAACGAGAAAAATATTGCTCTGAATAAATAAAAACAAATACTTATGAACGGAAATATTTCAAATTTGAATTATTTTTTTAATAGGTCATAGACCTCCAAACAAGGGATATGTGTACGCAAGGCTTGTTAAAATCCTATGTGCAGGTAAAACGGATGCAAGCATGACCTTATGTTTTGAATTGGATTTTTTTGTCATGCAATTTTATTTTTCAAATTTTCTAGAAATATATGTGTGTCTATGTCAAAAAATTGCGCTTCGGTATTTTGGCTAAATAGGCACATTTTAACAGCGTTTGCATGTTAAAAAGCAGTATGTCAGTCGGCGCCCTCTTGTTCATTTCGTTCATGAACGCCTTACTTTGAGAAAATATAATTATAATTTCTGCATCAATCCAATACCTAACCACCCACAAAATATTTTTACTTTTCTCCTAATTTCATTAAGTTCCGCAGTTTTTTTTCTCATTTTCCAACATCCACAAACTCGCGCAACCCTTTTGTGCACTCAATTCAAACCAAAACAAAAAAAATACCTGCAGCAAAACTTTCCAAATAATTTAGAACAGAAATATCCCATTACCACTCAATATCATTTGACCATCAACTCGTTCAAATGATATTGGAGCGATATGTACTTACTTAAAGTATACACACGAAAAAAAAAGTAAAACTTCGTTCAAATTATTTGTTAACGAAATCATACAATTTTGACTCGAAATCTTTGAGTTTTTCTTAAGATTTTACACTCAAACTGTGTGTGGTTGTAGTTTGGCCTAAAAAAGAAAGTATTGGATTTGGGAATCTTGTAGTGTATGAATATTTTGGTTCCATTATTCTAACAAAAAAAATTCCATTAAGAAATTTTATTTTATTCAATGGATTGAATTTTTTTTTTGAAGGTGTTTAAAGTATTCTAAAAAGACCATTAAATGACGAAAAGAATCTTTTTCTGCACCAAAAATATTGGTTTATCAAATATGTATTTATTGATTTAGTTTAAAAGTTATTTACACTATATTTATAAACATCAATTTTTTTTTGTTTTATCAAATATTTGTTTTATTGATTTAGTTTTAAAGTTATTTACACTATATGTACATATATACATACATTTTTTTTACTGATTTAGTTTAACAGTTATTTACACTATATGTATAGGTATACATCAATTTTTTTATCTTTCAAATATTTATAATTTTTTTCCTCAGCTATATTCTGTTTAAACTTCATCGAAATCACTCAAAGAATAAGAAAAAGACATTCTTTGGAACCACCCTGTGCTGAAAATATTTTTTTCGTTTTTAATGCTGCCTCTGCTATCTATCACCTGTGTCAATTTCTTCGAAATCACTCAAAGAATAAGAAAGTGACATTTTTTGGAGCCACCCAGTGCTGAAAATATTTTTTTCGTTTTTAATTCTGCCTCTGCTATCTATCAAATGTGTAAATTTCTTCGAAATCGCTCAAAGAATAAGAAAGTGACATTTTTTGGCACCACCCTGTGCTGAAAATATTTTTTTCGTTTATAATTCTGCCATATCTATAACCTGTGTCAATTTCATCGAAATCGCTCAAAGAATAATAAAGTGACATTTTTGAAGGCACCCTGTGCTGAAAATATTTTTTTCGTTTACAATTCTGCCTCAGCTATAATATTTCAATTTCATAGAAATAGCTCAAAGAATAAGAAAGTGACATTTTTTGGAAGCACCCTGTGCTGAAAATATTTGTTTCGTTTATAATTCTGCATCAGCTATAATCTGTGTCAATTTCATTGAAATCTCCTGCAGAACAACGAAAGAGATAATTTTTGGAGATACCCTGTGCTGAAAATATTTTTTTTCGTTAATAATTCTGCCATAGCAATAACCTGTGTCAATTTTATCGAAATCGCTCAAAGAATAAGATAGTGGTATTTTTTGGAGGCACCCTGCGCTGAAAATATTTTTTTCGTTTATAATTCTACCACAGCTATAACCTGTGTCATTTTCATCGAAATCGCTCAAAGAATAAGAAAGTGACAGTTTTTGGATTCACCCTGTGCTGAAAATATTTTGTTCGTTTATAATTCTGCCTTTGCTACAACCTGTGTTAATTTCATCGAAATCGCTCAAAGAATAAGAAAGTGACATTTTTTGGAGGCACCCTGTGCTGAAAATATTGTTTTCGTTTATAATTCTGCCACAGCTATAACCTGTCTCAAATTCATCGAAATCGCTCAAAGAATAAGAAAGTGACATTTTTTGGAGGCACCCTGTGCTGAAAATATTTTGTTCGTCCATAACTCTGCCACAGCTATAACCTTAAAGAATAAGAAAAAGACATTTTTTGGAGGCACCCTGTGCCAAAAATATTTTTTTCGTTTATCATTCTGCCACAGCTATAACCTGTGTCAATTTCATTGAAATCGCTTAAAGAATAAAAAAGTGACATTTTTTGGAGACACCCTGTGCTGAAAATATTTGTTTCGTTTATAATTCTGCCTCAGCTATAATCTGTGTCAATTTCATTGAAATCGCCTAAAGAATAAGAAAGGGACATTTTTTGGAAGCACCCTGTGCTGAAAATATTTGATTAGTTTATAATTCTGCCTCAGCTATAATCTGTGTCAATTTCATTGAAACCGCCTAAAGAACAACGAAAGGGACATTTTTTGGAGGCACCCTGTGCTGAAAATATTGTTTTCGTTTATAATTCTGCCACAGCTATAACCTATGTCAATTTCATCGAAATCGCTCAAAGAATAAGAAAGTGACATTTTTTGGAGCCACCCTGTGCTGAAAATATTTGTTTCGTTTGTAATTCTGCCACAGCTATAACCTTTTTGAATTTCACCGAAATCGCTCATAGAACGACGAAGATAACATGTTTTTTAAATCCAACGGCCTATTTTTATATTCGCTACTCCACTCCCGTTCAGCATTACTGTTCTTTCCACCCATTGCTATTAGGCTTTTCCAGAAACTATCTTTGCCTTTCCTCTTTCTAATTTTGACATAAAAATATGTAGGGAAAGCAAACAATCGACCAATCACAATCACTTGTTTTTGTTTTCCCTACATATTTTTCTGTTAAACTATTGATTTTTTTTTTTACTTGTTTGGCACTGAAGTCTGGTGGATGTTCCAAATTTCTCTTTTGAGAACCCATCGCCTAGCGCACCAATACCACGGTAACTGGCTGGCGAGGATTATGTTTGCGAGGATGTGTCGCAGCAGAGATTTTGCTTTGAGAAGATGTTGCTTGCGGGGATGTGTCGTTGAGGAGATTTTGTTTTGAGAAGATTTTGTTTGCGAGGATGTGTCGCGGCAGAGATGTTGCTTTGAGAAGATGTTGCTTGCGAGGATGTGTCGTGCGGAGATGTTGCAAAATAGAACAAATAAAAATCCAAATAAAGATCTGCCAGACATACGTATTTGTGAAGAAGAGGAAATTCATAGTAACACTGTGGAACTGGAAAAATCTTTGAACGAGGAAAAGTTGCCAGTAAAAAGAAAACGTAGGCTAGACAAAACGAAGAGTTTGAAGTTTGAAGAAAATAAAAAAAAGAGGGAAATGGGGCTGCCTTATAATGGCAAACGAAAATCAAATGGCCATTGGGAATATAAGGTAACAAAACCTGGAAAATTTGTCGTCAATCCATGTACCTGCAAGCTCTCCGAAAAAAAAACACTCGACTAGAATGCAGAAAGTTGAGCGAACTGCAAAGGCGTTCAATTTTTGACGCACTCTGGCAAAAATGCTGGCCAGAAAAACGAGAATACGTGAGAAACTTGACAAATATAATAACGGTTACACGACGACGAGGTCAGGCTGAAAATTCAAGACGAAATTTTAGTGTTACGTACCTGTTGAAAAACAATGACATGACATACCGGGTGTGCAAAAATATGTTCAACAATACTCTTGGACTAAAAAATGACATCGCTTAATTGTGGATTAAAACTAATATCAATGATGAAACTGCGAATGACCAACTCGATACTAATGATAGTAATCACCATAATGAAGACACTACAAATTCTACCCCACAGACCTGTTTAAATGCTACTCGAATTAAATTAGCTAATTTTTTTAACTTACTTCCGAAGGTTTAGTCTCACTACTGTCGGCCCTCTACGCAAAGGCTGTATTTGGAACCTGTCTGGAAATCAAAACAGGATTTATATCGATTTTATTTAAATTCGTATTGCATAGAAAAACAAGAGTTAAATCCTGCTTCAAGAACAACATTTAATAAAGAGTTTTGCAAAACGAAGTTATCACTTTTTCATCCAAGGAAAGACCAATGTGATACTTGTGTAGCGCATAAAACAAAAAATATAACAGACGAGGCATATCAACAATACCTTATTCTAAAACAAGAAGCACGAGATGAGAAAGATAAGGACAAAACTGCAGAAACATCAGATATCGTATTCACAATGGACATGCAATCTGTACTATTAGCTACTAAGAACAAAGTTGGAGCTATGTACCTACTACAAAACAAAATTGACAGTACACAACTTCACAATTTATAATATAAAAACCCACGAAGGTTATTGCTTTTTGAGGAATGAGACTGAAGGTGCCTTAACATCTAACGAATTTTCCTCAATTATAACAAATTTCATCGAAGTCGAAGTTTTACCTAAAATGCCAGATAAAACAGCAAATATCATTTTCTCGAGCGATGGCTGTGTGGGCCAAAATAGAAATGTATGTTTATCGAATGCTTTACTTAATTTGTCCATCAACCATAAGGTAACTATAATTCAAAAATATCTGTATAAGGGCCATACACAGATGGAGGCAGATTCGATGCACTCGACTATTGAAAGAAGAATTCGAAATAAAGACATTAATGTCCCAGCAGACTACATTACTCATTGCAAAATGGCTCGCCTAAATCCTCTCCCATATAAAGTTCAATACCTATACCATACCTTTTTTAAAGAATTTTCACAACTTAAATACTTTACATCAATAAGACCAGGTCGAAAGGTTGGTCAGCCAACAGTTCTAATTCCGGCTAATTATATATAAACATATAAACATATACCCATAGCCTATAGAAAACAAAAAATTCTATTCATACACACTTTACCTTGAAAAATGTGTCGCTCGCTCTGGACTTACATAGTTTTCTTATTCAGTTTTCTTAAAAAGTAAAATCTTTCTGGAACAAATAATAATATTAAATAAAACTATTTAAATTTAGACTTTGAAAAATTAATCATTTTATTAAGAAACAAAGAATAACGAGAATAGTTATGTAATTCAAATTTAATTCAAATTTTATCAAATAATAAAATAAAATTAATATTAAAACTTTAACAAAAGATAAAGAAAAAAATTTAAATTCATTTGGAACACAAACATACAAGACATATTTATAGCGATTTACTTTGTGGCAAATGGAATTGCATCATAGAAAGCATGATAGTCGTATTTTTCTTTTTTGATTTTTCTTCTTTCCGTTTAGAGTGCAGGTAATGTCGATATTCCAATTGGGATTTGTTGTTTCAGTGTTGGCCGCCGTACATTTAATGTAGTCCATCCATTATCAGAGTGCTTCAATTTGTATTGAATAACAGTATCTGAAGTATATTTAATTTGTTTAAGATCATTAACTGTTGGCTGACCAACCTTTCGACCTGGTCTTATTCATCATCATCATCGTCGGCTCGACAACCGGGGTCCAGTCCTGGCCTCCTTCAACAAGTCTCTCCACCCATCCCGGTCTCGAGCCGCCGCCATCCAGTTGCGCACCCCAAGGCTCCGGGCTTCCTGGTCTACGCCATCTCTCCAGCGCAAGCATGGTCTACCACGCTGTCGTCTACCATAGAATGTACCACAAAGAACTTTCCGAGCAGGTTCCTCTTCGCTCATGCGAGCTAGGTGCCCTGCCCACCGGAGTCTGCCGAGCTTATTTTTTGTCACGATATCTGCTTCAAGGTAGATTGCGTACAATTCATGATTGTACCGTCTCCGGAATCGTCCTTCCTCACATATGGGGCCAACAATTCTCCTTAAGACTTTTCGCTCAAACGCGGCTAAAAGGTCGGAGTGCCTTTTGCTAAGCACCCAAGTCTCGGATCCATATGTGAGTACTGGCAGGACCATGGTCCTGTACAGCAGCAGTTTTGAAGTTATGGTGAGATTTCTGGATTTGAAGAGCTTTGACAGACTATAATAGGCTCTGTTGGATTTGAGAAGCCGCCCGCGTATTTCTTCTTCTATATTGTTATCGGCTGCTACTATTGACCCAAGATATTTAAAGAATTGCACCACTTCAAATTCGTGCTCCGCTACCTTGATTGTTTGACCAACTGTTCCTCTCGCATTCGACGCCACCATGTACTTTGTTTTACCTTCACTAATGTGCAGCCCCAGATTTTGTGCCGCCTGCTCGATCTGGATGAAGGAATCATGTACAGCTTGCTCAGTTCTTCCGATGATGTCGATGTCGTCTGCGTAAGCCAGTATCTGGCTGGATCTGTTGACGATGGTCCCTCTTGTTGCCGTGCCAGTGTCACGGATTGCTTTCTCCAACGCCAGGTTGAAGAGGAGGCAGGCCAAACCATCCCCTTGTCGGAGTCCATTAAAGATGTTGATTGGTTTGGATACGTTGTTACGTTTGGTCATTGTCAACCTACATAGTCGTGTCAATTTATTTGGGATGCCGAATTCTCTCATGGCTTTGTAAAGTTCTACCCTGGCTATGCTATCGTAGGCGGCCTTAAAGTCTATAAACAGATGGTATGTTGGAATGTTAAATTCTAGACATTTTTCCATCGCCTGCCTAAGGGTAAAGATCTGATCAGTTGTTGATTTGCCTGGAATGAAACCACACTGATATTGTCCGATGATGGTTTTAGCGTATGGGGTTATCCGGTCCTGTAGGATAGAGGAGAGTATCTTATAGGCGGTACTCAACTATAATTGCTGCACGTTGTGACATCTCCCTTCTTATGTATGGGGCAAATTATACCTTTTCGCCAGTCTTCTGGAATTTCTTCATGCTCCCACACGTGCACTATAATCTCATGAATTGCTTGACGTAAAGCTGGCCCACCGTGTTGAAATAGTTCGGCTGGTATACCATCGGCTCCCGGGGCTTTGTTTTTCTTTAGCCGGCCTATAGCCTTCTCAACCTCTTCTATGCTTGGTGGCGGCAACATAGGGTACTCTTCTTGAAGTAGTGGAGCCTCCACTTCTGCAGTGAGCTGACCATTTAGCAATTCATTGAAGTACACTTCCCATCGCTCCAGTATGCTTTGAGGATCGGTGATCAGATTTCCCTCTCCGTACTTGCAGTATGTGCAGCGTGGTGTGTACTGCGTCATGTTTCGGACGGATTGGTAGAACTTCCGCGCCTGGTGCGGACCTCGCTCTCGGCTTTACTCTATTTCACAGATTATGTTCTTCTCCCAGGCTGATTTTTTCTGTCTGTGAAGCCGTTTCTCAATTCTTCTGAGCTCTTTATATTCGTCTTAGCGTGCCCGCGTTCTATGAGATTGTTGCATTGGTCGGTACGCAATATTCTTACGTTCAGTCGCTAGCTTGCATTCATCATCAAACCAGTCGTTCCGATTTCTACGACTGCTGCCTAAGATGGAGTTGGCAGTACTAATGACAGTATTCTTAAGGCGTGTCCACTTCTCATCTACGCCCAGCATACTGGCTCCAGGACTTACTCTACCCAGTTCTAGGGCGAGTCCTAATGCATTACCAAAGGTGTTACTGGTGTTTTCATTGCGCAGAGCAGCCGTGTTGATTCGAACCTGATCGGCGGATGCAATACGTCTTCGCAAGGCAATCCGCCCTCGGAAAACCATACCAACAAGATAGTGATCCGAGTCGATATTGGCACCTCGGTACGTTCGTACCGTCATCAAGTTCGAGTAGTGGCGACGGTCTATCAACACATGGTCAATTTGGTTCCGAGTGACTCCATCAGGTGATACCCAGGTGGCTTTGCAGATATCTTTACGCGGGAACCTGGTACTCGCAACGACCATGTTTTTCGATGCTGCCAATTCTAAGACTCGAAGTCCATTGTCATTAGTGTTCTCATGCAAACTATGGGTGCCTGCGTAGTGCCTGAATACCGGCTCCCGACCTATTTTTGCATTCAAATCCCCAAGGATGATTTTTACGTAATACCTTGGACAGGCATTGAGGGCCCTCTCGACTTGTTCGTAGTAAGTCTCTTTTTCTTCGTCTGAGGACTCCTCCGTAGGTCCGTGAACGTTAATGAGGCTGATGTTCTTAAATTTTCCTCGCACGCGAAGGGTGCATAGCCTTTCGCTTATAGCGTTAAGGCCGATGATGGCAGACTTCATTTTTTCGCCGACTAGCAAGCCTACCCCGAGCACATGGTGTTTTGTATGACAGCTGTAGTATAAGTCATAATCTTTCTTCTGTAGAACACCATTCCCTGTCCATCTTATTTCTTGAAGTGCTGTTATGTCAGCTTTATATTTTGACAGGGCATCGGCTAGCTGCTGAGCAGCTCGAGCTCTATAGAGCGATCGTACGTTCCATAAAAAAATTCGTAAATCGTTTTTCCGTTTTCTTTGCGTGGGTTGTCGTCGTGAGATCAGTCCGTTTCCGAGGCTTGTTGTTGGTTTCGAAATTCTTTTAGTTTTACGGAACAGGGAATTAACCTGTTGCCAACCTGTGGAACCAGCCCGATCATATTAGCCAAACCTTTTTAAAGGCTTGTTTCTAGCGGCCGCCGCGAAGAGGCTATGATCACACTTCCACCAGTCCCGAATAGTTACGGCACGTGCATGTTTTCGTATGCTACATGTCATTCCCCCTATTCGGCCTATGGCTGACCGCTCTGGTCTTATGATGATTGAAAGTATTTAAGTTGTGAAAATTCTTTAAAAAAGGTATGGTATAGGTATTGACCTTTAAATGGGAAAGGATTTAGGCGAGCCATTTTGCAATGAGTAATGTAGTCTGCTGGGACATTTATGTCTTTATTTCGAATTCTTCTTTCAATAGTCGAGTGCATCGAATCTGCCTCCATCTGTGTATGGCCCTTATACAGATATTTTTGAATTATAGTTACCTTATGGTTGATGGACAAACTAAGTAAAGCATTCGATAAACATACATTTCTATTTTGGCCCACACAGCCATCGCTCGAGAAAATGATATTTGCTGTTTTATCTGGCATTTTAGGTAAAACTTCGACTTCGATGAAATTTGTTATAATTGAGGAAAATTCGTTAGATGTTAAGGCACCTTCAGTCTCATTCCTCAAAAAGCAATAACCTTCGTGGGTTTTTATATTATAAATTGTGAAGTTGTGTACTGTCAATTTTGTTTTGTAGTAGGTACATAGCTCCAACTTTGTTCTTAGTAGCTAATAGTACAGATTGCATGTCCATTGTGAATACGATATCTGATGTTTCTGCAGTTTTGCCCTTATCTTTCTCATCTCGTGCTTCTTGTTTTAGAATAAGGTATTGTTGATATACCTCGTCTGTTATATTTTTTGTTTTATGCGCTACACAAGTATCACATTGGTCTTTCCTTGGATGAAAAAGTGATAACTTCGTTTTGAAAAACTCTTAATTAAATGTTGTTCTTGAAGCAGGATTTAACTCTTGTTTTTCTATGCAATAGGAATTTAAATAAAATCGATATAAATCCTGTTTTGATTTCCAGACAGGTTCCAAATACAGCCTTTGCGTAGAGGGCCGACAGTAGTGAGACTACTTCGGAAGTAAGTTAAAAAAATTAGCTAATTTAATTCGAGTAGCATTTAATCAGGTCTGTGGGGTAGAATTTGTAGTGTCTTCATTATGGTGATTACTGTCATTAGTATCGAGTTGGTCATTCGCAGTTTCATCATTGATATTAGTTTTAATCCACAATAAAGCGATGTTATTTTTTAGTCCAAGAGTATTGTTGAACATATTTTTGTACACCCGGTATGTCATGTCATTGTTTTTCAACAGGTACGTAACACTAAAATTTCGTCTTGAATTTTCAGCCTGACCTCGTCGTCGTGTAACGGTTATTATATTTGTCAAGTTTCTCACGTATTCTCGTTTTTCTGGCCAGCATTTTTGCCAGAATGCGTCAAAAATTGAACGCCTTTGCAGTTCGCTCAACTTTCTGCATTCTAGTCGAGTGTTTTTTTTCGGAGAGCTTGCAGGTACATGGATTGATGACAAATTTTCCAGGTTTTGTTACCTTATATTCCCAATGGCTTTTTGATTTCCGTTTGCCATTATAAGGCAGCCCCATTTCCTTCTTTTTTTTATTTTCTTCAAACTCTTCGTTTCGTCTAGCCAACGTTTTCTTTTTACTGGCAACTTTTCCTCGTTCAAAGATTTTTCCAGTTCCACAGTGTTACTATGAATTTCCTCTTCTTCACAAATACGTATGTCTGGCGGATCTTCATTTGGATTTTTAGGATTTTCATTTGTTCTATTTTGCTCCAAATCTGTTGTTATGCAATTATTTATTTGAATTGATTCGGTGGTGCTTAAGGTCGCGTAATCTACTTTGGAAATGTCGTATGCTATTATCATGTCCTTATCGAGCGCTTCTTCCAAAATATTGAACTCATCCACAGAAGTCGTTTTTGATTCTTGGGGAGACTCTTTATCATTTTTTTTTTGTAGGTTGATATTCAACAAATTTAACATTTGTAACCCTCGAGACATGATTAAAAGCTAAAAAAAGAAGAATTTCATATAAAGTCACTTTGCAATTGCTATAACAAGAAATGTGTATCTCCTTCTTTCTAAAATAGTAGAACGAGTGCAAATTGTGGAACTCCTTTACCACTGGTCCGAAGATTTTGCAGGAAAAATATTGATTCTCGTTATTAAACGACTTTTGTAAGACACTTACCGTAAATTTGTTATTAAATAAATGTTATCACAATTAATAATAGCAACTTATGTTGACGAATATTTGTTTTTCTTCGCTACACGATATCATTCACAACCTTTTACAACTGCAAATTGCGGAGATACACTTTTTCTACACTAGATTGATACGTCGCGGAGTTACACATATTTCTAAACTCCCATTCTAACGGTTATTATAAACAAAATGGGGATTCCCAGTTTAAGGGATTGTAGTATATGCTTAAATCTAATAGATGGCATCAAAATCTCATTTTCGAAAAATTTGGAGTTACACACCATAGATACATCATATAAAGATGACAATTTTTCGTACGTTTCACCCTCCAAAACCCCTTTGCTTACATTGTTGTATTTGTAATTTCATCCCGTGTCGATGAATAGATGTGAATTGCAACAACAATTTAATGGGATGGGTTTGCTCTATTTCGCTAGATCGACCACTTTCTGTGTGCAAATAACGCAGCCATCTTTAAAAAAATTCCAACTCACACAGCTTTTCACCATGAAAATGAGGGATGTAAGGTGGGATATCGGGTTGTGTTGAAAGAAACACAAATTTAATGATGCTAACTCCGCTATTACACGACGACTTTGGCGTGATGAAACTTCTTTAAACTTTTTTTGAAAATTCATCCTGTGAGTCGTGGGCAACTGGATGGCGGCGGCTCGAGACCGGGATGGGTGGAGAGACTTGTTGAAGGAGGCCAGGACCGGACCCCGGTTGTCGAGCCGACGATGATGATGATGATCTTGTAAGTCGTGCGCTACTGCACATTGATTTTTAAATCTTGACTCAAATTTGGAATTTCCCTTTAGTTTGATTGCTTATTAAAATTTTCAATGCTCTTTATGTACATATATATATATATTAACAACCATACAGGTATACATGTGTGCTCTACAAACAACAGAAATAAATGAAGTGAATTGTTAAATAAACAAGGAATACAATAAGAAATGTCACAAATCAGTGGCCAAAATTTGGCCTACGACCTACATGACCCACTCCTTATTTAAAAAGAAGTAATGATTAAAAACTAGTCGTGTATGATAGCAGTATTTCTAATTGCCGTGAATGACACCATGTTTGGCCTTCATTCTTTTAGGCCAGGCGCGCACATGCAACTAAAGAGTTTGGTTGCGATTTTGAGCACTATGGGATTATATAAGAGTCCGCGCACATAAACCGGCGGACGCTCATATAATCTCGAGTGCTCAAAATCGAAACCAAACTGTTTAGTTGCACGTGCGCGCCTGGCCTTACTCTCATAATGACATTTTGCTGAACTTTGTTTTTCTGTCCGAAACGTCAATTTCACAAGAAAGCAAATAGTTTGTTCAATGTCAATTTTCACAGCACAGAGTGATAAGCTTTTAATTATTTACTTTGCGAAACCACTTAAATTTGATGTGATATAAATTTATTAAAGGAAAGCTTAACATTTCACTTCACTCATTCGTCAATCAGAAAAAAAAGTTAAAAAATAAGCACCATGATGCGCCAAATTGTTTTTAGTTTACTTTCACCATTCTGTTTTTTGCATCCAACCACTTACGAAAGAGCGGTCGATGAGCGCTCTTCACGTCCGACGGCAAAAGTTCACGGAAACTAGACGAACAGTACCAAATCGCAATTATGGGCAAAACATATGAATTCTTTGTATTCACTCGGTTTCGTACCAATTTCCGACTAATTTCCTCCGGGCTTGCTAAAAAACACGCCTAAAATTGTCTTACGACAGCTGCGTTGATTTTCTGATTTCTCATTCTTATATTATTTTTTTTTTCATCATATTCAGTGTTTGTTTCAAAATTTGTTTCCACAAACTTATCCATATAAGGTCGCATTAGCACTTGATAACTCATTGCTGAATTTATTATAATTTATTATTATATATCGAACGCGCGTCTATTGTGTTCAGCCAGTTAGGCGATTTCAATGAAATTGACGCAGATTATAGCTGAGGCAGAATTATAAACGAAACAAATATTTTCAGCACAGGGTGCCTCCAAAAAATGTCACTTTCTTATTCTTTGAGCGATTTCCATGAAATTGACACAGGTAATAGCTGTGGCAGAATTATAAACGAACAAAAATATTTGCAGCACAGGGTGCTTCCAAAAACTGTCACTGTCTTATTCTTTGAGCGATTTCGATGAAATTGACACAGGTGTTAGCAGAGGCAGAATTTTGAAGGAAAAAAATATTTTCAGCACAGGGTGATTCCAAAAAAAGTCACTTTCTTATTCTTTGCGCGATTCTTTGACAGGTTGTAGCAGAGGCAGAATTATAAACGAGAAAAATATTGCTCTGAATAAATAAAAACAAATACTTATGAACGGAAATATTTTAAATTTGAATTTTTTTTAGTAGGTCATAGACCTCCAAACAAGGGATATGTGTACGCAAGGCTTGTTAAAATCCTATGTGCAGGTAAAACGGATGCAAGCAGGACTTTATGTTTTGAATTGGAATTTTTTGTCCTGCAATTTTATTTTTCAAATTTTCTAGAAATATATGCATGTCTATGTCAAAAAATTGCGCTTCGGTATTTTGGCTAAATAGGCACATTTTAACAGCGTTTGCATGTTAAAAAGCAGTATGTCGGTCGGCGTCCTCTTGTTCATTTCGTTCATGAACGCCTTACTTTGAGAAAATATAATTATAATTTCTGCATCAATCCAATACCTAACCACCCACAAAATGTTTTTACTTTTCTCCTAATTTCATTAAGTTCCGCAGTTTTTTTCCTCATTTTCCAACATCCACCAACTCGTGCAACCCTTTTGTGCACTCAATTCAAACCAAAACAAAAAAAATACCTGCAGCAAAACTTTCCAAATAATTTAGAATAGAAATATCCCATTACCACTCAATATCATTTGACCATCAACTCGTTCAAATGATATTGGAGCGATATGTACTTACTTAAAGTATACACACGAAAAAAAAGTAAAACTTCGTTCAAATTATTTGTTAACGAAATCATGCAATTTTGACTCGCAATCTTTGAGTTTTTCTTAAGATTTTACACTCAAACTGTGTGTGGTTGTAGTTTGGCCTAAAAAAGAAAGAATTGGATGGGGGAATCTTGCAGTGTATGAATATTTTGGTTCCATATTCTAAAAAAAAAAAAATGCAATGAGAAATTTTATTTTATTCAATGGATTGAATTTTTTTTTGAAGGTGTTTAAAGTATTCTAACAAGACCATTAAATGACGAAAAGAATCTTTTTCTGCACAAAAAATATTGGTTTATCAAATATGTATTTATTGATTTAGTTTAAAAGTTATTTACACTATATTCATAAACATCAATTTTTTTGTATGTATATATGTACATATGTATGTACATATATACATACATTTTTGTATTGATTTAGTTTAACAGTTATTTACGCTACCTATATGTATAGGTATACATCAATTTTTGTATCTTTCAAATATTTATATATTTTTTCCTCAGCTATATTCTGTTTAAATTTCATCGAAATCACTCAAAGAATAAGAAAGTAACATTTTTGGAACCACCCTGTGCTGAAAATATTTTTTTCGTTTATAATTCTGCCATAGCTAACCTGTGTCAATTTCATCGAAATCGCTCAAAGAATAATAAAGTGATATTTTTGAAGGCACCCTGTGCTGAAAATATTTTTTCGTTTACAATTCTGCCTCAGCTATAATATTTCAATTTCATAGAAATAGCTCAAAGAAAAAGAAAGTGACATTTTTTTGCTGAAAATATTTGTTTCGTTTATAATTCAGCCTCAGCTATAATCTGTGTCAATTTCATTGAAATCTCCTGCAGAACAACGAAAGAGATAATTTTTGGAGATACCCTGTGCTGAAAATATTTTTTTCGTTTATAATTCTGCCATAGCAATAACCTGTGTTAATTTCATCGAAATCGCTCAAAGAATAAGAAAGTGACATTTTTTGGAGGCATCCTGTGCTGAAAATATTTTTTTCGTTTATAATTCTGCCTCAGCAGTGACAATTTCGTTGAAATCGCCTATGGAACAACGAAAGTGATATTTTTTTGAGACACCCTGTGCTGAAAAAAAATTTTTTTGTTTATAAATCGCTCAAAGTATAAGAAAGTCACATTTTTTGGACCCACCCTGTGCTGAAAATATTTGTTTCGTTTATAATTCTACCACAGCTATAACCTGTGTCATTTTCATCGAAATCGCTCAAAGAATAAGAAAGTGACATTTTTTGGATTCACCCTGTGCTGAAAATATTTTGTTCGTTTATAATTCTGCCACTGCTACAACCTGTGTTAATTTCATCGAAATGGCCCAAAGAATAAGAAAGTGACATTTTTTGGAACCACCCTGTGCTGAAAATATTTTTTTCGTTTATAATTCTGCCATAGCTAACCTGTGCCAATTTCATCGAAATCGCTCAAAGAATAATAAAGTGATATTTTTGAAGGCACCCTGTGCTGAAAATATTTTTTCGTTTACAATTCTGCCTCAGCTATAATATTTCAATTTCATAGAAATAGCTCAAAGAAAAAGAAAGTGACATTTTTTTGCTGAAAATATTTGTTTCGTTTATAATTCTGCCACAGCTATAACCTTTTTGAATTTCATCGAAATCGCTCAAAGAACGACGAAGATAACATATTTTTTAAATCCAACGGCCTATTTTTATATTCGCTACTCCACTCCCGTTCAGCATTACTGTTCTTTCCACCCATTGCTATTAGGCTTTTCCAGAAACTATCTTTGTCTTTTCTCTTTCTAATTTTGACATAAAAATATGTAGGGAAAACAAACAATCGACCAATCACAATCACTTGTTTTTGTTTTCCCTACATATTTTTCTGTCAAACTATTGATTTACTTGTTTGGCACTGAAGTCTGGTGGATGTTCCAAATTTCTCTTTTGAGAACCCATCGCCTAGCGCACCAATACCACGGTAACTGGCTTGCGAGGATTATGTTTGCGAGGATGTGTCGCAGCAGAGATTTTGCTTGCGGGGATGTGTCGTTGAGGAGATTTTGTTTTGAGAAGATTTTGTTTAGGAGGATGTGTCGCGGCAGAGATGTTGCTTTGAGAAGATGTTGCTTGCGAGGATGTGTCGTGCGGAGATGTTGTTTGCGAGCATTAGTTACGGATCCGCTTTATACATGTTATGACTTGTAGCATATCAATTTTTCTAGACTTAAAGAAGCTGAAATGTTAATAGTAAGTAATAAATACGGCTTCAGAAAAATCGCTGGGAACGGGACGTTAACGTTTGAGGAGCTCGCCACGCTTTTGATGCAGATCAAAGCGTGTTTTAATTCGTGACCCTTGTGTTCCTTGACAGAAAAAGCAGAGGATTTCCGAGTATAAACGCCAGCACACTTTCTTAAAGGCCAAAATCTCTTTACAATTCCTTAGCCAGACCTGACTATTACAAAATCCAACCTACCAAGACCAATGGAAGTATTTACAATTCCATTTGCAAACATTTTGGAAACAATAGAAGGTTGAATACATCGCTCAGCTCAAACAGTGCCCAAAATAGTTGAAAAAATGTCCTCACCTTAAAAAAGGTGATCAGGTGCTTATCAAGGCAGAACGACTCCCTCCAGCGAGATGGATGCTAGGCCGAATCACGGAAACCTCCAGGATCAGATCATTTAAGAAGAGTGTTATCATTGTATATGAATCGGTGATTGTTAAAACAACATAAGTGAATTTTTTTTTTTTTACAGGAGAGACAAAAAACCTTATATTTTTGACGACGCGGCCGCATTGACAATTTTAACTTTAAAATCTGATTAGGAGTAGTTCTGCGAGTTGTAAACAGTTAAAAGTTTTAAAAAAATCTTTTTAGTAAAGGAGATTTTCAAAAAACTAACTTTATTTTTTGTGTTGTGTTAACACCCAACGTGTTGTTGAGAGCCAAAACAACTCAAATACGTTAAGTTATGTTGTTTGTACACTCAATTTGCCACGTTAGTCTTAGCGAAATCAATTGAAAATGGATAAAATAACACATTATTTAGATTTCAGTATTTAATTAAAAGAAAACAAGTACAAAAAATAAACAAAAAACAGCTTAGAGCCAGAAATTCCAGACTTTGATAAGCAGGTTCTTTTATAGAATTTGTGCCACCAGTTCTTGATACATCATTTTTTTAATTTCACTATAAAGTTTTTATGTGAATTAAGAATAATCCTGGTATTGTTGTTCATATTTCAATCAATTTTAACTTTTTCAAAAACACCAACTCGAAAGACCGCGAAAAACTGACTGACAATTATTGCTATCAAAGAAACTTCAAAAAAACAACGTTTTTCCAGCGTTGGGTGTAAAAAGAAATTAATTGCATGCAATAAATGTGTTTTAGCATTCATTTCTCAAAATGGCAGAACATATATGTTGTTTTAACACTAAATGCCGATTTCGCGCTCGAATTTCTGTGTGTTTCAGGTATAAATTTATGTTAGTTTTGCTCTCAACCTTTAGCTCTACCCCTAAGCAGTGCAAAACCATAATAAAAGTGATTTCGAAAAATGTGTTACTTATGTTGTTTTAACAATCACCGATTCATATAACCTCTATAGTACTCTCATAGAACAGATTTTTTTACTTGGGCCTCGGTTGTGCTGGTGGAGTTGTAGTCGAGAAAATTGACTTTGCAGACTGAGAGTGAGAGGATTATATATATATTTTAAATAAAATACTGTGAGCACAGTTAAGAGAGCGAACGAGAAAGGGATGGTTGTATTATTTTCAATTCCTATTTTCATAAAGGCAGTAAGGGAGATAATTGAATCAGCTGTTCGCGTCATGGCAACGACAACAATTAGGAGGAGCAAATAAAATTTTTTTGTCTAGACTTATTCAACTATTTTGACGTTTCTCTTTGAAGAATAGAATTTTTTGTTTTCTATAGGCTATGGGTATATATTTATATGTAATTAGCCGGAAGTCCTGGTAACTTGAGCTCGTTTATCATGTTAGCATTATAATTTTAATTATATGTTAATAAATTATAATAATAATAATATATATTATTACTTTACGATTTTATTTTTCAGCACAATTTGAATTTGTTTTTAAATTTTCAGTTTTGATGATTTTCGTTGATTTTCAAAGCAACGTTGTTAAGTGGGATACAAGGTTGCTACATTTTGAATTATGGTGCAAAGGTAGTTATAGGTATCCAATTTTCAAGTATAGTAGGTATACATAGGTATAGCTATATATAATAGATTTTTGGTAGGCTTTTTTCACCGTAGGTAGTTTATTATGTTTGTTATTAAAAAAAAAGATAGGAGTTAACACACCCTGTTAACTTACAGTTATCCACGATTGCTGAATCATCAGATTCATGCCTAAACTTGTTCCCACGAATAATTGTGCATTGGCATCAGGTATCCCTCATTGGCTGACACCTTATACCTGTGCTGCGAGCGAGCTACCTGGTCATTGACCAATAACGGAGAGTCAGCATAAATATAACATTGACCTTGGGATATAGCGGCGCATCGTGGGATAACAGTATTATTTTTAAGTTAGTCTTAGGTAGGACGTGAAACGATTCTGACGTGCAAATAAATAATTTCATTTAAACTAGAACGATTGTTTTTTATTGTAAGTCGAACAGTGGGCCGGCCCCGGTGGGCCGGCGTTTGCGTTTTTTTTGGAATCCCCTTCAGGGATATCCTTAACTTAGGTATAGGTAATTGGAATTTTGAATAACAAAAATAATAATAATAATAATTATATAGGTATTCGGTAGGTAGGTATAATGTGTTTTTTAACGTTTAGATAGGTATGAAGGTATATACCTAGGTACATATGTAGGTAGGTATGAAGGTATATACCTAGGTACATATGTAAATATCAATGTAGGGATGAAGGTGGGTGGGTGGTTGTGTATGAACAGGGTGGTAGATACCTATTTAGACATTTAATTTTTAAACATTTAAAAAATATAGATAGGTAGGTTCCTACAACCTACTTAGCTTTCTTTTTAGAAAAAAATACAACCTAGGTATCTACCTATTTCTGGGTAAAAAAGGTACCTTTCTGTCCAAAAAAAAATATTTTGTAGGTAGGTGATTGACCTGACCAATTATACAATTTAGAAAAAAAATAAATTTTGTTTAAGTAGGTATTTATGTATTTAAATTGAAAAAAAAAAATTGAAATTGAAATAGGAATACATATAGGCAATTTAGCAAAATTTGAAAAAAATCAAATGTTTTTTTTGGAAAAAATTTGCTTTCATCAGCAGACAATTTTTCAAAAACTATAAAAAAATTAAATTTGGCTAATCAACTTTGAAAATCCAGAGAAACCAAATAAAGGAGAAATGGTGTACTATATACCACACCATTGCATTCCTAAGGATAATCGAATTATATGTCATGCAAGTTGTAAAACCGACAAAGGATTGTCGCTTAATGACATTCAAATGGTTGGACCAAAGTTGCAAAAGGATTTGCATGAAACTATTATGCTTTTTCGGAGACACAAAATAGCGTTTTATGCAGATATTCGCAAAATGTTTAATCAAGTCAGGGTTACTAAGGAACAATGGAATTTGCAAAGGATATTTTGGAGAGAAAATGCAAATCAAAGATTGCGTGATTTTGGGTCTCAAATGGTTGATAGAAGAGGACAAACTTACCTATGTAGTAAAAAACCCTACATTCAACGGAGTTATTACAAAAAAGTAGAATAGTGAGTCATATAGCACAACTTTATGACCCAAATGGATACATATCACCGGTAACAATTATTGGTAAAATATTAATTCAGGAGTTATGGAAATTGGGATGATCGACCACCGATTGAAGTAGAACTGAAATGGTCGGAGTTTCTGGAGTTCTGGAGAACTTTAAAATTGATAGATGGTTAGGAACAGGGAAAAACTCAGAAAAACAGGTTCACGGGTTTTCAGATAGCAGTGAATCTGCTTTGGGAGCAGTGATATTCATTCGAGTTGAGCATGGAAATGGGAAAGTAACAACCAAACTATTAACATCAAAAACGAGGGTGGCACCATTGAAGATGGTCACCATTCCACGATTGGAGTTATCAGCGGCAGAATTGCTTTCAAAAATGATAAAAAGAGTAATGGAGTCTATGGAGTGGCCGAATGTGGAGTATGTGCTATGGATTGATTCCAGGTCCAGCATATTATTGGATAAAGAGGAGACAAGAGACTTAAGAACATTGTAATGAAGCATTAGATTTAACCCCCCCACCCTACGGACATGCCTACATCAATTAAAGAGCATGCAAACATACGCACAGCACCAGGCCCATCATTAACAATGATAATCCATAACAGTATGGAGAAGCACCGCCGACAAGAAACTACGACCCTCCACACCCCCCCCCCCCGCATCCTACAAAAGGAAAACATAGGCGAAAGAAGTAAGTATAAGTGATGACGTGACCTTTTTCATCATTCCCTATGGGGAATAACACGTCGCTACGATAGAGCTCACACTTACTTCTGCAAAGGAGGATAAGTAAAGGCCATATAAACCCGATAAAGCAGAGAGCAACATAGACTAAAAATAATAAGTCAGTCGACAAGGAGCACCGGACCAAGCAACAAGTGTCGAGCAGCCGAAGACAAAGCTTGTAAGCAGATAAAAAGGTAATTGTTCTTAGACTTCCCATCACCATTGGTAAGGAGTCTTTGACAAATAAGTTGATAGCCGGTTCAAACCGTTGATAGCCAGCGAAAGCTGTTGATAGCCGGCGAAGGCCGTGATAGCCGGTGCAAACCGTTGATAGCCAGCGAAAGCTGTTGATAGCCGGCGAAAGCCGTGATAGCCGGTGCAAACCGTTGATAGCCAGCAAAAGCTGATGATAGCCGGCGAAAGCCGTGATAGCCGGTGCAAACCGTTAATAGCCAGCGAAAGCTGTTGATAGCCGGCGAAAGCCGTGATAGCCGGTGCAAACCGTTGATAACCGGTGCAAACCGTTGATAGCCAGCGAAAGCTGTTGATAGCCGGCGAAAACCGTGATAGCCGGTGAAAAACCTTTGATAGCCAGTGAAAGCTGTTGATAGCCGGCGAAAAGCCCTTGATAGCCAGTGCAAACCGTTGATAGCCGGTGCAAACCGTTGATAGCCAGCGAAAGCTGTTGATAGCCGGCGAAAAGCCATTGATAGCCGGTGCAAACCGTTGATAGCCGGCAAAAGCCGTTGATAGCCGTTGCAAGCCGTTGATATACAGCGAGAAGCAACAGATGCCGATAGCCTGCAAGACCAGGAGATAACCCGTGAAGACCAGAGACGATCAAGGAAGTTGCTTACTACCGAGGATACTTATAATACAAAGGAGCAAGCGACGTATACCAGAAGGCGAAGAAGCACCAGCGGCCGTACCAGACCCGAATAATGTCTAGTTAAACTCAAATATACACAATTGTGAAACAAACCATAAAGAGAGTTAAAATAAAAAAAATTAAAGACCTTTAAACTTAAGCTTCGTACTTACTTTAGTTAGTACCCTGGAGACCGGCGATCGATACCTCAGCCTTAGACAACAAAGTACATCACAAATTGGAGCCCGAGCAGGGATCCTTGAGGTCCATTCCAAATAAACTGTTTATTCTTAAACTAGGCCCGAATTGAAACGCATCATACCGAACCGAACCCCACCGAACCTATCCGAAATAAAATCCCTCGAGGTACAAAACAAAAAATCCAGAAATTTATACCGAACCGAACCAAACCGAATAGCACCGAACCCCACCGAAATAAAATCCCTCGTGGTACAAAAAAGAAAATTAATAATAATAAAATCCAGAAATACCGAACCGACCTAACCGCATCATACCAAACCATCCCGCAATAAGATCACGGGGTACAAAAAAAAAAAACCCAACATACCGAACCGAATCAGAAATACTAACACAAAAATGTCAGACACCGAAGAAAGTTTTGACATATTCGCTAGCATAGGAGCGATATACCTACTCAACAAAAGTGAGCTCATGGAACGAATGACGCACTTAGGGATTAACACGGAGGGCACTATAACTACACTCTGTGCCCGTTTTAGTGCCTACATAAAAGAGGCGCGGGCCCGAAAGTCCACTCAAAACCTCTGTGAGGAAGTGGAAAGATTAGCCATAGAGCGAGAGTACCGAGATAACTCAGTAGAGGCCCCAAGTCTAAGGACACCAAATCCGGCGAATACTGCAAGAGACGCAGCCACGACCGAAGGAAATAAACTGCCAGAACAACTGGCATAGTTCTATTACCCGCAGGGTCTCGGCTTTGATAACAGCTAAGAGAGACAAGCCTCGGAAACGGACTTATCTCACGACGACAACCCACGCAAAGAAAACGGAATAACGATTTACGAATTTTCTTATGGAACGTACGATCGCTCTATAGAGCTCGAGCTGCTCAGCAGCTAGCCGATGCCCTGTCAAAATATAAAGCTGACAGAACAGCACTTCAAGAAATAAGATGGACAGGGAATGGTGTTCTACAGAAGAAAGATTATGACTTATACTACAGCTGTCATACAAAACACCATGTGCTCGGGGTAGGCTTCCTAGTCGGCGAAAAAATCAAGTCTGCCATCATCGGCTTTAACGCTATAAGCGAAAGGCTATGCACCCTTCGCGTGCGAGGCAAATTTAAGAACATCAGCCTCATTAACGTTCACGGACCTACGGAGGAGCCCTCAGACGAAGAAAAAGAGACTTACTACGAACAAGTCGAGAGGGCCCTCAATGCCTGTCCAAGGTATTACGTAAAAATCATCCTTGGGGATTTGAATGCAAAAATAGGTCGGGAGCCGGTATTCAGGCACTACGCAGGCACCCATAGTTTGCATGAGAACACTAATGACAATGGACTTCGAGTCTTAGAATTGGCAGCATCGAAAAACATGGTCGTTGCGAGTACCAGGTTCCCGCGTAAAGATATCTGCAAAGCCACCTGAGTATCACCTGATGGAGTCACTCGGAACCAAATTGACCACGTGTTGATAGACCGTCGCCACTACTCGAACTTGATGACGGTACGAACGTACCGAGGTGCCAATATCGACTCGGATCACTATCTTGTTGGTATGGTTTTCCGAGGGCGGATTGCCTTGCGAAGACGTATTGCATCCGCCGATCAGGTTCGAATCAACACGGCTGCTCTGCGCAATGAAAACACCAGTAACACCTTTGGTAATGCATTAGGACTCGCCCTAGAACTGGGTAGAGTAAGTCCTGGAGCCAGTATGCTGGGCGTAGATGAGAAGTGGACACGCCTTAAGAATACTGTCATTAGTACTGCCAACTCCATCTTAGGCAGCAGTCGTAGAAATCGGAACGACTGGTTTGATGATGAATGCAAGCTAGCGACTGAACGTAAGAATATTGCGTACCGACCAATGCAACAATCTCATAGAACGCGGGCACGCGAAGACGAACATAAAGAGCTCAGAAGAATTGAGAAACGGCTTCACAGACAGAAAAAATCAGCCTGGGAGAAGAACATAATCTGTGAAATAGAGAAAAGCCGAGAGCGAGGTCCGCACCAGGCGCGGAAGTTCTACCAATCCGTCCGAAACATGACGCAGTACACACCACGCTGCACATACTGCAAGGACGGAGAGGGAAATCTGATCACCGATCCTCAAAGCATACTGGAGCGATGGGAAGTGTACTTCAATGAATTGCTAAATGGTCAGCTCACTGCAGAAGTGGAGGCTCCACTACTTCAAGAAGAGTACCCTATGTTGCCGCCACCAAGCATAGAAGAGGTTGAGAAGGCTATAGGCCGGCTAAAGAAAAACAAAGCCCCGGGAGCCGATGGTATACCAGCCGAACTATTTCAACACGGTGGGCCAGCTTTACGTCAAGCAATTCATGAGATTATAGTGCACGTATGGGAGCATGAAGAAATTCCAGAAGACTGGCGAAAAGGTATAATTTGCCCCATACATAAGAAGGGAGATGTCACAACGTGCAGCAATTATAGTTGAGTACCGCCTATAAGATACTCTCCTCTATCCTACAAGACCGGATAACCCCATACGCTAAAACCATCATTGGACAATATCAGTGTGGTTTCATTCCAGGCAAATCAACAACTGATCAGATCTTTACCCTTAGGCAGGCGATGGAAAAATGTCTAGAATTTAACATCCCAACATACCACCTGTTTATAGACTTTAAGGCCGCCTACGATAGCATAGCCAGGGTAGAACTTTACAAAGCCATGAGAGAATTCGGCATCCCAAATAAATTGACACGACTATGTAGGTTGACCATGACCAACGTAACAAGCCAAGTAAAAATAGCCGGATTGCTATCCAAACCAATCAACATCTTTAATGGACTCCGACAAGGGGATGGTTTGGCCTGCCTCCTCTTCAACCTGGCGTTGGAGAAAGCAATCCGTGACTCTGGCACGGCAACAAGAGGGACCATCGTCAACAGGTCCAGCCAGATACTGGCTTACGCAGACGACATCGACATCATCGGAAGAACTGAGCAAGCTGTACATGATTCCTTCATCCAGATCGAGCAGGTGGCACAAAATCTGGGGCTGCACATTAGTGAAGGTAAAACAAAGTACATGGGGGCGTCGAATGCGAGAGGAACAATTGGTCAAACAATCAAGGTAGCGGAGCACGAATTTGAAGTGGTGCAATCCTTTAAATACCTTGGCTCAATAGTAGCAGCCGATAACAATATAGAAGAAGAAATACGCGGGCGGCTTTTCAAATCCAACAGAGCCTATTATAGTCTGTCAAAGCTCTTCAAATCCAGAAATCTCACAATAACTTCAAAACTGCTGCTGTACAGGACCATGATCCTGCCAGTACTCACATATGGATCCGAGACTTGGGTGCTTAGCAAAAGGCTCTCCGACCTCTTAGCCGCGTTCGAGAGAAAAGTCTTAAGGAGAATTGTTGGCCCCATATGTGAGGAAGGACGATTCCGAAGACGGTACAATCATGAAGTGTACGCAATCTACCTTGAAGCAGATATCGTGACAAAAATTAAGCTCGGTAGACTCCGGTGGGCAGGGCACCTAGCTCGCATGAGCGAAGAGGAACCTGCTCGGAAAGTTCTTTGTGGTACATTCTATGGTAGACGACAGCGTGGTAGACCATGCTTGCGCTGGAGTGATGGCGTAGACCAGGACGCCCGGAGCCTTTGGGTGCGCAACTGGATGGCGGCGGCTCGAGACCGGGATGGGTGGAGAGACTTGTTGAAGGAGGCCAGGACCGGACCCCGGTTGACGAGCCGACGATGATGATGAAGAGACACAACACATAAATAAACCAAACCCCGCAGTAAATCCCCTAGCCGAGAGGCAGAGGTCATGAATATAGTCAGAAAATGGGGACTCAAATTTGATGCGTCTGGAAACGCACTGGAGTTTATAAGGCGAATCGAAGAACTAACCGAGTGCTACAGAATCCTGCCCAACGAAATGCTACGTACACTTCCAGAAATCTTCAAGGGAACGGCTCTGGAGTGGTTTCGAATAAATCGGGACGGGTTTAAAGCTTGGCCGGATTTGGTCAAGGCGTTCTTAGAGCATTTCCTTCCAGTCCGTTTCATAAACAAGCTAGAAGATGAAATCGTCAAAAAGAGGCAAGGCCCTCGAGAAAAGGCTAAAGAGTTCATCCAAGCAACTCAGTATTTTATCCATCAACATCCCACGATGCGGATCAACGAGAGTATCGACCGGATTTACGATTGACTTAGACCTGAATATCATCTGTATATCCGTCGTCACGATTTCAGAACCTTGGAAGAATTGACCGGGCTGGCAGAGGAATTCGAATACATCCTGAAAGAAAGCCAAAACCAGACCCCGGCAGCTCTAGCTAGACCAACCCAGAGGACTTACCCGACGACACCTCGTTTCCCAAACGACCGTAACCCGGCACCACCACCACTAGACCCATATGACCGAATGACCCACTGTTGGAACTGCAAGCAGCGGGAGCATTCTAAGGCAAATTGCCGCTGCCATTTCCGGATGTTCTGCTCCTTTTTGGTGAAGATGGGCGGATGACTAGAGATTGTCCCTGCCATCCACAAACGAGTAGAGCTGCCATATTGAATGATATGCCCAGCCCAAAATCCGACAGTGAGGAGCCGCCAGACGAGATGGAGTATGAAACTCCAAAGGAAAATCCACAAGAGTCGAAATTAGCTACAACAGTCGAGGCAACCACAGCAAAAGCCCCAGTAACAGCAGCCACCAGCATGGGCAATCAGGCACCCGTACCAAGCGAAGAAGTTATACCCGAACAGATAGCCTCGGAGCCAGTAGCAACGTCCAAGGTATGGACAGATCCACGGTGTTTCCAGCCCATTAACATTTACGGTCACACCTTCACCGCGCTTATAGATACCGGTGCTACCAGATCCTTTATACACATTAAAGCAAGGCGTCTACTCAAAAAACTAAAAATTCCGACGCGTCATCAGCAGCATTTCGTACATATGGCAAATGGTGCCCCAATACACACTAAGGAACACAACAGTGTGGTCATAAGTCTGTTAGACCAACAGATCCAGGGGGAAATGACATATTTGAAAAATTTGACCGACCCCGTTGTCCTCGGCATGGACTTTCTCAAGAAATTAAATTTGTCAATGTCCATAGGTGGCAAAGAACTAACACCCTTTCAGAACCCCCAGGTTAAAAGTCAGGATCAGTTGTGCCTTCTAGGAGGTAAGCCCCGTAACAACCTTTTCGAACGAGAAATAGCGAAATTTGAAAGGTTACCTAACACCACGAATGGCGCCGTACACCGCATAAAGCTAAAAACAAAGGAACCTTTCCGACAGAGATATTATCCCAGAAACCCCGCGATGCAAAAGATAATAGACGAAGAAATCGACGAAATCGGGAGAATAGTACCCTCAAACAGCCCTTACAGTTCACCTATAGTCCTAGTGAAGAAGAAGAATGGAAGCTGGAGAGTATGCGTCGATTACAGACAACTAAACGAGATCTCCATAATGTACGCATACCTACTCCCCCAAGTCCTGGCAATATTAGACAAATTGAAACAAGCTCGGTTTATATCAACTATCGATCTTAAGCAAGGATATTGGCAGATACCTGTAGAACACGAATCCCGTCCCGCTACCGCTTTTACTGTACCTGGTCGCGGTCTCTTCCAATAGAAGGTATTGCCATGTGGGTTAAACTCATCGGCTGCTACTTTTCAACGCATGCTAGATTCAGTCTTAGGATCTGATTTGGAACCCTATGCGTTTGCCTACTTGGACGACATAATCGTGATTAGTAAAACCTTCGAAGAGCATCTACAACATTTACTAGAAGTCTTTAAGCGACTCCAAGCTGCCCATTTAAAGATAAACTGCGATAAATGCGTGTTTTGCAAAAAGGAATTAAAACATCTGGGACAAGTGGTCAGTGACCAAGGTATCAGCACTGACCCGGATAAGATCATCGCCGTCGAGGAGTTAAACGCTCCTAAGAACGTCAAAGAACTACGCCGCGTTCTAGGCATCCTGTCATGGTACCGCCGTTTCATTAAGAATTTTTCAATGATAGCCGACCCTTTGACTAAATTATTGAAAAAAAAACAAAAATGGGAATGGACCATCTCACAACAAGATGCTTTTAGCCAGCTTAAGAAGAAGCTTACAGAAGCCCCGGTTGAGATGTGCCCGGATTTTGAACTACCATTCACATTACAAACTGATGCAAGCCAATACGGTGTGGGAATAGTCTTATCCCAAAACACGAAAGGGCAAGAGCGAGTTATCGCTTACGCAAGTCGAACACTGACCGATTTGGAAAAGAAGTATTCCGTCACCGAAAAGGAATGCTTGGCCATTCTATGGGGAATCCGCAAAATGAGACCGCACCTCGAAGGATACCATTTTACGGTGATAACAGATCACCACTCACTTAAATTGTTGCATTTGTTGGAAAACCCGTCAGGGAGGTTAGCTAGGTGGGCAATCGAATTGCAGCAATACAATTTTGATGTACAGTACCGAAACGGCGCGATGAATATAGTAGCAGACACCTTGTCAAGAGACCCCTTACCCATTAGCGACAGTGAGTTGATGGTCTTAAGCGAAGAGCGAGGTAATTGGACGTATCGCCGCATCAAGCAGGTTACTGATAACCCCGATTACCAACTCCGAGGAAATTCCTTGTATAGAAGATTTGCAGCACACCCGTTGGCAAACCAAAGTTACGAGTGGAAACTCTGCGTCCCAATGACTGAGGGAAACAGGATTCTGAGTGAAAATCATGATGCCGTAACTGCAGGACATTTAGGGATAGCAAAAACTACTTCTCGGTTAATGCGTTCATATTTCTGGCCGGGAATGTTATGAGACATTGTTAAATACGTAAACAAATGTTCTATCTGCAACATGTACAAGGTACCTCAACAAAAGCCTAGCGGACTCATGCATACGAGCCGAGTAGAAGCCCCTTGGGACACAGTCTGTGTAGACTTCGTTGGTCCACTCCCTCGCTCGATGAAGGGAAATACCATGATGATAGTTTTCGTCGACAAATTCACGAAGTGGGTAGAGGCAATCCCACTAAGAGCAGCCACATCGGTGGCCGGAGTTATCAATGTGTTAAGAGAAAGGATAATTTACCAATTTGGAGTACCTCGTGCATTATTATCTGATAACGGGTCTCAATTTATTAGCCGGCAGTTCCAGAACTTTTTAGATGAATTGGGAATCCAACAAGTGCTTACCGCCCCTTATACACCTCAGGAAAACCCTTCAGAACGGGTAAATCGTGTAGTAAAAACCATGATTGCACAATACGTCCAAGATAACCACAGAAACTGGGATGAATATCTACCGGAACTAACGTTTGCAATTAACACTTCCAAACACTCCTCGACCGGATTTTCAGCAGCTCTTTTAAATAACGGGAGAGAATTACGAACGCCTAAGCAACCGGAACTACCGACTGACACCCCTCAAAACAGCTTCTAAACCGTCTCTGTTATGCAAGAAAGGATGAAAGCCCTCTACCAGTTGGTTTCAACCAATTTACAGAGAGCCGAGGAAACACAGGGAAAATATTACAATTTAAGAAGGCGGCCCTGGAAACCGAGCATAGGTGAATATGTTTATAAGAGAGTGAGGGCACTCTCTTCAGAAGCTTACCACTTTACTGAGAAGTTAGCTCCTCGCTACGATGGTCCAGTGACTTTTTTTGGAGCCACCCTGTGCTGAAAATATTTGTTTCGTTTATAATTCTGTCACAGCTATAACCTTTTTGAATTTCATCGAAATCGCTCAAAGAACGACGAAGATAACATATTTTTTAAATCCAACGGCCTATTTTTATATTCGCTACTCCACTCCCGTTCAGCATTACTGTTCTTTCCACCCATTGCTATTAGGCTTTTCCAGAAACTATCTTTGTCTTTTCTCTTTCTAATTTTGACATAAAAATATGTAGGGAAAACAAACAATCGACCAATCACAATCACTTGTTTTTGTTTTCCCTACATATTTTTCTGTCAAACTATTGATTTACTTGTTTGGCACTGAAGTCAGGTGGATGTTCCAAATTTCTCTTTTGAGAACCCATCGCCTAGCGCACCAATACCACGGTAACTGGCTTGCGAGGATTATGTTTGCGAGGATGTGTCGCAGCAGAGATTTTGCTTGCGGGGATGTGTCGTTGAGGAGATTTTGTTTTGAGAAGATTTTGTTTGCGAGGATGTGTCGCGGCAGAGATGTTGCTTTGAGAAGATGTTGCTTGCGAGGATGTGTCGTGCGGAGATGTTGTTTGCGAGCATTAGTTACGGATCCGCTTTATACATGTTATGACTTGTAGCATATCAATTTTTCTAGACTTAAAGAAGCTGAAATGTTAATAGTAAGTAATAAATACGGCTTCAGAAAAATCGCTGGGAATGGGACGTTAACGTTTGAGGAGCTCGCCACGCTTTTGATGCAGATCAAAGCGTGTTTTAATTCGTGACCCTTGTGTTCCTTGACAGAAAAAGCAGAGGATTTCCGAGTATAAACGCCAGCACACTTTCTTAAAGGCCAAAATCTCTTTACAATTCCTTAGCCAGACCTGACTATTACAAAATCCAACCTACCAAGACCAATGGAAGTATTTACAATTCCATTTGCAAACATTTTGGAAACAATAGAAGGTTGAATACATCGCTCAGCTCAAACAGTGCCCAAAATAGTTGAAAAAATGTCCTCACCTTAAAAAAGGTGATCAGGTGCTTATCAAGGCAGAACGACTCCCTCCAGCGAGATGGATGCTAGGCCGAATCACGGAAACCTCCAGGATCAGATCATTTAAGAAGAGTGTTATCATTGTATATGAATCGGTGATTGTTAAAACAACATAAGTGAATTTTTTTTTTTTTACAGGAGAGACAAAAAACCTTATATTTTTGACGACGCGGCCGCATTGACAATTTTAACTTTAAAATCTGATTAGGAGTAGTTCTGCGAGTTGTAAACAGTTAAAAGTTTTAAAAAAATCTTTTTAGTAAAGGAGATTTTCAAAAAACTAACTTTATTTTTTGTGTTGTGTTAACACCCAACGTGTTGTTGAGAGCCAAAACAACTCAAATACGTTAAGTTATGTTGTTTGTACACTCAATTTGCCACGTTAGTCTTAGCGAAATCAATTGAAAATGGATAAAATAACACATTATTTAGATTTCAGTATTTAATTAAAAGAAAACAAGTACAAAAAATAAACAAAAAACAGCTTAGAGCCAGAAATTCCAGACTTTGATAAGCAGGTTCTTTTATAGAATTTGTGCCACCAGTTCTTGATACATCATTTTTTTAATTTCACTATAAAGTTTTTATGTGAATTAAGAATAATCCTGGTATTGTTGTTCATATTTCAATCAATTTTAACTTTTTCAAAAACACCAACTCGAAAGACCGCGAAAAACTGACTGACAATTATTGCTATCAAAGAAACTTCAAAAAAACAACAGTAGTTGGCCTACTACGTTTTTCCAGCGTTGGGTGTAAAAAGAAATTAATTGCATGCAATAAATGTGTTTTAGCATTCATTTCTCAAAATGGCAGAACATATATGTTGTTTTAACACTAAATGCCGATTTCGCGCTCGAATTTCTGTGTGTTTCAGGTATAAATTTATGTTAGTTTTGCTCTCAACCTTTAGCTCTACCCCTAAGCAGTGCAAAACCATAATAAAAGTGATTTCGAAAAATGTGTTACTTATGTTGTTTTAACAATCACCGATTCATATAACCTCTATAGTACTCTCATAGAACAGATTTTTTTACTTGGGCCTCGGTTGTGCTGGTGGAGTTGTAGTCGAGAAAATTGACTTTGCAGACTGAGAGTGAGAGGATTATATATATATTTTAAATAAAATACTGTGAGCACAGTTAAGAGAGCGAACGAGAAAGGGATGGTTGTATTATTTTCAATTCCTATTTTCATAAAGGCAGTAAGGGAGATAATTGAATCAGCTGTTCGCGTCATGGCAACGACAACAATTAGGAGGAGCAAATAAATTTTTTTTGTCTAGACTTTTTCAACTATTTTGACGTTTCTCTTTGAAGAATAGAATTTTTTGTTTTCTATAGGCTATGGGTATATATTTATATGTAATTAGCCGGAAGTCCTGGTAACTTGAGCTCGTTTATCATGTTAGCATTATAATTTTAATTATATGTTAATAAATTATAATAATATATATTATTACTTTACGATTTTATTTTTCAGCACAATTTGAATTTGTTTTTAAATTTTCAGTTAGGAGTTAACACACCCTGTTAACTTACAGTTATCCACGATTGCTGAATCATCAGATTCATGCCTAAACTTGTTCCCACGAATAATTGTGCATTGGCATCAGGTATCCCTCATTGGCTGACAACTTATACCTGTGCTGCGAGCGAGCTACCTGGTCATTGACCAATAACGGAGAGTCAGCATAAATATAACATTGACCTTGGGATATAGCGGCGCATCGTTGGATAACAGTATTATTTTTAAGTTAGTCTTAGGTAGGACGTGAAACGATTCTGACGTGGAAATAAATAATTTCATTTAAACTAGAACGATTGTTTTTTATTGTAAGTCGAACAGTGGGCCGGCCCCGGTGGGCCGGCGTTTGCGTTTTTTTTGGAATCCCCTTCAGGGATATCCTTAACTTAGGTATAGGTAATTGGAATTTTGAAAAACAAAAATAATAATAATTATATAGGTATTCGGTAGGTAGGTATAATGTGTTTTTTAACGTTTATATAGGTATGAAGGTATATACCTAGGTACATATGTAGGTAGGTATGAAGGTATATACCTAGGTACATATGTAAATATCAATGTAGGGATGAAAGTGGGTGGGTGGTTGTGTATGAACAGGGTGGTAGATACCTATTTAGACATTTAATTTTTAAACATTTAAAAAAAATATAGATAGGTAGGTTCCTACAACCTACTTAGCTTTCTTTTTAGAAAAAAATACAACCTAGGTATCTACCTATTTCTGGGTAAAAAAGGTACCTTTCTGTCCAAAAAAAAATATTTTGTAGGTAGGTGATTGACCTGACTAATTATACAATTTAGAAAAAAAATAAATTTTGTTTAAGTAGGTATTTATGTATTTAAATTGAAAAAAAAATTGAAATTGAAATAGGAATACATATAGGCAATTTAGCAAAATTTGAAAAAAATCAAATGTTTTTTTTGGAAAAAATTTGCTTTCATCAGCAGACAATTTTTCAAAAACTATAAAAAAATTAAATTTGGCTAATCAACTTTGAAAATCCAGAGAAACCAAATAAAGGAGAAATGGTGTACTATATACCACACCATTGCATTCCTAAGGATAATCGAATTATATGTCATGCAAGTTGTAAAACCGACAAAGGATTGTCGCTTAATGACATTCAAATGGTTGGACCAAAGTTGCAAAAGGATTTGCATGAAACTATTATGCTTTTTCGGAGACACAAAATAGCGTTTTATGCAGATATTCGCAAAATGTTTAATCAGGTCAGGGTTACTAAGGAACAATGGAATTTGCAAAGGATATTTTGGAGAGAAAATGCAAATCAAAGATTGCGTGATTTTGGGTCTCAAATGGTTGATAGAAGAGGACAAACTTACCTATGTAGTAAAAAACCCTACATTCAACGGAGTTATTACAAAAAAGTAGAATAGTGAGTCATATAGCACAACTTTATGACCCAAATGGATACATATCACCGGTAACAATTATTGGTAAAATATTAATTCAGGAGTTATGGAAATTGGGATGATCGACCACCGATTGAAGTAGAACTGAAATGGTCGGAGTTTCTGGAGTTCTGGAGAACTTTAAAATTGATAGATGGTTAGGAACAGGGAAAAACTCAGAAAAACAGGTTCACGGGTTTTCAGATAGCAGTGAATCTGCTTTAGGAGCAGTGATATTCATTCGAGTTGAACATGGAAATGGGATAGTAACAACCAAACTTTTAACATCAAAAACGAGGGTGGCACCATTGAAGATGGTCACCATTCCACGATTGGAGTTATCAGCGGCAGAATTGCTTTCAAAAATGATAAAAAGAGTAATGGAGTCTATGGAGTGGCCGAATGTGGAGTATGTGCTATGGATTGATTCCAGGTCCAGCATATTATTGGATAAAGAGGAGACAAGAGACTTAAGAACATTGTAATGAAGCATTAGATTTAACCCCCCCCCCCCCACCCTACGGACATGCCCACATCAATTAAAGAGCATGCAAACATACGCACAGCACCAGGCCCATCATTAACAATGATAATCCATAACAGTATGGAGAAGCACCGCCGACAAGAAACTACGACCCTCCACACCCCCCCCCCCGCATCCTACAAAAGGAAAACATAGGCGAAAGAAGTAAGTATAAGTGATGACGTGACCTTTTTCATCATTCCCTATGGGGAATAACACGTCGCTACGATAGAGCTCACACTTACTTCTACCGCAAAGGAGGATAAGTAAAGGCCATATAAACCCAATAAAGCAGAGATCAACATAGACTAAAAATAATAAGTCAATCGACAAGGAGCACCGGACCAAGCAACAAGTGTCGAGCAGCCCAAGACAAAGCTTGTAAGCAGATAAAAAGGTAATTGTTCTTAGACTTCCCATCACCATTGGTAAGGAGTCTTTGACAAATAAGTTGATAGCCGGTGCAAACCGTTGATAGCCAGCGAAAGCTGTTGATAGCCGGCGAAGGCCGTGATAGCCGGTGCAAACCGTTGATAGCCAGCGAAAGCTGTTGATAGCCGGCGAAAGCCGTGATAGCCGGTGCAAACCGTTGATAGCCAGCGAAAGCTGATGATAGCCGGCGAAAGCCGTGATAGCCGGTGCAAACCGTTGATAGCCAGCGAAAGCTGTTGATAGCCGGCGAAGGCCGTGATAGCCGGTGCAAACCTTTGATAGCCAGTGAAAGCTGTTGATAGCCGGCGAAAAGCCCTTGATAGCCAGTGCAAACTGTTGATAGCCGGTGCAAACCGTTGATAGCCAGCGAAAGCTGTTGATAGCCGGCGAAAAGCCATTGATAGCCGGTGCAAACCGTTGATAGCCGGCAAAAGCCGTTGAAAGCCGTTGCAAGCCGTTGATATACAGCGAGAAGCAACAGATGCCGATAGCCTGCAAGCCCAGGAGATAACCCGTGAAGACCAGAGACGATCAAGGAAGTTGCTTACTACCGAGGATACTTATAATACAAAGGAGCAAGCGACGTATACCAGAAGGCGAAGAAGCACCAGCGGCCGTACCAGACCCGAGAGAGACCGGCGATCGATACCTCAGCCTTAGACAACAAAGTACATCACAAATTGGAGCCCGAGTAGGGATCCTTGAGGTCCATTCCAAATAAACTGTTTATTCTTAAACTAGGCCCGAATTGAAACGCATCATACCGAACCGAACCCCACCGAACCACACCGAACCTATCCGAAATAAAATCCTTCGAGGTACAAAACAAAAAATCCAGAAATTTATACCGAACCGTACCGAACCGAACGAAACCGAATAGCACCGAACCCCACCGAAATAAAATCCCTCGAGGTGGTGGAATAACGATTTACGAATTTTCTTATGGAACGTACGATCGCTCTATAGAGCTCGAGCTGCTCAGCAGCTAGCCGATGCCCTGTCAAAATATAAAGCTGACATAACAGCACTTCAAGAAATAAGATGGACAGGGAATGGTGTTCTACAGAAGAAAGATTATTACTTATACTACAGCTGTCATACAAAACACCATGTGCTCGGGGTAGGCTTCCTAGTCGGCGAAAAAATGAAGTCTGCCATCATCGGCTTTAACGCTATAAGCGAAAGGCTATGCACCCTTCGCGTGCGAGGAAAATTTAAGAACATCAGCCTCATTAACGTTCACGGACCTACGGAGGAGTCCTCAGACGAAGAAAAAGAGACTCCTCAATGCCTGTCCAAGGTATGACGTAAAAATCATCCTTGGGGATTTGAATGCAAAAATAGGTCGGGAGCCGGTATTCAGGCACTACGCAGGCACCCATAGTTTGCATGAGAACACTAATGACAATGGACTTCGAGTCTTAGAATTGGCAGCATCGAAAAACATGGTCGTTGCGAGTACCAGGTTCCCGCGTAAAGATATCTACAAAGCCACCTGGGTATCACCTGATGGAGTCACTCGTAACCAAATTGACCACGTGTTGATAGACCGTCGCCACTACTCGAACTTGATGACGGTACGAACGTACCGAGGTGCCAATATCGAAGACGTATTGCATCCGCCGATCAGGTTCGAATCAACACGGCTGCTCTGCGCAATGAAAACACCAGTAACATCTTTGGTAATGCGTTAGGACTCGCCCTAGAACTGGGTAGAGTAAGTCCTGGAGCCAGTATGCTGGGCGTAGATGAGAAGTGGACACGCCTTAAGAATACTGTCATTAGTACTGCCAACTCCATCTTAGGCAGCAGTCGTAGAAATCGGAACGACTGGTTTGATGATGAATGCAAGCTAGCGACTGAACGTAAGAATGTTGCGTACCAACCAATGCAACAATCTCATAGAACGCGGGCACGCGAAGACGAACATAAAGAGCTCAGAAGAATTGAGAAACGGCTTCACAGACAGAAAAAATCAGCCTGGGAGAAGAACATAATCTGTGAAATAGAGAAAAGCCGAGAGCGAGGTCCGCACCAGGCGCGGAAGTTCTACCAATCCGTCCGAAACATGACGCAGTACACACCACGCTGCACATACTGCAAGGACGGAGAGGGAAATCTGATCACCGATCCTCAAAGCATACTGGAGCGATGGGAAGTGTACTTCAATGAATTGCTAAATGGTCAGCTCACTACAGAAGTGGAGGCTCCACTACTTCAAGAAGAGTACCCTATGTTGCCGCCACCAAGCATAGAAGAGGTTGAGAAGGCTATAGGCCGGCTAAAGAAAAACAAAGCCCCGGGAGCCGATGGTATACCAGCCGAACTATTTCAACACGGTGGGCCAGCTTTACGTCAAGCAATTCATGAGATTATAGTGCACGTGTGGGAGCATGAAGAAATTCCAGAAGACTGGCGAAAAGGTATAATTTGCCCCATACATAAGAAGGGAGATGTCACAACGTGCAGCAATTATAGTTGAGTACCGCCTATAAGATACTCTCCTCTATCCTACAAGACCGGATAACCCCATACGCTAAAACCATCATCGGACAATATCAGTGTGGTTTCATTCCAGGCAAATCAACAACTGATCAGATCTTTACCCTTAGCCAGGCGATGGAAAAATGTCTAGAATTTAACATCCCAACATACCACCTGTTTATAGACTTTAAGGCCGCCTACGATAGCATAGCCAGGGTAGAACTTTACAAAGCCATGAGAGAATTCGGCATCCCAAATAAATTGACACGACTATGTAGGTTGACCATGACCAACGTAACAAGCCAAGTAAAAATAGCCGGATTGCTATCCAAACCAATCAACATCTTTAATGGACTCCGACAAGGGGATGGTTTGGCCTGCCTCCTCTTCAACCTGGCGTTGGAGAAAGCAATCCGTGACTCTGGCACGGCAACAAGAGGGACCATCGTCAACAGGTCCAGCCAGATACTGGGTTACGCAGACGACATCGACATCATCGGAAGAACTGAGCAAGCTGTACATGATTCCTTCATCCAGATCGAGCAGGTGGCACAAAATCTGGGGCTGCACATTAGTGAAGGTAAAACAAAGTACATGGGGGCGTCGAATGCGAGAGGAACAGTTGGTCAAACAATCAAGGTAGCGGAGCACGAATTTGAAGTGGTACAATCCTTTAAATACCTTGGGTCAATAGTAGCAGCCGATAACAATATAGAAGAAGAAATACGCGGGCGGCTTTTCAAATCCAACAGAGCCTATTATAGTCTGTCAAAGCTCTTCAAATCCAGAAATCTCACCATAACTTCAAAACTGCTGCTGTACAGGACCATGATCCTGCCAGTACTCACATATGGATCCGAGACTTGGGTGCTTAGCAAAAGGCACTCCGACCTCTTAGCCGCGTTCGAGAGAAAAGTCTTAAGGAGAATTGTTGGCCCCATATGTGAGGAAGGAGGATTCCGAAGACGGTACAATCATGAAGTGTACGCAATCTACCTTGAAGCAGATATCGTGACAAAAATTAAGTTCGGTAGACTCCGGTGGGCAGGGCACCTAGCTCGCATGAGCGAAGTGGAACCTGCTCGGAAAGTTCTTTGTGGTACATTCTATGGTAGACGACAGCGTGGTAGACCATGCTTGCGCTGGAGTGATGGCGTAGACCAGGACGCCCGGAGCCTTGGGGTGCGCAACTGGATGGCGGCGGCTCGAGACCGGGATGGGTGGAGAGACTTGTTGAAGGAGGCCAGGACCGGACCCCGGTTGTCGAGCCGACGATGATGATGAAGAGACACAACACATAAATAAACCAAACCCCGCAGTAAATCCCCTAGCCGAGAGGCAGAGGTCATGAATATAGTCAGAAAATGGGGACTCAAATTCGATGCGTCTGGAAACGCACTGGAGTTTATAAGGCGAATCGAAGAACTAACCGAGTGCTACAGAATCCTGCCCAACGAAATGCTACGTACACTTCCAGAAATCTTCAAAGGAACGGCTCTGGAGTGGTTTCGAATAAATCGGGATGGGTTTAAAGCTTGGAAGGATTTGGTCAAGGCGTTCTTAGAGCATTTCCTTCCAGTCCGTTTCATAAACAAGCTAGAAGATGAAATCGTCAAAAAGAGGCAAGGCCCTCGAGAAAAGGCTAAAGAGTTCATCCAAGCAACTCAGTATTTGATCCATCAACATCCCACGATGCGGATCAACGAGAATATCGACCGGATTTACGATTGACTTAGACCTGAATATCATCTTTATATCCGTCGTCACGATTTCAGAACCTTGGAAGAATTGACCGGGCTGGGAGAGGAATTCGAATACATCCTGAAAGAAAGCCAAAACCAGACCCCGGCAGCTCTAGCTAGACCAACCCAGAGGACTTACCCGACGACACCTCGTTTCCCAAACGACCGTAACCCAGCACCACCACCACTAGACCCATATGACCGAATGACCCACTGTTGGAACTGCAAGCAGCGGGGGCATTCTAAGGCAAATTGCCGCTGCCATTTCCGGATGTTCTGCTCCTTTTTGGTGAAGATGGGCGGATGACTAGAGATTGTCCCTGCCATCCACAAACGAGTAGAGCTGCCATATTGAATGATATGCCCAGCCCAAAATCCGACAGTGAGGAGCCGCCAGACGAGATGGAGTATGAAACTCCAAAGGAAAATCCACAAGAGTCGAATTTAGCTACAACAGTCGAGGCAACCACAGCAAAAGCCCCAGTAACAGCAGCCACCAGCATGGGCAATCAGGCACCCGTACCAAGCGAAGAAGTTATACCCGAACAGATAGCCTCGGAGCCAGTAGCAACGTCCAAGGTATGGACAGATCCACGGTGTTTCCAGCCCATTAACATTTACGGTCACACCTTCACCGCGCTTATAGATACCGGTGCTACCAGATCCTTTATACACATTAAAGCAAGGCGTCTACTCAAAAAACTAAAAATTCCGACGCGTCATCAGCAGCATTTCGTACATATGGCAAATGGTGCCCCAATACACACTAAGGAACACAACAGTGTGGTCATAAGTCTGTTAGACCAACAGATCCAGGGGGAAATGACATATTTGAAAAATTTGACCGACCCCGTTGTCCTCGGCATGGACTTTCTCAAGAAATTAAATTTGTCAATGTCCATAGGTGGCAAAGAACTAACACCCTTTCAGAACCCCCAGGTTAAAAGTCAGGATCAGTTGTGCCTTCTAGGAGGTAAGCCCCGTAACAACCTTTTCGAACGAGAAATAGCGAAATTTGAAAGGTTACCTAACACCACGAATGGCGCCGTACACCGCATAAAGCTAAAAACAAAGGAACCTTTCCGACAGAGATATTATCCCAGAAACCCCGCGATGCAAAAGATAATAGACGAAGAAATCGACGAAATCGGGAGAATAGTACCCTCAAACAGCCCTTACAGTTCACCTATAGTCCTAGTGAAGAAGAAGAATGGAAGCTGGAGAGTATGCGTCGATTACAGACAACTAAACGAGATCTCCATAATGTACGCATACCCACTCCCCCAAGTCCTGGCAATATTAGACAAATTGAAACAAGCTCGGATTATATCAACTATCGATCTTAAGCAAGGATATTGGCAGATACCTGTAGAACACGAATCCCGTCCCGCTACCGCTTTTACTGTACCTGGTCGCGGTCTCTTCCAATAGAAGGTATTGCCATGTGGGTTAAACTCATCGGCTGCTACTTTTCAACGCATGCTAGATTCAGTCTTAGGATCTGATTTGGAACCCTATGCGTTTGCCTACTTGGACGACATAATCGTGATTAGTAAAACCTTCGAAGAGCATCTACAACATTTACTAGAAGTCTTTAAGCGACCCCAAGCTGCCCATTTAAAGATAAACTGCGATAAATGCGTGTTTTGCAAAAAGGAATTAAAACATCTGGGACAAGTGGTCAGTGACCAAGGTATCAGCACTGACCCGGATAAGATCATCGCCGTCGAGGAGTTAAACGCTCCTAAGAACGTCAAAGAACTACGCCGCGTTCTAGGCATCCTGTCATGGTACCGCCGTTTCATTAAGAATTTTTCAATGATAGCCGACCCTTTGACTAAATTATTGAAAAAAAAACCAAAAATGGGAATGGACCATCTCACAACAAGATGCTTTTAGCCAGCTTAAGAAGAAGCTTACAGAAGCCCCGGTTGAGATGTGCCCGGATTTTGAACTACCATTCACATTACAAACTGATGCAAGCCAATACGGTGTGGGAATAGTCTTATCCCAAAACACGAAAGGGCAAGAGCGAGTTATCGCTTACGCAAGTCGAACACTGACCGATTTGGAAAAGAAGTATTCCGTCACCGAAAAGGAATGCTTGGCCATTCTATGGGGAATCCGCAAAATGAGACCGTACCTCGAAGGATACCATTTTACGGTGATAACAGATCACCACTCACTTAAATTGTTGCATTTGTTGGAAAACCCGTCAGGGAGGTTAGCTAGGTGGGCAATCGAATTGCAGCAATACAATTTTGATGTACAGTACCGAAACGGCGCGATGAATATAGTAGCAGACACCTTGTCAAGAGACCCCTTACCCATTAGCGACAGTGAGTTGATGGTCTTAAGCGAAGAGCGAGGTAATTGGACGTATCGCCGCATCAAGCAGGTTACTGATAACCACGATTACCAACTCCGAGGAAATTCCTTGTATAGAAGATTTGCAGCACACCCGTTGGCAAACCAAAGTTACGAGTGGAAACTCTGCGTCCCAATGACTGAGGGAAACAGGATTCTGAGTGAAAATCATGATGCCGTAACCGCAGGACATTTAGGGATAGCAAAAACTACTTCTCGGTTAATGCGTTCATATTACTGGCCGGGAATGTTATGAGACATTGTTAAATACGTAAACAAATGTTCTATCTGCAACATGTACAAGGTACCTCAACAAAAGCCTAGCGGACTCATGCATACGAGCCGAGTAGAAGCCCCTTGGGACACATCCTGTGTATCGAGCCCCTCGCTCGATGAAGGGAAATACCATGATGATAGTTTTCGTCGACAAATTCACGAAGTGGGTAGAGGCAATCCCACTAAGAGCAGCCACATCGGCCGGAGTTATCAATGTGTTAAGAGAAAGGATAATTTACCAATTTGGAGTACCTCGTGCATTATTATCTGATAACGGGTCTCAATTTATTAGCCGGCAGTTCCAGAACTTTTTAGATGAATTGGGAATCCAACAAGTGCTTACCGCCCCTTATACACCTCAGGAAAACCCTTCAGAACGGGTAAATCGTGTAGTAAAAACCATGATTGCACGACACGTCCAAGATAACCACAGAAACTGGGATGAATATCTACCGGAACTAACGTTTGCAATTAACACTTCCAAACACTCCTCGACCGGATTTTCACCAGCTCTTTTAAATAACGGGAGAGAATTACGAACGCCTAAGCAACCGGAACTACCGACTTACACCCCTCAAAACCGTCTCTGTTATGCAAGAAAGAATGAAAGCCCTCTACCAGTTGGTTTCAACCAATTTACAGAGAGCCGAGGAAACACAGGGAAAATATTACAATTTAAGAAGGCGGCCCTGGAAACCGAGCATAGGTGAATATGTTTATAAGAGAGTGAGGGCACTCTCTTTAGAAGTTAGCTCCTCGCTACGATGGTCCCTTCGAAGTGGTAAAGTTTATTTCACCAGTCATCGTGTTGTTGAGGTCAATAAAACAAAATAGCAACAACAACACCAGAACACCAATGCTTCGCTGTCACTTATGTGATATAAAAGGAGTTACCAGACCAGACCAGATTTTCAGTCTTCAGTCGATCGCCGAGCAGATAACACCTTCCATTATGTCCGACCCCTATGTGCGCCAACCGACCATGCCTATGAGAATAAGCGTTTCACCAAGGCCACCGATGGAGATGCAACGTAAGGTTAGGAACCCACAACCACGGGACAACCAGCCAGTGATAAAATCCGCGGTAATTATACCGCCGTTGCCTCAGAAGGCCGACACGCAGAGAGTGAAGGGGGCAACAGAAGGCCTGCCGGGGACAAGCAGCTTTACCAAAGATCACGTAAAATTAGCCAAAGGCAAAACAACCTCCCCGCAAGAACCAACGTCTGTCGTGGATCTGACTAGACCTGAAGGAGAGATGGCCCAAGCGGATCGACCTACAACGCCGGGAGTGCCAAACGCGGACCTCTCGAATGTGGATTTCGAGACGCTGTTCGCCTTTCTGACACCAGCAACCGCGACGCCATGCACAAGCTTAGTGCCGCCCACTTCAGCGCTAGCGTCAGTGACATCTTCGGCTGACCAAGGCCGACCCAAACGTGGACCGAGAGAGAAGGTCCCGGCCAACCCATTTGAAGGAATAAATATCAAGGGACATAAATGGTATAATCCCAGTAACCGCCGCCGACAAAAACTAGTCTTTAAGCGGAGTTGGGGCCGGGTTACTGCCCTAATTTGGAAGCCGGGTGTTGCCGAGTTGATATACGGCGAGCTACGCCAGTGGGTGACCTACGAACCGTAGGCCTTTCTGTTATTTCCATTTTTTTTTACATTATGAACAACGTTTTTTCTTTTCTTTTGGTATTACGGATAACGTTTTTATTTTTCTCATTCTTTCATATTTAATTTTTCTTAAAGCCTAATATTTTTTTTATTAATTCACTGTTATATTGCCAGCAGCTTATATTTTTTTTTCTTTTTTTGAATTAAATTGTTTTTTTATACATTTGTTTTTTTGCCAGGAGCCTAATGTTTTGAATTGAATTGTATATACATATATAGAGAAAAAAAAAACACAAAAAAAAATACAAAACAAAAAAAAATTCAAAACAAAAAAATACAAAACAAAAAAAAAATACAAAACAAAAAAAAAAATTACAAAAAAAAAAAAAAATACAAAACAAAACAAAAAAAAATACCGTCCCGAACTTAAGACGAGAAAGTTCTCGTCTCCGAAGGAGGAGTGAGTTGTAATGACGCATTACATTTCAACCCCCCCCCAGCCTACGGACATGCCTACATCAATAAAAGCGCATGCAAACATACGCACAGCACCAGGCCCATCATTAGCAATGATAATCTATAACAGTATGGAGAAGCACCGCCAACAAGAAACTACGACCCTCCACACCGCCCCGCATCCTACAAAAGGAAAACATAGGCGAAAGAAGTAAGTATAAGTGATGACGTGACCTTTTTCATCATTCCCTATGGGGAATTACACTTCGCCACGATAGAGCCCACACTTACTTCTACCGCAAAGGAGGATAAGTAAAGGCCATATAAACCCAATAAAGCAGAGAGCAACATAGACTAAAAATAATAAGTCAGTCGACAAGGAGCACCGGACCAAGCAATAAGTGTCGAGCAGCCGAAGACAAAGCTTGTAAGCACATAAAAAGGTAATTGTTCTTAGACTTTCCCCCACCAGAGGTAAGGAGTCATTGAAAATAAGTTGATAGCCGGTGCAAACCGTTGATAGCCAGCGAAAGCTGTTGATAGCCGGCGAAGGCCGTGATAGCCGGTGCAAACCGTTGATAGCCAGCGAAAGCTGTTGGTAGCCGACGAAAGCCATGATAGCTTGTGCAAACCGTTGATAGCCAGCGAAAGCTGTTGATAGCCGGCGAAAGCATAGCCGGTGCAAACCGTTGATAGCCAGCGAAAGCTGTTGATAGCCGGCGAAGGCCGTGATAGCCGGTGGAAACCGTTGATAGCCGGTGCAAACAGTGAAAGCTGTTGACAGCCAGCGAAAGCCGTGATAGCCGGTGCAAACCGTTGATAACCAGTGAAAGCTGTTGATAGCCGGTGAAAGCCGTTATAGCCGATGCAAGCCATTGATAGTCGGTGCAAACCATTGATAGGCGGTGCAAACCGTTGATAGCCAGCGAAATCTGTTGATAGCCGGTGAAGGCCGTGATAGCCGGTGCAAACCGTTGATAGGCGGTGCAAATCGTTGATAGCCGGTGCAAACCGTTGATAGCCAGCGAAAGCTGTTGATAGCCGGCGAAAACCGTGATAGCCGGTGCAAACCGTTGATAGCCAGCGAAAGCTCTTGATAGCCGGCGAAGGCTGTGATAGCCGGTGCCAACCGTTGATAGCCAGCAAAAGCTGTTGATAGCCGGCGAAAACCGTGATAGCCGGTGCAAACCGTTGATAGCCAGCGAAAGCTGTTGATAGCCGGCGAAAAGCCATTGATAGCCGGTGCAAGCCGTTGATATACAGCGAGAAGCAACAGATGCCGATAGCCTGCAAGACCAGGAGATAACCCGTGAAGACCAGAGACGATCAAGGAAGTTGCTTACTACCGAGGATACTTTTAATACAAAGGAGCAAGCGACGTATACCAGAAGGCGAAGAAGCACCAGCGGCCGTACCAGACCCAAATAATGTCTAGTTAAACTCAAATATACACAATTGTGAAACAAACCATAAAGAGAGTTAAAATAAAAAAATAAAAGACCTTTAAACTAAAGCTTCGTACTTACTTTAGTTAGTACCATGGAGACCGGCGAGCGATACCTCAGCCTTAGACAACAAAGTACATCACAACATACGTTGCGAATAGAGTCGCATCGATCCAAACAAACACAGACGTAAGGAGCTGGCGCCATATTGATGGCAAGGAGAACCCAGCTGATTTACTTACAAGAGGAGTTTCACCAAAGGATTTGGTTAATAATCAGTTATGGCTATATGGTCCTAGTTGGATAACTAAAGAACGAAACAAATGGCTGAAAAGCAAAATAATGGAGGGTGTACATCAGGAGGTAAGAAATGAAATGAAAATATTTTCAATTTCACCATTCAAGGAGACTTTACACATAAGACTTAGAGAAACTGAGTCAAGTGTACCGTTATTGAAGTATACTAGCAAGTTGGAACAGGCAGTAAACATTATCAGTTATGCCGGGAGGTATGTAGAAAATTATATAAAATGGAGAAAAGAACTAAAAGAAAAACCTTAAGAAATAAAACGGATATCTAAAAGAGGAAGGGTCCAACAGGAAGTTGCCCCACCCACTATAAAGGAGAAAGCGTCATCTATGGAGTATCTGATAAGGAGAAATCAACAGGAGAATTATAACAAGGAGATTATAGCGTTAAGTGCTGGAAAACATTTACCGGAGAAGAGTACGATAGAAAGTTTGAAGCCAATGTTGGATGCAACTCGTTTGCTCCGAGTTGGTGGGAGATTACGGAGATCGGAGGTTGATTACGAAAAGAAACATCCAGTAATCATAGCAAATGGGTAAAGATTGGCAGCATTGTTAATAGATTATGCTCATCGTGAGAGAAAACATGGAGGCATCCAAGTTATGATGCAATTTTTAAGGTAAAGGTATTGGATACCGAAGCTACGGAGTGGGATACGGAGTCACATTCATAAATGTGTTGTGTGTGTGCGCTTAAATGCACGAATGGAGGGACAACTGATGGCGGAACTACCTTCAGAAAGAGTTCAGGTTTTGAAACTATTTTTGGCCACGGGAGTGGATTATGCAGGACCTTTTGAATTAAAGGTATCCAATGGAGTAGGAAGGAGAAATCGGAGAAAATGTTGGGTTGCAATATTTGTCTGCCTTAAGACAAGAGCAGTACATATTGAACTCTTAGGAGATTTATCGACAGTAGCCTTCATTGCATGTTATGAAAGGTTCATAGCAAGAAGGGGGAGATGTGAACAAATATTTAGCGACAACGGAACAGCTTTCGTTGGAGCATCTAATGAATTAAATAAAGCCTTAACAATATTTTCAGATAAAGAGATGCGGGAGCATCTACATCACAAAGGTACGGACTGGAATTTTATGTCTCCAGCAGCACCACACCAAGGAGGTATTAACGATGCAGCCGTCAAGTCCATGAAGTTTCATTTAAAACGGATTGTTGGCCAAAGTGTATTGCCTTATGAGGAGTTTGGGACGTTACTTACTCAAATCGAAGCTATTCTCAATTCGAGACCTCTCCATCCTTTGAACGACGAACCGATGGATATCCAGGCTTTAACACCAGGACATTTTCTGGTAGGTGAACCACTAATTTTACCTCTTCCTTTCGGACTAGACGAAAGACCAGACACAGCAGGAGATAAACTATGGAGAGAGCGACAGCAAATGGTAAGCCATTTCTGGAGCCGATGGCAGTCAGAGTACCTGACTACTCTGCAGGAGCGGAAAAAATGGAGAAAGGAGAAGGAAAATCTGAAGGTTGGGCAACTGGTGGTTCTCCGGAGTGAAAATTTTCCACCAGCCAGCTGGGCGATGGCTAGAATCAGCGAATTACTGCCAAGCAAGCACGGACTTGTAAGGAACGTCATAGTACAAACTGCTACAAATAAACTAAAGCGGTCTGTGCAAAAGATATGCAATCTGCCCATGAAAGAGGAGTGCGCTAAAAACTGATGTTTTTAGCCGGGAGTGTATCGTATGGCAACACTGAAGACTGGCCATACGAGAGAAGTTCTTTGTAAAATGAAATGTAGTTCAGTCTCGATCGGTCCTTGCCCGTGAGAGTGTGTATTTGAAACCGAGGAAATGGTGCTAATAAAAGTGTTTTTTTTTATTCTCATTTTTCCCACAATAAAATACTTCACAGAGCACTTCACAAAGATACTTCACAGAGCACTTGATGTGCATCTCTCGTTTTGCGATTTTATTATAAAAGCACGTTTGCACAATTTTGTTCGCAAAAGAGATGGTATAAGGTATGAAGACACTTTTTGTGAGTGTTCTTTGGAAATGTCTGATGTAACAAATGAACGCGGATCTCATGATGCTTCAATGGCAAGAGATTATTTCGTAAAATATTTTAGTTCACCTCATGGTTCAGTTTCATGGCAGTATGAGAAAATATAAATTTAATTCGAAAATGAAGTTATTTATAGATTACGAAGTAAAGATTTTAATTAATTCTTTATTTTATGTTTGTGGGAAGAACTTTTAGGTATCATGATTCATGAGACTTCGCAAGCATTCCAAACGCTTTTGGACGACAAATTAAAATACAATGAGTGAACAATGTAAGAATTGTAGTTTAGTTTATTTGGAGTAGATACTAAATATCACAGTTCATATTGTATTAACTAATAAACCTGAAGATTCCATAGATCTTATTCATCTAATATTGGTGGGAATATACCAACTTTAAGAAATTGGGCATTCGATTTCAAGAAATTCCTCAAGAATTTTAGTTATCTTGGTACAGTGTTAATAAGTGACGTTAATAGGCAGCTGTGTCTATAGCGGTTCGCTTCGACAAAAGACATTTTCGTTTGTAAGAAACTTTAAAGAATATTGAAATATAATGAAATCCGGGGTGAGATTTAAAGCAAAGAAACAACAATGTAAAGATTTACACGTCTGTGAAGTTGGCATAACAATTTTCACCTAGGCTAACGGGACCATAACAGGAACTTGCAGTTTTTTTGCATTTTTTTTGCATTTCCATTCCGGATTTTGCAGTTCACCAAATAGTGGGTGTAATCCCATGTACTGCTAACTTCACTGTGAAGTTGGCAGTACATGGGGTTTTTTCAACAACTACGCATGCTAGAATCTTGCAGTTAGGCTCCAAATTTGCAGTTTAATTTGCAGTTCCAGAAAAAAATTACCCAAAATTTTGAAGTCCTCATTTGAAAAAAATTTCATACTGTACTGCCAACTTCACTGTGAAGTTAGCAGTACATGGGTTTTTTTGATCAACCAGACAAGCTATCACTTTCAAAAAGGGCTCCAAATTTGCAGTTTAATTTGCAGTTCCAGAAAAAAATTACCCAAAATTTTGAAGTCCTCATATAAAAAAATTAATCAAAAAAGTCAAATTATACCGTTGACTTCACATGCTATTTTTTGAACAACCACGTAAGCTACGAACTTGAAGTAAGTGTCCAAATTTGCAGTTTTTCTTGCAGTTCAAGAAAAAAATTATCCAAAATTTTGAAGTCGTCAAATAAAAAAAAATTTCATACTAAACAACTAACTTCACTGTGAAGTTAGCAGTACATGGGGTTTTTAAAGCAACCACACAAGCTATCGCTTTGAAATATGTACCCAAATTTGCAGTTTTTCTTGCAATTCCAGAAAAAAATTACTCAAAATTTTGAAGTCCTCATTTAAAAAAAAAAATCAAGAAATTTATATTGCACGTCCGACTTCAATGTAAAGTTATCATATGAAAGTTCTTTTCTCAGCAACCACCCAAGCTATAAACTTGAAATAAGTGTCTAAATTTGCAGTTTTTGTTACAGTTTTAGAAAAAAATTACCCAAAATTTTGAAGTCGTCAATTAAAAAAAAAAATCATACAAAACTCTTAAATTCTTTTTGAAGTAAGCAGTACATGATGGGGTGTTTTAATCAACCAGACAAGCTATCACTTTCAAATAGGGCTCAAAATTTGCAGTTTAATTTGCAGTTCCAGAAAAAAACTACCCAAAATTTTGAAGTCCTCATATAAAAAAATTAATAAAAAAAGTCAAATTATACCGCCGACTTCACTGTGAAGTTGGCAGTACATGCTGTTTTTTGAACAACCACGTAAGCTACGAACTTGAAGTGTCCAAATTTGCATTTTTTCTTGCAATTCCAGAAAAAAATTACTCAAAATTTTGAAGTCCTCATTTAAAAAAAAAATCAAGAAATTCATATTGCACGTCCGACTTCAATGTAAAGTTATCATATGAAAGTCCTTTTCTCAGCAACCACACAAGCTATAAACTTGAAATAAGTGTCCAAATTCGCAGTTTTTGTTACAGTTTTAGAAAAAAATTACCCAAAATTTTGAAGTCGTCAATTGAAAAAAAATTTCATACTAAATACCTAACTTCACTGTGAAGTTAGCATTGGATATTTTAATCAACCAGACAAACCAGACAAGCTATATTATAATATTTATAGTGTAACCATTTTATAACTTAACTACTTTTGAAGAAAAAGATAATCCCTAACGTATGCTTTTACTAATTAATCAATAATCAATGCAAATACGCCTAAAAGTAGAGTCCTTATATAAGGCAATGGACACAGTTTAATTTTGCAAGTTAAAGCATAAAAGCCGTGTTTTATTATCTTCTATCGGGATCCGGATCTGGATCTGGATTTACTTTTAACACGTAATACACAAACAAAATACTGGGAAATTTTCAGAATTGTTTTTGTAACACGTGTTAAAAGTTAATCCAGATCCAGATCCGGATCCCGATAGAAGATAATAAAACACGGATTTTATGCTTTAACTTGCAAAATTAAACTGTGTCCATTCCCTTATATAAGGACTCTACTTTTAGGCGTATTTGCATTGATTATTGATTAATTAGTAAAAGCATACGTTAGGGATTATCTTTTTCTTCAAAAGTAGTTAAGTTATAAAATCGTTACACTATAAATATTATAATATAGCTTGTCTGGTTTGTCTGGTTGATTAAAATATCCAATGCTAACTTCACAGTGAAGTTAGGTATTTAGTATGAATTTTTTTTTTCAATTGACGACTTCAAAATTTCGGGTAATTTTTTTCTAAAACTGTAACAAAAACTGCGAATTTGGACACTTATTTCAAGTTTATAGCTTGTGTGGTTGCTGAGAAAAGGACTTTCATATGATAACTTTACATTGAAGTCGGACGTGCAATATGAATTTCTTGATTTTTTTTTTAAATGAGGACTTCAAAATTTTGAGTAATTTTTTTCTGGAATTGCAAGAAAAAATGCAAATTTGGGTACATATTTTAAAGCGATAGCTTGTGTCGTTGCTTTAAAAACCCCATGTACTGCTAACTTCACAGTGAAGTTAGTTGTTTAGTATGAAATTTTTTTTTATTTGACGACTTCAAAATTTTGGATAATTTTTTTCTTGAACTGCAAGAAAAACTGCAAATTTGGACACTTACTTCAAGTTCGTAGCTTACGTGGTTGTCCAAAAAACAGCATGTACTGCCAACTTCACAGTGAAGTCGGCGGTATAATTTGACTTTTTTTATTAATTTTTTTATATGAGGACTTCAAAATTTTGGGTAATTTTTTTCTGGAACTTCAAATTAAACTGCAAATTTTGAGCCCTATTTGAAAGTGATAGCTTGTCTGGTTGATTAAAACACCCCATCATGTACTGCTTACTTCAAAAAGAATTTAAGAGTTTTGTATGATTTTTTTTTTTAATTGACGACTTCAAAATTTTGGGTAATTTTTTTCTAAAACTGTAACAAAAACTGCAAATTTAGACACTTTTTTCAAGTTTATAGCTTGTGTGGTTGCTGAGAAAAGAACTTTCATATGATAACTTTACATTGAAGTCGGATGTGCAATATGAATTTCTTGATTTTTTTTTTTAAATGAGGACTTCAAAATTTTGAGTAATTTTTTTCTGGAATTGCAAGAAAAACTGCAAATTTGGGTACATATTTCAAAGCGATAGCTCGTGTGGTTGCTTTAAAAACCCCATGTACTGCTAACTTCACAGTGAAGTTAGATGTTTAGTATGAATTTTTTTTTTATTTGACGACTTCAAAATTTTGGATAATTTTTTCTTGAACTGCAAGAAAAACTGCAAATTTGGACACTTACTTCAAGTTCGTAGCTTACGTGGTTGTTCAAAAAATAGTATGTACTGCCAACTTCACAGTGAAGTCGGCGGTATAATTTGACTTTTTTGATTAATTTTTTTATATGAGGACTTCAAAATTTTGGGTAATTTTTTTTCTGGAACTGCAAATTAAACTGCAAATTTGGAGCCCTTTTTGAAAGTGATAGCTTGTCTGGTTGATCAAAAAAACCCATGTACTGCTAACTTCACAGTGAAGTTGGCAGTACAGTATGAAATTTTTTTCAAATGAGGACTTCAAAATTTTGGGTAATTTTTTTCTGGAACTGCAAATTAAACTGCAAATTTGGAGCCTAACTGCAAGGTTCTAGCATGCGTAGTTGTTGAAAAAACCCCATGTACTGCCAACTTCACAGTGAAGTTAGCAGTACATGGGATTACACCCACTATTTGGTGAACTGCAAAATCCGGAATGGAAATGCAAAAAAAATGCAAAAAAACTGCAAATTCCTGTTATGGTCCCGTTAGCCTAGGTGAAAATTGTAATGCCAACTTCACAGACGTAAGATTTACCCAGTAAAACAATGGCGGAAATTTTTAAACAGTCCTCGTTTAAGGAATGAAACCAACTCTTGTTAACGCAGTCGTTTAGTTGCGAGCCCTTGTCTAACCTTTTCTTAATTTTAAATACTTTAAACAACTCTTCTAACTAATGAAGTGATTTTAGAGCATTTGTAGGGTTTTTAGTGCATTTGTAGGTTTTTGTTATGATTTTTGGTAGAGCATTTGACTGCAGATCGAGAGGTCTCCGGTTCAAATCCGGGTGTCCCCTTTGAAAATTAAATTTGTTTGTAATTTTTTTTTTCTTTTCTTAACTCCCCTATAGCTATTTCACCTTTCCAGCTAAGATGACGGGCGATTTTGTGAGCAGAAAATGATTTGCCACGATATGGTAGTCCAACACTATGTACCACATGTTTTTTTGTTTTTGTTGGGGCGGTCGACCGAATACAAGTTTGTATTGTATATTGTTTGGTGTCGTAGTCTATCGAATCGGGGGTGGAGATGGTGTTGTTTTGTCGTGGTAATGGTTACTGGGTGCATGCACCACAAATTAAAGCTAAGACAGTTTTCGTGATTGTTGATTTATATCCTTAAGATTTTCATCAAACATTTTTCTTTAAACTTTTGTTATGAAATTACAAACGTTGAATGGATAAAGTATACTTAAAGAAAGATAGAGAAGCATTTTGCTGCTTTTAAAGTTAGACGAGTGCTTTAGCGTTAAAGTATACTTTATATCGTTTAAAATTATCAAAGCGTCGACTCTCATTCTAAAACTCATTTTTAGAGTCGGCGTCGAATTTAAAAATGATTTAGAGTAGGTTTTAAATGTTTCACATTTTACGCCAATGAGAAAAGAAAAAAAACTAACTCTAAAAAAAAAGAAGACTATAAGGCTAGGCGCCTTACATTCCAATTACATTGGTTTTCTCTTTCATCTGTTGATTGCGAAGATTGAACTGTTGCTCAAACTGAAAAAAAAATACCTGTGTCCTATAGTTTCTCGGTGATGTGTGTATTGGTGTATTTTATTCCAATAATTTATTAAGTGTGACGAGCTCAGTAGTATACACGCGCAAACATATTCTTCTCATATGGTCGTTTGGATTTGACAGTGTTATTCAAGTGTTTTTTTTTTCAAGCAATGCATGTAAATATTTATTCCTCGCTTTCCTTATTAAGAATAGGAATTGAAATAGGAATAGAAATTGAGAGAAAGAAAAATTGAATAAATGTTGTCTGTGCGTTTATTTATCTCGGTCATTGATGCAGTTTTTGCTAAACTGAATAGTTTAATCACTAGTTGAACCATAGAGTATCTATAGCCGTATTTTATTATTGCCGATGATCCATATCTATAGATCATCTCATGAAAATAAAACAATACGGATCTTAGTGACAACTTTGTTGTATACCTATCCCTTTTTTCCTTACGTTTATTTATTTTTCATTTATTGGTTTTCTTTTTTCTTTACACTATACAGTTCACAATTCCTAACCATTAGCAAAGCTGAGAAGCAAAAGCCAAAACTAAACTTTTGGTTCACGAAACGTAATCCCGATAGAGAGCAGGATCTCGTGTTGTTGTTGTGATGCATGTATTTTGATGATCTATATGGATCATCTCTGATAATAAAAAGCGGCTTATATTAACTCTTGCCTAAAACGACCGCATATTTTATTTGAGGTGAGTAAGAGAAAACTCTCTTATTTACTCTTTTTTCCCTATACGTGTGATTATGTGCATGGTAGGTATAAAAACAAAATGGCGGCATTTGCTCAAAAAGGTGAGACGTTTTTGCTATGTCAAATGAAAAGCGACAGTTCTCAAATTTCATTTAGTGCTTTTGCCTCAGATTTGTTTTTTTCATATAATAATAATTAATTAATGAAAGAATAGAATGTCCTATCTGAATTTTGTCTCAGGTTGGTGTGAAAAAGAAGGAAGCACAGCGAAAATTGAACGATTTCCATTTTCTGTTGTTATTCCTTGGGCTCCACTACAGCCCAACTGTACTGCTTGGAACGCTTGCAATATCGATGAGGGATACTTGGCAAATGCAAGTCTGGATGAGCTTTGCAGTAAATTGGAGGCTACAACTACAACAAAGGAAAAACGAATGAATAACCCAGAATATCAGGTAAAGTATTGTATTATTATTTGAAAAAAAATGGGGTTTTAGTAAGAAGAATCATTGATTGAAATAATTTCTACTTTGTTCTTTATTTCAGAAATTCATTGAGTTCCGTGAGAAACTCCCAATCTCAGCAATGCGAAGCGAAATTATAACAGCAATCAATGACTGTCCAGTGGATATCATTCAAGGAAACACTGGTTGTGGCAAAAGAACCCAAATGGCTCATTAGATTCTGGAGGATTACTTCAGTTCAGGTCAGGGTGCCTGGTGTAACATCTATGTCACTCAACCACGTCGTTCCCAATGGAGTAACTAAGGTGAGCATTTTTATAAAAGAACTTTCTCTCTGGATTTTTATTTACATTTCTTTTTTTAGATCATCCTTTCCACCAACATTGCAGAAACCTCAATTTACCATCGATGACATCGTATTTGTCATCGATATTTGCAAGGCTCGCATGAAGATGTTCACCTCCCACAACAATATCACATGTAATGCAACAGTGTGGGCCAGTAGTGCCAAGTTGGAGCAGAGCAAAGGTCGTGCTGGTCGTGAACGTTCTGGATTTTGTTTCACGCTTTGTTTGATGGCTCGATTTGATGCTCTTGAGGAACATCTCACTATCTGTTGTTTTTTTTTTGTTAAGTGATAATTCTGAACAGATTGATTGAAAAAAAAAACGAAATGATCACTTAATTTTATATAAAAGCAATATTGCGCTGAGTTTAAATACATTATATGCTCTGTTTGAACTTGTATATGTAATCTTATTGTTTTATTTTTTTTTTGTTATTTGACAAATATTTTGAAATTTAAAGATTCATTACAAACACTTAAATTCTATATGTATGTAATAAATCTTTTTTCAAGGTAATCCATTAAAAATCGATTTAAAATGTTGGTTAATTATGTTCCATATTTAATTAGTTTTGGTTATGCTTACGTTTTCCTTTCCGCCTGGTCTCTATCTTAAGCTTTCAGAGACATTATTTTTATCCAAAAAAAAATCTTGAATCGTCTTTTATATGAAAAATTTTCGAAATATTTGCTTAAATTAAGAACGGTTTTTAGGATCATTTAGGTAACTAATATTATGACTCAAAACCGCTTCAATCATCCCAATGAAGAAAGTAGTTTTGAAATAACAGCTTGGTTTATCTACCGATTTCAAGAAATGTCTACCAATTTTAAGAAATTTCTTGAAATTGTTACTGCCTGGTGTAGGCTGTCATTTCAAAACTAATTGCTTGATTTCGATGATTTAAATGGTTCTGAGTCACAATAGTAGTTACCTAAATGATTCTGGAAACCATTTTAACAAAAATTTCAAAAAAAGTCATATAGACGACGCACAGTGGCCCGTATTGACTTTTTTGGTTGCAAAAATCATATCTCCTAAACGAATAAAGATATCGTCAAAATTTTTTTTTGGTTTTGAAGGAAATTTCCAAGGCTATAAAGTTTGTGAATCTTAAGAAAAAATATTGACAGGGTGTTTCAGAATCTGCTGCTGAAATAAGAAGTTTTTGTTAACGTGGTTAACATAATTGGTATTTAATTCTTAAAGGGTAGAAAGTCAATTTATGAGGTAATTTGAGGGTAATTTAAGTGAAACTGTGGGGAAAAAAGAAAACAAACCAATTTTAATGAAACAGTGGGGTAAAAAATCAGTTTTTGTTTTTTTTTTATTAATTGATTTTTTATAAGAGAGTAAATTTATAAAGTATTTTATTGATAGATGAGAATTCAAAATGTAGAAAAACAAAATGAAAGGAACAAAAATTTACATACAAACATTAAATTTCTCGGAAACTATCATCTTAGTCCGGGGTAATGCGTAATAAACTTATAATTTCCGGTGAGTATTGTGCTTCCAGATCTTTTTGGTTTCTTACATACCTTAAGGTATGTGATTGGATGAGACTGCTAGCATGTTAAATAGGTCTTCATTCTGTCGAATTCTCGAAACTTGGCACGTATTTTGATGTCTGTATTTCTTGTAGTCCAAGTGGTAGTGATTAGTATTCGATGATATTTTTACTATGAACTAACATTTTATGAAGAGTTGGTGTGAGTTGATTTTCAGGGTACTTTTGTTTCAATAACTGCGGTTTTTTTTGGTGTAATCTCCAAATTTAACTGTATTCACTACTTCCCTGCTATTCAAAACATTAACTATTATTTTGATCCTGGTTATAATCTCTTTATTGACTCCAGTTATTCGAGCGGTTGCCTCAGATTGTTCAAAAATCTCCTTGAAGTGTTTCCATCATTGCTATTTCCAAATCCTTGCTTTGGTTTATCTACATCAAGTCCAAGCTCATTTGTCCGGTTTTGATATGGAGAGATAAAGAAAGCCATTCCTCATTTTCGTTAATGAAAAATAATCTCGATCTATGGGCTGCGACCCATTTTTTATCAATGTTGTAATAAAAGCTTTTTAATTTAGCTTTATTTTCCGGTAAATTTTCATCGAATAGGTGGTATTCACTTATTATGGCAAAAAAGAACTCTTCAAGACTCTCATCTTTGCCAAAAAGTTCAAACAAAATATTTTATGGTATATCCATTTTAAATAATTTTTCCTTATAAAACTGCTCCTTCAAGTTTTCAATGATAATTTCATCCCAATGTTTCATCTTTTTATACCATTAAACTAAATACCTGCATTCAAAATATTCAATTTATGACATCCTAAAAAGGTAATCTGCTTTACCTATAAGCTTTTTAAAAAAAATTCTAATCCAGTTAAAAACTCTTATCCATCAAACTACCTGACAGTGATTAATCATACCCGAAATCAATAACATTCATACTCAAAAGTTTTATTAGGGGTAACAAGAAATAAGCTATAAAACCGTTTTAAAAATCTTAGATAGGTTTTTCCTTCTTAATTACAAAACCATTTTATTTCAAACAAACACTCATACCTGGAAAACAGAGACAAAATATTTTCCATGAATTTTTTTCTGCACCTGACAAAAAAAAACTCAGAAAAAATTACTGACTTCATTAAATCAAGTCGCTCTAACTCAGCTCTATGCAAATTTATGCAGCTGAGTTTTTGGTTTTATATGAAGAGATATATAAGGATTTACTATTCGTCGAGCTTGGCTTGATTATGTTTGAACCTTTTTTTTTCTACTCAGTTTAAAGTTGAATAAGCGTGCAAAAATGGGAGTTTCAAAAAACATTAAATTTAGCAGTTTAAAAAAATTTATCATTTTTTTTTTCATTTCTGATTATAGCAATTAACACATATATCAAGTAAAAATAACAAAAAAAAGTTTTATTTACACATTTTTCCTATTTCTTACACTCAAAATTAAAAAAAAATTGTTTTTTTCTAACCATAAAAATTTATCAACTTTGACTCGCTCTACAAGTCAAACCATTCATACAAATGAAATTATTTTTTCGATTACTAGAGCTCCAAATATTTGTTAATTCAAAAAAATTAAAAGTTTTACATTATAAACCCACCCGAAAAATGAATTTCGCAAGCACTTTTGCCTAAACGGGCCACTGTGCGACGTTTCAACATTATTTTTATCCAAAAAAAAATCTTGAAACGTCTGGAATAAGAAAATTTTTCGAAATATTTGTTTAAATTCAGAACGGTTTCCATGATCATTTAGGTAACTAATATTATGACTCAAAACCGCTTCAATCATCCCAATGAAGCAAGTAGTTTTGAAATAACAGCTTGGTTTATGTATTTATTTATTTTATTTATTTATTTATTCATCTACGAGTTTCAAGCTCCACAGATTACTTTGAAATAAATTATGTAATATAAACTTAGAATTAGATAATAATTAAGTTAAATTCTTAAAAATAAGTACCATAAATCATTTTTGAATTTGATACTAGAAAATGAAAGATCAAGATGACCATATATTTCATTGAACTCCCTAACTGACCTTGAAATTGGTTCATTCATACCGTAGTTAGTTCTGTGTCTAGGCTGAAAAAGAAGGTCTCTTTCCCTCAACGTTCTTCTTGGAGCATAGATACAAATTAAAGATAGTAGGGTAGGGCACTTGATGTGGTAGCACAAAATATCACGCACAAAAACTACATCATGAATAGTTCTTCGAGATTTTAGCAGCTGCAAACCCAGAAGACTTTGCCGGGCTTGGGAATTTGGACAGAAATTCCAATACATTTTATAAAAACATACGAAAAATAGTTATTGGTGAGGGTTCCAGATGACATCAGCATATTCAAGAATTGATCTTACTAAAGTAGTATAGAACGCAACAAGGGTGTAGGTGTAGGGATCGGAAAAATCAGTAGAATTTCTTTTTTATAAAACCTAACATTGAGTTAGCTTTGGCGACAATGGCATCAATATGTGGAACAAATGAAAATTTGGAGTCGAATGTAACCCCTAAATCTCAGAAGATGACTGGATTCTAGGGAATAAGGAAACTCGTACATAAAATGTTTCTTAGAGATAGAAGTAACAAAGCATTTTTTAACGTTGAGGTTTAGGCAGTTTGATTTACACCAGTGGGATAAATTATCTAAGTCCGTTTGAAGTTTAAGGCAGTCGTAACCGCTTGTTACTTTCAAAAATAGTTTGAGGTCATCAGCATACATTAGACATTGGCTATAATTGATACAGTTGACAATATCATCAATAAATATAATAAACAGCAAAGGACCAAGATGACAGCCCTGAAGGACACCTGAAGTACATAGACATAGATGTATATTCATCAATTTTCACTTCTCGCACTCTACCAGTTAGGAATGAACCAATCCACAGAAGTAGACTTGAATGAATACCGAACACTTCAAGTTTATGAAGCAATATATTGTGACATACAGAGTCGAAGGCCTTGCTAAATTCTGTATAAATAGCATCAACTTGGCTAGTGTTTTCAATTAATTCAACCACGAAAGAAGAAAAACATGCCAAATTAGTGACTGTCGATCTTCCTGAAGTAAATCCTTGTTGGGCGCTGCTAACATGTTCCTTAACATGAAAATCAAGTTTGATTTTAATAAAACTTTCCAAAAGTTTAGGAATTGCAGATAACTTACAAATACCCCTATAGTTTTCAACGTTGTTTTTTGAGCCCGATTTAAGAATTGGAACTAGAAATAAAGATTTCTATTCATCAAGAAATATTCCAGACAACAAAGAAAAATTGAAAATATTTAGCAGGAGAAGACAAGGGGAATTAGCGCACCGTTTTAAGATTATCGCAGGAATGCCATCCACACCAGGTTTTGCATTCGGTTTAAGACTTTGTAAACCTTCTAAAACATCAACAAAATTTAGTTGCAAGGACCCAATATCCACCTTGGGCTGATTATTAGAAGGAGTGACAGCATTTCTCTGAGTGTTAGAGTAAACGGATTCAAAAAACTGAGCAAAAAGCTCAAGAGTCTTATTAACCTCAGTGGATTTTTCACCTTTAAAATTCATAGAATAAGGAATCCCAAGTGATTTCCGTTTAGAATTAATAAAGGACCAGAATCTTTTTGGGTCATTTTTTAAATTACCCTCAATGTTCATGACATAGTTTCTATGCGCACATTTACTAAGAACAATTAATTCTTTACGAAGCTTACAAAATTGTATCGTATCATTCAAATCGTTAGATTTTTTAAATATGTCAAAAGATTTGTTTTTTAAATTTTTTAGGTGAGTCAACCTTCTATTATACCATGGAGGCTTTGAGACATTCTTTTTCAATCTAGCTGGGACAAATAAATCGAAAGCATTTTGTAAAAAAACCGAAAAATGATTAAACATATCCTTCAAATTTAAATTTAAAAATTCAATTTTCCAGTCGAGGATTTCCAAGGTAGTTATCGAGTTCAGTGAAATTGGTTTTTGAAAATTTGTACGATTTTAAATAGTTACAATTGATTTTTAAATACCTATATACTTCAACTTCAATATATAATTCTTTGTGATGAACTGAATTGTTTAACAAAGTTTAAGGAGCAGTTTCAGTAGCTGAGGCTTTAAAATCATCATATGGTATAAATATAAGATCAAGAATTTTTTTTAAATTGTTAACAACATTATTGACTTGATATAAATTAAGAGCAAATAAATGATCGATGAAAGTTATTTCTATATCTCTTTTTAAGTTACAAGGTATAAGCATATTTTCAAAAAAAGAATATAACCAATTTACATCGGCTAAATTAAAATCACCGATTACGAGAAATTTCTGTGGACTATTGTTTAGATTGTTAACAAAATCGATATCATATAGGTGTTTTTCATAAATATCAATATTACTTTTCGGTGGTATATAATTTAAAATAACATATACATAAAATAACATATACAGCATGAACGAACTCCCAAAAGTAGACCACCACCACGATCTTCAGCAGCAAAACAACGATCTTCACGGGAGGTGATATAAGAATTTCCGTCAAAAATTTCTGAATCAGATATTCCACTCCAAGGCCAAGATTCTAAAATAATTATTATATCATAGTCGCCATGACTAGATGCAAGGCATAGACCAGGTAGCTTAGTTCGAATTCCACTTGAGTTATGTTAGTACATCTTCAGGCAATCAGCATTTCTGATTTTAGATGGAGAAACATTACTTATAGTTTAAATGGTTCCTCCATCGTTGACACGTTTTTTTGAATGTAATCAAATTTCCAAATTTTGATCCCGTAAGGCAAAAATGATGGGTTGAATTAACTCAGCAGGAACTCCAATTTTGAAGCAAACAAATCTTAGATTTAATACAGATCCAGTTTTAAGTATTTAGTTTAAAGCATTTAAAAAGCGAAGGATTCACATTTAAGTTAGAGGATAAAAAATGTATAATAGATTCGGTGGATGTAGATGAAGAGAATTTGGACAAATGAAACCATTTTAAGTTATTATAAATTATTATAAATTACAAATTCCACCTTTTGAGTGCTTCTACCAGAAACAATACGATCATTAGTTTGTTTTTGTTTATTATAATGGCTTCTTTCCGATGAAAATTCAGCAGGAACAAGAGAACTAACACCAATTGCAGCCACAACAATACCAGCACCACCAGAGTCTAAGACAGCTGTGGCACCTTTGGTACTTTTGAATTCATTACCACCAGAATCATCAGCAACAACAACCGGACTGTTAACAAAGCAGGCAATATAACATCTGTAGCACCACCAACATCAGCAAACAATGTTACACCTGCGGCACCTCTATAAATAACATGCCCATCAACGGCATGCACCTCAGCATCAGAAACAGCAACAGTCACAGCAGCATCAGGAACAACAACAACGGCACCATCGGCAGCAGTATCAGCATGAGAAACAACAACAACACCATTGGCAGCTTCAATATTAAGCTCTTTAGTAGCATGAACAGCCATGCTCATAGGCAAATCAATTTTCTTCTTCTTATTGATGGGTTCAATATTACGTGTGGTTAGATTCGGAAAAGATGATGACAAACGAGCATTATTTGCATTTTTTTTATTTGATGTACTCTCGCCAGGAATCCCCAAGCGAGAGTTAGCTGGAGAACATTTGCTGTTGGAAGACGAAAGACGAGATAAAGAGGATGACGAAGCAGTATTCTTGTTGTTGACTTTTTTTTCATTTTTTTGTTTTGGAAGTTCATGCACCCTAGGCTTACGTTGAATTCGAGTAGTACTGCAAATGTCACGGCTGGCATTCAAATTAGCATTTGGATCAATATATTGGGATTGGGGGTCCAAAGGTTGAACATATTTAATTAGCACGCTTATGCTCTCTTGCAAGAGTGCAAAGAGATCATTAATATTTTGTATGCGCAAATCAATTCGACATAAGCCACGCGATAGGTAAAAATCGGTAGTTATGGAATTTGAGCATTTAGAACACAAAGAGTACATTGTTCTTTCTACCAATTGCAAGAAATTTCTACCAACTTTAAGAAATTTCTTGGAATTGTTACATACACCAGACTCTCATTTTAAAACTAATTGCTTGATTTTGATGATCGAAATGGTTCTGCGTCACAATATAAAACTAAGTATACACGATTGGAAGATCTTCCAATATTGGCATATATTTCGCAAAAATTTGTTTACCAATTTTCTATCAACCGTGTAAACATCCAATTTAATCTGCCAAATTTGACAGAAAAAAAATTGTCAGCCATTTGTCGGCCAATTTTAAATAAAAAATTGGCCGAATGCTTGCAATCGTGTGAACAGGTGTAAACACACAATTTTTCTAGTTGACATATAATTGGACGATTGACAGACTAATTAGATATTGGAAGATGTTCGTGCAAAGAACATCTTCCAATTTTCAATTGGCAGATCTGTTTTGTTTGTCGTCGAGTAATAAATATTATTTTATATTACAAAATAAAATTAAAAGTGCTTCTAAAAATAAAAAAATGGATGCAGAAGTGGTAACAAATTACCGAAGTCACCGCCCGCCAATATAGCAAAGAAAAAAATATATAAAAAGAAAGTCCAAAAAGAATGGACGCCAGAGCAGACTTTGCAGTTCATCCAGGAGATAGTCACTATTGCTCCATTCACATCGTTTTTCACTTTTTTTTTTAATATTTTACAAGTATTTCTTAACAAGGTGTTCAAAATTTGTTCAGAACTACTTCACTACTAAATTAAAGTTTCAGATTCGTCATCTTCCAATTGTCTTCTAATGAGTCTGCCAATTTTTAGTTCTTTGAAGTCTTCCAATAGTGTAAACAGACAATTTTTATTGGAAGACAAAAAATTGTCAGCAATTGTTAACCAATTTTCTACCAAAAATTGGCTGATTTTTGGATAAAATCAACCAACCGTGTAAACGGACAATTTTCAATTGAAAATTGGAAGCTTATTGGATCCAATTGGAAGACGTCTGACAGGTCTACCAATATTGGAAGATCTTCCAATCGTGCATACTTAGCTTTAGTTACCTAAATGATTCTGAAAGCTATTTTGAAAAATATAAAATTCAAAATAGTTTTCAGAATCATTTAGATAACTAATATTGTGACTCAGAACAATTTCAATCATCAAAATCAAGCAATTAGTTTTGAAATGACAGTCTGGTGTATGTAGCAATTTCAAGAAAGAAGAAGAACGAAAACAATAGAAAGAAAATTATATTGTTTTTGTTTTAGTGGACTGTGATGAATTATACTATTGTTTTCGTTCTTCTTCTTTCTTTAAACATGCCAGACCACGGGCAAACAATCATTTCTTTTTATCCAAGAAAATTTTTGAAAAGTCTGGTATATGAAAAATTTTGCTAGTTTGCAAGCTAGTTAGCAAGCGCACAATATTGAAGCTATGTCGAATGATGTGAAATCTGGCCAGAGTTAACACACTACTAACGGGTGATTTTTTGGCTGGTTTGGTTTTGGCAACACTGGTTTTGACAGCTGACGTGTGTTTAGTACCTTGTGTCACTGTCAAACAGCTTCAGTTTGGTTTGCAATTTAACCATGGATCGTCTTACAAATGAACAACGCTTGCAAATTATTGAATTTTACTATCAAAATTCGTGCTCGGTTCGAAATGTTCATCGCACGCTGCTTGTGTTCAGCGATGAGGCTCATTTTTGGTTGAATGGGTACGTAAATAAGCAAAATTGCCGCATTTGGAGTGAAGATCAGCCAGAAGCATTGCAACAGCTACCAATGCATCCCGAAAAAGCCACTGTTTGGTGCGGTTTATGGGCCGGCGGGATTATTGGGCCTATTTCTTCAAAGATGATGCGAATCGCAGCGTTACTGTCAATGGTGAACGCTACCGAGCGATGATAACAAACTTTTTTTTGCCCGAAATGGAAGTTCTTGACTTGCATGATATGTGGTTTCAACAAGACGGTGCCACATGCCACACAGCACGCGAAACAATGGCGCAATTGCGAGGCGAGTTTGGTGAACAGTTAATTTCACGTTTCGGGCCGGTCAATTGGCCGCCTAGATCGTGCGATTTGACACCATTAGATTATTTTTTGTGGGGGTATGTCAAGGCTAATGTCTATAGGGACAAGCCCGCTTCGATTGACGCACTGGAAGCCAACATCCATGCATTCATTCGTGAGATACCGGCTGATATGTGTGAAAGAGTATGCCAAAATTGGACTCAGCGTATGGGCTACCTAGGACGCAGCCGCGGTCAACATTTGCATGAAATTATCTTTAAACATTAAATTGCAAGGTTCAAACTATCGATTCAAATAAATATTTCATTCATTTTTTCGAATTTTTTGTGTTTTTTTTTTTTAAAAAGTTCTAAACCTCTTAAAAAATCACCCATTATAATACTTATATATAAGATAACATATTTTTCCTAACATTATATCTGTTAACACACTTAAACTCACACAGATATAAGGTAACATTTATTTCTTAACTATATATCATATAAGTCTATATTATTAAGGTACTCAAACACATATTCACGTAGATGATAAGGACTCTCTCTGTACCTGCCTATCAACACAGAAGCAAATAGCGTAAATACCAGGAACGAAGCGATGTACGATCACTTCTACGGTGACAAGCGACGAATGAAATATATTTAAATTTAATAAGATTAAGTCAATTCAGTGTAGTAGTCAAAAGAAAATATTTGTATTAATAAAGGACATAGTTCCAAGAAATATTTTTTTTATAATAAAACGTTAATAGTTTTATTTAATTGGCGATCCTGCCAGGAGTTTAACATACTGTTTTACTCTAGTGAGTGGACCAAAAGGAAACATTTGAAAACCAACAGATCTAGCATAGCAGACGAGTAAGTAAAGTGAATTCCAGTGACATATAGTGTCATACAATCAATAGATACATAATATCATAAGATAATTCAGTGAACAAAATAAGTTAAATCTACGAATCTAAATTAATTCAGTGTATGAAGAAATTTAAAGTCTTCGATAGTCGTAGACCCGCATTACAAGCAGAAATGGCAACCGAAGACCAAATGGCTCTTATTCTAGCAAGGCTTGAAAGTTTAGAAATAAATAATCAAACATTATTGCAAGAAAATAATAATTTAAAAATAGTCTTGAGGCAACAAGACAATATTAATAAAGAACTCCAATCAAGAGTCAGATCGCTCACAGAAGAAATCAAAATTGTACCTGATGTACCACCCTTGAAAGAAATTACAACAACAATTTCTAATGGTAATGATATCCATTTAGATGCATTTAAGGCATTGCCAGAATTTAGTGGTGATAGGAAAGAATACAGATTATGGAGAGAAGAATCTACAAGAATAATGAACAGTATTAAAGGATTCGAGACACATCCTAAATATTACACAGCTTTAACAATTGTGAAAAATAAAATTAAAGGAACAGCGGCAGAAGTCTTAACAAATCATAATACCATTTTTAATTACGAGACAATTCGTAATCGACTCGATTATACATATTCCAACCAGGAACCTCTCTACGTGCTACAGGATAAACTCCGACAAATCAAACAAGGAAGATTATCATTGAGTGAATATCACGACAAAATAAACCAAGCTATGAATGTAATTATAACAAAGATCTCAATGAGTGGAGATTCAAAATTAGTGACAGAAAGATTAACAGCTAATGCTAGAGATGATGCGGTGAGAATTTTTATTGATGGAACAAGTGATAGTTTCACAAGGAGAGCTTTATATACAGCCAAAATTGCTGATCTAGAACATGCATTCTCAATTGCATTAAAAATTGAACACGACAATGCTCACAGAGGACTTCACCTGCAAGACAGACATCGAATACGCAGCGACCCAAGAGAATTAAAAACTGAACGCCGATCAAATTATGAGCAGAGGTCACACCAACAACAACCTCAAAATAACAATTTTCAACAACAAAACGGCGGCGGTCAACAAAATAACAGCCAACAACACAGGAATCCGTTTAGAGAACAAGGTCCAAGACCAATGGAAGTCAACAATAGACAAACAACGATTGCACCACGTCATTTCAACAATAACTACAATCAACAGGGACAACGCCCAAACTTCAATGAATACCAGGGGAAGAGAGATCGCGAAAACAGCGGGAACTTTCATCAACAGAAACAGCAAAGGGTGAACAATCCACAACACCAACCGTATGATGACCAGGAGAGCACATATGCAGAAAATGGAGATATGGTAAATAATAATTTACGTTTAGATCATTTAAACTAATAGGCGGGTTGCCCACTCTTACATTAACTAGTAAATTAAGTAATAAAACTTATAAAATAATGATCGATTCAGGTGCAACCCATAATTATATTTCCAAAAATTGCGATTCCAGCATAAGTACTGCAATCAAACCTATTAAAATGAGAACTATGCACGGTTTGTCGATAGTAGATAAAATTAAACGAATTATTGTAATAAATAAAAAACTCACATTCTATGAACTTGATAAAATAGAATCTTTTGACATGATTTTGGGAATACAGGGTTTAAGGGAGTTAAATGCTGAAATTAACCTAAGAGATCTAACCTTAATCACCATGTGTAGTGAGACATTAGATCCAGAATTAAATTATGTTATAGGAGAAGTAGATGATGAATATAGACAGGAAGTTGGTGAATTAGTGAAAATTAATACTGGTGTAGGCCCACTGCCTTTCACTAATACTATTGAATGTACTATTCGAACAACGACAGACGAACCAATTTACGTTAAACAATACCCTTACCCAATTGCAGATAACGATTTTGTCAATAAAGAAATTAATAAATTATTAGGAGAAGGAATAATTCAGAGAAGTAGTTCTCCTTATAATAGTCCTATATGGGCAGTGCCAAAAAAGGGCTTAGATGATAATGGAAGACCGAAACGACGTATGGTCGTCGATTTTCAAAAACTCAATACAAACACCGTTGCAGATAGATACCCAATTCCAGATGTCAATATGACAATACAAAATTTGGGTAATGCAAGCTATTTCACTACACTTGATCTAGAATCTGGCTTCCACCAAATCCTCATCAGTAAAGGAGACCGTGAGAAGACCGCATTTGCTATAAATGGCGCAAAATACGAATTTGTACGTATGCCATTTGGATTGAAAAATGCTCCCAGCATATTTCAACGCTGTGTAGATGACATACTGAGGGAATTTGTAGGAAAATTCGTACACGTTTATATGGGCGATGTATTGATATATTCTTCCACGCCTGAAGAGCATATGCAACACATACGACAAGTATTTGATGTACTAAATAAAGCTACGCTTAAAGTATCAAATGAAAAAAGTAATTTTTATCAATCCGAAGTTGAATATCTCGGACATATAATAAAAAATAACAGAATTTCAACAAACCCAGAAAAAATCCAGGCTATAGAGAATTATCCTATACCTAAAAACATTAAGGAACTTAGAGGATTTTTAGGGCTCACGGGTTATTACCGTAAATTTATTAAAAACTATGCATTAATAGCAAAACCTATAACCATTTATCTTAGAGGAGAAAATGGTGGAACAAGCAAAAATAAAAGTAAAAACATTTTAATTAATTTGGACGAAATCGCCATAGAAGCGATAAACAAATTAAAAAATACACTGAAAGAAAGAGTTGAATTATGTCAACCAAATTTTAATAAACCATTCGAGCTAACTACAGATGCTTCAAACATAGCAATAGGGGCTGTACTTAGTCAAAATAGAAATCCTATTTTCTTTCTCAGTCGAACATTAACCAAAAGTGAAGAAAAATATTCCACTAACGAAAAAGTATTACTAGCTATAATATGGTCCTTACAGAAACTTCGTAATTATATTTATGGTATAGCCGATTTAACTATATATACAGATCATCAGAGTCTGACATATTCAATTTCAGAAAAGAATCCAAACACTAAATTAAAGAGATGGAAAGCAATAATTGAAGATTATGGTGCCAAAATTCAATACAAACCAGGTAAGGAAAACGTTGTAGCCGACGCCCTTTCCAGACAAGAAATAAATTCAAGTACAGTCAGCACTATGCATTCACAAGAAAGTTCAAGTGAAGAAGTAATAAAAACTGTTAACAGATCCTTTAACTCATATGGTGAACAGATTGAAATAAAAGAATCACAAACCGATTCAAACATAGAAACAAAGAATATCTTTGAAAAACGAATTCGTCACGTGGTCACGTTCAAAAATAACAATGAGCTCATATCCTTGTTAAAACAGATCATAAAACCTAATAAAATTATTGCTATCTACACCACACCAGAATGTATTTTTAAATATGGTGGCCTCATAAAAAAATCGTTTATGACCACACGGTTTATTTACACTCCAGTAAAACTTGAAGATATAACAACTTAACATCATATCCGAAACGCATAATAGAGCTCATCGAAGCTATAAAAATAACATAACTGAAATAAATGAAAAATACTACTGGCCAAACAATAGTAAAGATGCAAAGGTTTATAACAAAAGATGCACAGCATGTCTTTTTGGCAGGTATGACAGGAACCCTCCTAAAGAACCATTAAGCGAATCAAGTATTCCAACACCGGCTGGAACACACTTACATATGGATATCTATTTTAATGATAACCATATTCGAAATATATAGTAGTACGTTATTTAGATAACCGTATTCATTTGTATAATAAAATAGAAGAAGTTTTGGTAAACATGTTTCCCAACTGCAAACGTCTGATGACAGACAATGAAAACTGCTTCAATACACCCATGATCAAAAACATGTGTGAAAGATATGGAATCAATAAAATAACAACACCAGTCTACCGATCAACTGCGAACGGTCAGGTTGAGCGTGCCCACAGCTCAATTTCCGAACTTAGCCGTATTTTCATGATACAAAACTGTACCAATTTCCTCGAAGAAATATTCAACACAGTGAAACAACTCAATAATACTATTCATACTGTAACTGGCTACAGACCAGTAGATATATATTTTAATCAAAATAAATTTAACAATAACAGCGATATAATTGAAAAACTAGAGTGTGCATCAAAAAAAGTGTTAGTAAGACTAAACAAAAATTCAAAACATTGAATACAAAGAAGGTGATCAAATATTGTGTATTATTAAAGGTCTTAGGAACAAATCGAATGCTAGACACATCCGACATATAGTTAAAGAAGACCAAGGTGAAACAATATTAACAACTAAAGGAGTTGTAGTGCACAAAAACAATATTAAATCATACCGTTTTGATAAAAATGAGGACATTATTATACCAAATATTACTCGTGAGTGCAATAACGCATATTCACGGAATGATAAAAATAAGAAACGTGAATCACGAAAGATTCATACTGACGAGAACTGATGACGTTTGTTTATATACGCAAGAAGATTATCTATTTCATATAATCAATATAACTCAGATTTTAGATCCTTATATTAACATAATGAACTCGGAATATAAACCTTCTAATGAAGAGCAATTATGGATAGATAGGATAGAAAATTTAATTAAACAAATAAATCCAAATTATAGAAAACGACGAGCATTCAATTTCATGGGCAAAATGATAAAATATTGCTATGGCAATCCAGACCATGACGATCTGATAGCTATCGAAACAAATCTGAATAATTTAATAAATAATAATAATAAGCAGAAAATTATAAGTGAACAATTTGATAGAATGTTTAAAAATAGCATTAGAAATGATTTACAACATCTAGTTATAGAGGATACTTATTTTAATATGTTAACAATTCTGAGAACAATTAATGCAGGGAAACAAAATGAATTTTTATCAGAAAGTATAAATATTGAAGATATAGAGAAAATTATGTCAAATTAAACTATTGATATTCCAATCATAAATATTTCAGAATATTCTACAATAATTGTTACTAGAACTGAAGATTTGATTGTAGTAACTTACAAATACCCATTATTAATAAAAAATTGTGAAATGTTAAAAATAACCCCTATTTCAAATAAATATGGAAAATTAACTATAGATGACAACATTGCAAATTGTACTAATATATTTATAAGAATAACAAAGTGTCAAAACTCCCTAAATAAAAACATTTGTAAAGCAAACTGTAACATATCACAAGAATATGATAAACCTGTATATGAAATAGATAATGGCATTTTATTAACTAATGGAAAATTTATTATAAATAATAAAAATATTGAAGGTAAAAATATAGTAGAATTTTCCGAATCAATAACCATAAATGATAAAAATTATACCAATTTTAATTTCAAACTAAAAGAAGCAATAATAAAGCAACATAATCAGAGTATAAGCATAAGACACATATTAGAAACAAGTTCTCCTTATTCATTTAATAATATCGATAAACTATCTAAATTTATAATTCCATATGAAGAGAATTTTGAAGAACACACATTTTATACTATAGTGTTTGTAATAATAATCATCATCATCGTCGGCTCGACAACCGGGGTCCGGTCCTGGCCTCCTTCAACAAGTCTCTCCCCCCATCCCGGTCTCGAGCCGCCGCCATCCAGTTGCGCACCCCAAGGCTCCGGGCGTCCTGGTCTACGCCATCTCTCCAGCGCAAGCATGGTCTACCACGCTGTCGTCTACCATAGAATGTACCACAAAGAACTTTCCGAGCAGGTTCCTCTTCGCTCATGCGAGCTAGGTGCCCTGCCCACCGGAGTCTACCGAGCTTAATTTTTGTCGCGATATCTGCTTCAAGGTAGATTGCGTACAATTCATGATTGTACCGTCTCCGGAATCGTCCTTCCTCACATATGGGGCCAACAATTCTCCTTAAGACTTTTCTCTCGAACGCGGCTAAGAGGTCGGAGTGCCTTTTGCTAAGCACCCAAGTCTCGGATCCATATGTGAGTACTGGCAGGACCATGGTCCTGTACAGCAGCAGTTTTGAAGTTATGGTGAGATTTCTGGATTTGAAGAGCTTTGACAGACTATAATAGGCTCTGTTGGATTTGAGAAGCCGCCCGCGTATTTCTTCTTCTATATTGTTATCGGCTGCTACTATTAACCCAAGGTATTTAAAGGATTGCACCACTTCAAATTCGTGCTCCGCTACCTTGATTGTTTGACCAACTGTTCCTCTCGCATTCGACGCCACCATGTACTTTGTTTTACCTTCACTAATGTGCAGCCCCAGATTTTGTGCCGCCTGCTCGATCTGGATGAAGGAATCATGTACAGCTTGCTCAGTTCTTCCGATGATGTCGATGTCGTCTGCGTAAGCCAGTATCTGGCTGGACCTGTTGACGATGGTCCCTCTTGTTGCCGTGCCAGAGTCACGGATTGCTTTCTCCAACGCCAGGTTGAAGAGGAGGCAGGCCAAACCATCCCCTTGTCGGAGTCCATTAAAGATGTTGATTGGTTTGGATAGCAATCCGGCTATTTTTATTTGGGATGCCGAATTCTCTCATGGCTTTGTAAAGTTCTACCCTGGCTATGCTATCGTAGGCGGCCTTAAAGTCTATAAACAGGTGGTATGTTGGGATGTTAAATTCTAGACATTTTTCCATCGCCTGCCTAAGGGTAAAGATCTGATCAGTTGTTGATTTGCCTGGAATGAAACCACACTGATATTGTCCGATGATGGTTTTAGCGTATGGGGTTATCCGGTCTTGTAGGATAGAGGAGAGTATCTTATAGGCGGTACTCAACAACGTGATACCTCTATAATTGCTGCACGTTGTGACATCTCCCTTCTTATGTATGGGGCAAATGATACCTTTTCGCCAGTCTTCTGGAATTTCTTCATGCTCCCACACGTGCACTATAATCTCATGAATTGCTTGACGTAAAGCTGGCCCACCGTGTTGAAATAGTTCGGCTGGTATACCATCGGCTCCCGGGGCTTTGTTTTTCTTTAGCCGGCCTATAGCCTTCTCAACCTCTTCTATGCTTGGTGGCGGCAAGTAGTGGAGCCTCCACTTCTGCAGTGAGCTGACCATTTAGCAATTCATTGAAGTACACTTCCCATCGCTCCAGTATGCTTTGAGGATCGGTGATCAGATTTCCCTCTCCGTCCTTGCAGTATGTGCAGCGTGGTGTGTACTGCGTCATGTTTCGGACGGATTGGTAGAACTGCCGCGCCTGGTGCGGACCTCGCTCTCGGCTTTTCTCTATTTCACAGATTATGTTCTTCTCCCAGGCTGATTTTTTCTGTCTGTGAAGCCGTTTTTCAATTCTTCTGAGCTCTTTATATTCGTCTTCGCGTTCCCGCGTTCTATGAGATTGTTGCATTGCTCGGTACGCAACATTCTTACGTTCAGTCGCTAGCTTGCATTCATTATCAAACCAGTGGTTCCGATTTCTACGACTGCTGCTTAAGATGGAGTTGGCAGTACTAATGACAGTATTCTTAAGGAGTGTCCATTTCTCATCTACGCCCAGCATACTGGCTCCAGGACTTAGGTTAGGTTAGGTTAGGTATTAAGGGGTGTGCACAGCATGAAGCCGTTGCGTACACGGGGGCCTACTGGTCCATTGTGATCCCCTGTAAAAGTAAAAATTTAGCATCGATGCCCCTCAATTCTGTTGATTAGCGTAGACTGGCTCGTTAACGAACCAGCCTGTGCTATCTATAAATTTCCTCATGCTTGCCATTGAGACCTGTGCTAGATCATCCAGTTCTCCAACGAACCTGTTTCCGAAATGACGGAGTCGGCTGGTTTGGAGGTTCGGACAGTCGCAGAGCAGGTGTTTAATGGTCTCCATTTCCTCCTCATCCTGACAGCTCCTACAAAAATCGGGTGCAAATGCCCCTATTCTGTTAGCCATTATGCCAATGGCGCAATGACCTGTTAGTACACCTATCAAGATTTTAATGTTCTTTTTACTCAGCGATAAAATATACCGAGTTTCCTTTTCATTTGTGTTAGGCCATAAGCTTCTAGAGATTACACAATCGTTCCTGGATTTCCAGGAGATATTGATTTTCTCTTTTAGTTTAAGGTCTATCTTCCTCTTGAGTACCCCAATCGGGACGAGTGGTCCCCTAACTGAATGGTCGCTACTACTTGTGTCTGCTTCTGACCCTTTCCTGGCTAGTTCATCTACTATATCATTCCCTTCTATATTGCTATGTCCGGGAACCCAGCAGAGCTTTACCTGGTTAGTGTGGCAGATCTTGTTTAATTCCTTTCTACAGTTTAAAACTGCTTTTGATCTTATGGTCTCACTGGCTAAGGCTTTGATAGCAGCCTGGCTGTCCACGAAAAAAGTAATCTCCGAAGAGCTTAGCTTTTCGTGATGTGCCAATTCAGCTGCTTTTCCAATGGCAAAAATCTCGGCCTGAAAGACACTACAGTCAGCCGGGAGTGTATATGACGCTCTGATGTTGAGAGATTGGCAAAACACTCCAGCACCTGTTCCCGATTCCATTTTTGAACCATCAGTGTAGAAAGGGATACCCTGTTTACTTATAAGTGAATTGGGATCCCAACCCTGTCTTTCTGGTATGAAAATAGAAAATTTCCTATCGAAATCTAGTAAAGGGGGGATGTAATCGGTGGTCTCCCTCAGTCCTGGAATCGTGTCATATCTTTGTAAGATTGACCCGTGGCCATAAGTGCTGTGCCTCCAAAAACTCAGTTCTCTTAAGCGAATTGCAGTTTTGGCTGCCGTGCACTTTATGAACTCATCCAGAGCCGGGAGGTCCAAGATCATTTCCAATCCAGCTTGTGGTGTGGTTCTTTGAGCCCCTGTTATTCCTACACAGGCTAGTCTCTGTACCTTATTCAGGTTCTTGAGATAGCTTGATTTTTCCACCGCCTTCCACCATACAATAGAGCCATAGGTAAGAATGGGTCTGACAATCGCTGTGTACATCCATTGGATGACTTGCGGTCGCATACCCCAACGTACACCGAAGGTCTTTTTGCATGTGTAGAATGCACATAGTGCTTTTTTCATTCTTTCCTCAGTATTACGCTTCCATGTAAGCTTGGAGTCAAGGATTACTCCTAGAAATTTAGCTTCCTTAGAAGGTATTAGAGGAATGCCATTTAGTTTGGGAGGGTTGAAGCCCTCCAGTTTCCTTTTCTTCGTGAACAAAACTAGCTCTGTCTTGGTGGGGTTGACCCCGAGACCATTTTTAGTTGCCCAAGAAGATAAATCCTTTAATGCATTTTCCATAATGCTTTCGATGATGGTAAGAAACTTGCCCGATACCAAAACCACTATGTCATCTGCATATGCTACTATTTTAATGCCCTGATCTTTGAGCTTTGTGAGAATTTTGTTGACTACGAGGATCCAGAGCAGGGGTGAGATGACTCCTCCCTGTGGTGTGCCTCTTGTAACTGTTTTCTCAATAGTGCTAACTCCTATTTGAGAGTTGATAATTCTGCCATTTAACATGGTGAAGATCCAATCGACCATGACAGATTCAACCCCAACTTCAACTAAGGCAGTCTTGATCGATTCCGTTTTAACGTTATTAAACGCACCCTCGATATCAAGAAATGCTGCCAGGGTATATTCTTTATGTTCAAGACTTTTCTCTATATGTGAAACTACTTCGTGCAAAGCAGTCTCCACTGATTTACCTTTAAGGTAAGCGTGTTGGTAGTTGCACAAATTGTTTTCGTTGAGAAGTTCTCTTACATGTAGATCAATTATCCTCTCTAGTGTCTTAAGGAGAAACGAAGAGAGACTTATTGGTCTATAATCCTGAGCGGTCGAGTGAGTCGGTTTCCCTGCTTTTGGGATAAAGACTACCTTGACCTTTTTCCAGTTATTAGGGACGTATCTAAGTTTGATACAACTTATGAAGATTACCCTAAGCCACGGAGTTATTACTTTGAGAGCATTTTGAAGAAGAGCTGGAAAAATCTCGTCTGGTCCCGCTGATTTATAGGGTTTGAACGAGTTTATTGCCCAGATAATCTTCTGCTCTGTAATAACCTGATTTAGTTCTAAATTTGATTCTGTGTGAGTAAAATCCAGCGTGCTCGATTGCAAGCAATCAGAGCTTTCTGGGTTTTTACAACCGGGGAAATGAGTTTCCATGAAGAGTTCAAGCGTTTCTAGGCTCGAGTTCGACCATGATCCATCAGGGTGTTTTATGTACCCCGGGATCGTGGGATTAAGGGCCAGGGTTCTACGGAGCCTTGCCGCCTCGCTTGTTTTTTCAATGGATTCACAATGTTTAGCCCACGAATCCTTTTTGGCCTTTCTTAACTCTTTGGTGTAAGTGTTAAGTGCGGCTCTATAAGACTTTAAGTCCTCTTCTAATTTACTCAGTTTAGCTTTATTGAAAAGTTTTCTAACCTCTGTTCTACGTTTCTTTAGTACACCACTCCACCAGGGTGGTTTAGTGGAGTTATTGGAACGAGATAAAGGGCAGTGTTTTTCAAAAGACATTCTCATTTTGCTGGACAAGTTTTGGACAACAGTGTCAATGGTTGAAATACTTAGACTTGTATTGTCCTCTGGTGGATCAATACAGTCTTTCAGCCATTTTTCGTACTCTGTCCAATTCGTCCTAGTTGGGTTCCTGTAAGGTTTCTTTTCGGTAAAGTTCCTGTCTATAGAGAAGAGTATCCTAAAGTGATCCGAAAAAGATTCTTTAGGTGAGACTCTCCAGTCTTCAACTGAAATTTTACTATTATTGTTAATAAGAGTCAAATCTATGATTTCCTCCCTGTTTTTGTTTCGAAAGGTAGGGTGATTGCCCCTATTACATAACAATAAATGAGAACAGAGAATATATTCAAAAATTGACTCACCCCTTTTATTGATATCCTTTGAGCCCCATTGGGTGTGGTGAGCGTTGGCATCACATCCTACCACCAAAGGTGTATCGCTTGCTTTGGCATGGACCACAAGATCGCGGACAGTTTTTGATGGTGGGCTCTCCTCCTCGTACGGCATGTGCGTCGACGCTAAAATGAAGTTTCCTTCATTCGATTCGACGCTGATTGCCGTGTTGTCCTTGTTGCTGTACCTAGATAGGAAGAAAGCGTTAATTGATTTTTTCACTAGGATACAACTTCTAATATCACCTTCATCTGACGTGGAATGAAAAAGGTTGTAGTATTTTGACCTCAACCCACGGATTCGGTTTTTGCCTAACCATGGTTCCTGGATCAAGGCCACATCCACGTTCTCGTGAGACATGTAGAGCGTAAGGTCGTACGTTGCTGCTTTAGCGTGGTGCAGGTTTATTTGCACCACTTGCAGCTTTTGACTCCCCTTTGCCTTCATGCCTCTTAACCTTTACGGTTCCGAGACCATACCTCAACACGTCTTTCCTTTCTCTCAGCAGAAGGTCAGATTTCTTGTCTGCCACAAACAAGAGGTCCTTCCCTTCGCCTCCATGACTCTTTCTTGAGTGTTGGAGCTTCCATTCCAAAATGGGAAGCTCTTTGTTCTGCTTCGCCAACAGCTTAAGAATGGCTGCGTCCTCATGTTCTGCAGGAGGGGGGATCCATATGCTAAACTGCTGGCGGAGTGGTAGAGCTGCGGCGGGTAGAACCTCAAGGGAGGAACCTTCCCATAGTTCGCCAATGTTGGTGATTGTACGGTTCAGGAACTCCCGTGATTTCTGGTCACCGCAGCAGACCACTTTAACTCCTCGCCGCCATCCGGCACCATCAAAGATATAGTCTTCAGAACTATCGTTCTCTGATGCTGCCATCATAGCTTTGAGGATCTCATTTTCCACAAGAAGCCAGTTTTTTGCCGAGATTTTCCCATCTGGGTCGTCACGGCTTATGATGGCAATTTGTAGGTCAATCGGGGTGGTGTCGAAGCTGTTGGTTTTTTGTTTCTTGGCACCGTCTTGCTTGACTGTCTCCTCCGATCTTTGTCTCTTGGACGTTCCTGGTTTCCTTCCAGAAGAGGTGCTTGCCGGTGCTTGGTCTTTCCTAGCGTTGGCTAGCTGTTTCTTGCTGGAAGTCGCCTGAACTTTTCCCTTGTCGTTCCGAGCGGTCGAGTTATTGCCAGCCTGTTCACGGTTTGCCTTTTTAGGGACAGACCTAGATTTGGCAGCATCTACTCCTTTGCTCTCCGACTCTTCGGCATTCACTTGCCCTGTTGTTCCCCTGGGTCCAGTGGCAGTCTCTGCCAGCTGCCGCTCAAAGTTCCTAACTAGCTTTCTATGCTTTTTTAGGAGAGCTTTATCTCTCGAACTGAGCGTCGCAGGGTCTTTCAACTCGGTCTTTTCCACGAATCTTTTAGAGGATCTGTAGTTGCTGCGTTGCCTCGAAGCTTTGAGGGGTGCAGCAGACTTCAGCATAGTCTCTTCTTGACTCGGTTCCATCAGTAGCTCGTCCTCGGTTTGACTACCTATGGAAGGAGGTCTGTCCGAGGTCTCCGTACCTTTGATAGTTAAACTATCTAAGTCGGGAAGGAGATCTACTGAGAGAATGACCGGTTGTCTTTTTAGCTCCAGGACTTACTCTACCCAGTTCTAGGGCGAGTCCTAACGCATTACCAAAGGTGTTCCTGGTGTTTTCATTGCGCAGAGCAGCCGTGTTGATTCGAACTTGATCGGCGGATGCAATACGTCTTCGCAAGGCAATCCGCCCTCGGAAAACCATACCAACAAGATAGTGATCCGAGTCGATATTGGCAACTCGGTACGTTCATACCGTCATCAAGTTCGAGTAGTGGCGACGGTCTATCAACACGTGGTCAATTTGGTTCCGAGTGACTCCATCAGGTGATACCCAGGTGGCTTTGTAGATATCTTTACGCGGGAACCTGGTACTCGCAACGACCATGTTTTTCGATGCTGCCAATTCTAAGACTCGAAGTCCATTGTCATTAGTGTTCTCATGCAAACTATGGGTGCCTGCGTAATGCCTGAATACATATTTTTCCTAACATTATATCTGTTAACACACTTAAACTCACACAGATATAAGGTAACATTTATTTCTTAACTATATATCATATAAGTCTATATTATTAAGGTGCATATTCACGTAGATGATAAGGACTCTCTTTGTACCTGCCTATCAACACAGAAGCAAATAGCATAAATACCAGGAACGAAGCGATGTACGATCACTTCTACGGTGACAAGCGACGAATGAAATATATTTAAATTTAATAAGATTAAGTCAATTCAGTGTAGTAGTCAAAAGAAAATATTTGTATTAATAAAGGACATAGTTCCAAGAAATATTTTTTTTAAAATTAAACGTTAATAGTTAATAATTCCAGCGAAAAGTCAGCTCGAACGAACGAGAACTTAAATTGATTCAGAGTAAAGATGATATTGAGAATCCAAAAATTATTTTGAATGCAAAACAAATACTTATGTAGATAAATTCCATTTTATTTAACTATTTAACTATGTATGTGTAGCAAACTGTGCAGCTAGTTCTACATTTCCAATTGTAATATCAAGCGGTTGCGAGCTAAAGGAGGTGGCGGCTGGTTCTTGTGGATAAACAGCAGTGGCAACACGTGAAGTTGGCTCCTGGTAGTCCATTATGTAGTAAGCCAATGCTAAATGGAGAAGAAAATTAATACAAAAATGTATACTTTGAATAAAAGAGACAAACCTTCGTGGTTCATTTATTATGTTCATAGATATCACCATCGGTTTCAAAACAGTCACAATCATCACTCTTATCGCTTTTAGGAATAAATGGTGAACTAAATAGTATTACCATTTGTTTTTGAGCGATTAGGATTACCGGCAGGGAACAGAGGTTCATAAAAATGGTCAACGTCATCTGGAATCAATATAAGTACATTATTTAGATATGTTTTCAGGCTCATAAAGATCACAAGAATGAGCTTTAAAAAAATGTCCACACCAACCTACATATATAACCAAAGTTGATTGGGTTTCATTCGCTAGATTTGATTCCAGGCGTAGGGCAGAAAACTTATCGCGCTGACATTTATCTAATTTTTCATTTGTTTTTTCTTGGTTATAATTTTATAAAGGTTAATAATTATGTTTCTCTGGTTGTTTTTTTTTGTTTTTTTGACTATGTATAGTGTAAAACCCTGTGCATGGCGACACCTTTTAGGTGACGGAATTTTGTTTAATTTTCTTGGGAGTGGTCGTGTCTGGAGAACTAGAGGCAGCACTTTCAGCGGCATCAGCAACAGCTGGAGATGTAACAGCTACAGGAACGGCTGTACCAATGGCCACTTATACCACCAGGGACAGATCCATCGGCAGCACCCTTATTCGCAGCGACTGTGTGATGTCCTGGGGACCCAATTGGGTGAGGATGCCAGGCAGCATTTCAAAAATCGATTTATTATGGCCGGTGATGGCGAATGTTTTTGTGGGCAATGATGCCTGGGCTTTGGGATTGTTAAAATGGATGATTGAGCCCTCGTTTTTGATGATGTTAACTTCCTCGATGTCGGGGATGGTATTTACCAATAGTTTTTTCAACGATGACTGTAGTTTTTTGTCATTGGGAACCGGCATTGAATGGACAATCTTCTTCTTTTGGTGTGGAGTTTTCTTTCCTCCAATAGGTTCTGGGTATTCATTTTAACTTCGATAAGACTTTTTTTCACAATTTGTTAAATAACGAATTTTTGAAAAAAAAAAAATTCCGACCGTCAAAGGAGGATAAATATGATTTATTTTTACGAAAACAATTAAAAATACCGAAACTTTAAAATTTTAATTTGCGGACGCAAAAATCGCAACAACGACAAACGTCAAAAAATTAACCATTTTGCTCAAACTGGTTTGTGAAGTGTGGTAGAAGTTAAGGCACCTGTCTACGATTTAAGTGTGCATACTAGGGTGCGCTTCCACTTTTTGGTTGGTGTTTTCATTGTTTTTAACCTTTATATTCAAAAATATTATAGAATTTATATACCAGAAGCAACAAAGACCGATATTCTTCCTAGTTTATAATGATAAAGCGTTTACAAAAATAATTTTATTTCATCTTTTTGAATTTAACGAATTCTAATTTTAAATATCTGAGTGCAATAATCCACCACGTTTGAATCTGAACACGTACCCTTTTTGAAAATTGAGCTCCCATTTCAAATACACGAGGATAACTAATACACAGTGTTGCCATTTTGACTGGTTTCCAGTCAGATTTGACTGGATTTTATCGGCGTTAGCTGTAAATGAAAAACAAATCCAGTCAACTGTTTTTTTGACTGGTTTTTTGACTGGATTTAATAATTCAATTTGCACCTGAAGTTAAAAAAAAATGTTTAAATACACTTCCAAGTCAGTGTTCACCAAGAGTAAACGAGTAATTAGGCAGTGAAATCAACGAACACATCCATTTTTGAATCTTTCTGACAAGACATCTGAGTTGGCAACAACAAACAGTACAGCCAAATGCTAATGGGAAAGTTTATTGTGTTAAATTTTGTTTTGAATTTCTGCTTTCTGGTTGTTCTATCCAATATTAATAAAATATATTTTTGTTTTCATTAGAAAAAAAAATTCGTACAGTAGCCCCTCGATAAAGTGAATTACTGATAATGTGAATTTCTCTAAAATGTGAACCGCCAAAACTTTACATTGTCATCTCTATAATGTGAACTTCTGAAGTTTTCGAACTCTAAAATATGAATTTCTTTTGTAAAAGGTTTTATATTTCTCTTTTTTCTCTCTTGTTAGTTTTGTGTGCGATATGAAGGACTAATTAACCGTTGTTTGCCTAGACATATTACAAGGTTTTTAATGCAACTGCAGGCCAGACAGTGTGTCCTATGAGTTGTGTAGAAACATTTTACATTGCCATGCTTTTGTTATGTTATGATGTTTTATAATCATTATTTTATTTTTTATTTTTTCTAAACTTAATAAATGTTGAAACTGTGCTTTCGGAAATTATTTTGTGTTGTTGTAAATGAACACGAAAGTTGTTTCAATCAGTTTGCAAGAACTGAAAAATGTTCCAGTAATGTGAATCCCTCTAAAATCCGAAAAAAACTTGTTTTAATTAGTTCGAATTATCGAGGGACTACTGTATTTTCATTTTGTACTGTTTTTTTTTTACTTGAAAACAGATTTCCTTATGTTTGACTGTTTTTTTTTGACTGGATTCGGAAGAAACAAATCCAGTCAACTAGTCAGATTTGACTGGATTTTAAATTTTGAACTGGGAACACTGCTAATACATGCAAGCCAAAAGGGTATTTGCTCTCAGTACAGCTTTTAGGGTGGAAGAGAATGGACCCCTTAAGTCGGTTCTCTAGGTGTATAGATACTCTATGGTCAATGGTCGAGATAAACCAACGCACAGACAACATCTATTTAGATTTTCTTTCTCTCAATTTCTATTCCTATTTCAGTTCATATTCTTAAGCTAAGGAAAGAAAGGGACAAATGTAAACATTGCTTGAAAAAAAAAAACAATATATTTTTATATTTTGTCTCGACAAAGAAAGAGATATCAGTGTATGTAATGTCATTTTTCAAGTTTTTTCTTTAAAATATTCTTAAGGTCAATTTAAAAAAAATTACCAGGATCTACAGGCCATCCAAAAAAAATTGTTTAATTATTTCCGGATGAGCGATAAAAGATTCGACGAACTATTGATTTTGATACGACCATCTATTACCTACCAAAATACCAAGTGGAGAAATGCAATCTCTCCAGAAGAAAGACTTGCCGTAAAATTAAGGTAAACAAATAACAGTGGTCGTGTCTGGAGAACTAGAGGCAGCACTTTCAGCGGCATCAGCAACAGCTGGAGATGTAACAGCTACAGGAACGGCTGTACCAATGGCCACTTATTCGAAGTAACTTATTCGAGATACCACCAGTGACAGATCCATCGGCAGCACCCTTATTCGCAGCGACTCTGTGATGTCCTGGGGACCCAATTGGGTGAGGATGCCAGGCAGCATTTCAAAAATCGATTTATTATGGCCGGTGATGGCGAATGTGTTTGTGGGCAATGATGCCTGGGCTTTGGGATTGTTAAAATGGATGATTGAGCCCTCGTTTTTGATGATGTTAACTTCCTCGATGTCGGGGATGGTATTTACCAATAGTTTTTTCAACGATGACTGTAGTTTTTTGTCATCGGGAGCCGGCATTGAATGGACAATCTTCTTCTTTTGGTGTGGAGTTTTCTTTCCTCCAATAGGTTCTGGGTATTCATTTTAACTTCGATAAGACTTTTTTTCACAATTTGTTAAATAACGAATTTTTGAAAAAAGAAATTTCCGACCGTCAAAGGAGGATAAATATGATTTATTTTTACGAAAACAATTAAAAATACCGAAACTTTAAAATTTTAATTTGCGGACGCAAAAATCGCAACAACAACAAACGTCAAAAAATTAACCATTTTGCTCAAACTGGTTTGTGAAGTGTGGTAGAAGTTAAGGCACCTGCCTACGATTTAAGTGTGCATACTAGGGTGCGCTTCCACTTTTTGGTTGGTGTTTTAATTGTTTTTAACCTTTATATTCAAAAATATTATAGAATTTATATACCAGAAGCAACAAAGACTGATATTCTTCCTAGTTTATATTGATAAAGCGTTTACAAAAATAATTTTATTTCATCTTTTTGAATTTAACGAATTCTAATTTTAAATATCTGAGTGCAATAATCCACCACGTTTGAATCTGAGCATGTACCCTTTTTGAAAATTGAGCTCCCATTTCAAATACACGAGGATAACTAATACACAGTGTTGCCATTTTGACTGGTTTCCTTCTGCTTGCTGGTTGTTCTATCCAATATTAATAAAATATATTTTTGTTTTCATTAGAAAAAAAATTCGTACAGTAGCCCCTCGATAAAGTGAATTACCGATAATGTGAATTTCTCTAAAATGCGAACCGCCAAAACTTTACATTGTCATCTCTATAATGTAAACTTCTGAAGTTTTCGAACTCTAAAATATGAATTTCTCTTGTAAAAGGTTTTATATTTCTCTTTTTTCTCTCTTGTTAGTTTTGTGTGCGATATGAAGGACTAATTAACCGTTGTTTGCCTAGGCATATTACAAGGTTTTTAATGCAACTGCAGGCCAGGCAGTGTGTCCTATGAGTTGTGTAGAAACATTTTACATTGCCATGCTTTTGTTATGTTATGATGTTTTATGATCATTATTTTATTTTTTATTTTTTCTAAACTTAATAAATGTTGAAACTGTGGTTTCAGAAATTATTTTGTGTTGTTGTAAATGAACACGAAAGTTGTTTCAATCAGTTTGCAAGAACTGAAAAATGTTCCAGTAATGTGAATCCCTCTAAAATCCGAAAAAAACTTGTTTTAATTAGTTCGAATTATCGAGGGACTACTGTATTTTCATTTTTTACTGTTTTTTTTTTTTGACTTGAAAACAGATTTCCTTATGTTTGACTGTTTTTTTTGACTGGATGCGGAAGAAACAAATCCAGTCAACTAGTCCGATTTGACTGGATTGTAAATTTTGAACTGGGAACACTGCTAATACATGCAAGCCAAAAGGGTATTTCCTCTCAGTACAGCTTTTACGGTGGAAGAGAATGGACCCCTTAAATCGGTTCTCTAGGTGTCGGTGGTCGAGATAAACCAACGCACAGAGAACATTTATTTAGATTTTCTTTCTCTCAATTTCTATTCCTATTTCAGTTCATATTCTTAAGCTAAGGAAAGAAAGGGACAAATGTAAACATTGCTTGAAAAAAATGAAAAACAATATATTTTTATTCATTCAAAATAGCTTTTAACGGCCTTTAGTCCATAAAAATTGGCGTTTCGTCCCGGCGATCTCACTTGGACTCATCAGTTGACTAGTGAGGGCCTTGTCAATACGCAATTTTTATTAAGTTCAGTTCAACTTACATGAACTTTTTGACAAAAATCCAATGTGAACTATATCCAACAAGATTAAAATTCTTAATCATTAAGCTGGAAATTTTTGCCCAGGGCCAGGCTTTGTTTTTATATGAAGGTTTTTATAATACAAATTCTATATACTACTGAAATACATCAGCCAAGTAGAAGACTTAGCACTATTTAATTGGACTTGTTGAATTATTGATTCAAAATAGCTTTTAACGGCCTTTAGTCCATAAAAATTGGCGTTTCGTCCCGGCGATCTCACTTGGACTCATCAGTTGACTAGTGAGGGCCTTGTCAATATGCAATTTTTATTAAGTTCAGTTCAACTTACATGAACTTTTTGACAAAAATCCAATGTGAACTATATCCAACAAGATTAAAATTCTTAATCATTAAGCTGGAAATTTTTGCCCAGGGCCAGGCTTGGTTTTTATATGAAGGTTTTTATAATACAAATTCTATATACTACTGAAATACATCAGCCAAGTAGAAGACTTAGCACTATTTAATTGGACTTGTTGAATTATTGATTCAAAATAGCTTTTAACGGCCTTTAGTCCATAAAAATTGGCGTTTCAACTGATGAGTTCAAGTGAGATCGCCGGGACGAAACGCCAATTTTTATGGACTAAAGGCCGTTAAAAGCTATTTTGAATCAATAATTCAACAAGTCCAATTAAATAGTGCTAAGTCTTCTACTTGGCTGATGTATTTCAGTAGTATATAGAATTTGTATTATAAAAACCTTCATATAAAATCAAAGCCTGGCCCTGGGCAAAAATTTCCAGCTTAATGATTAAGAATTTTAATCTTGTTGGATATAGTTCACATTGGATTTTTGTCAAAAAGTTCATGTAAGTTGAACTGAACTTAATAAAAATTGCGTATTGACAAGGCCCTCACTAGTCAACTGATGAGTCCAATTGAGATCGCCGGGACGAAACGCCAATTTTTATGGACTAAAGGCCGTTAAAAGCTTTTTTGAATCAATAATTCAACAAGTCCAATTAAATAGTGCTAAGTCTTCTACTTGGCTGATGTATTTCAGTAGTATATAGAATTTGTATTATAAAAACCTTCATATAAAAACAAAGCCTGGCCCTGGGCAAAAATTTCCAGCTTAATGATTAAGAATTTTAATCTTGTTGGATATAGTTCACATTGGATTTTTGTCAAAAAGTTCATGTAAGTTGAACTGAACTCAATAAAAATTGCGTATTGACAAGGCCCTCACTAGTCAACTGATGAGTCCAAGTGAGATCGCCGGGACGAAACGCCAATTTTTATGGACTAAAGGCCGTTAAAAGCTATTTTGAATCAATAATTCAACAAGTCCAATTAAATAGTGCTAAGTCTTCTACTTGGCTGATGTATTTCAGTAGTATATAGAACTTGTATTATAAAAACCTTCATATAAAAACAAAGCCTGGCCCTGGGCAAAAATTTCCAGCTTAATGATTAAGAATTTTAATCTTGTTGGATATAGTTCACATTGGATTTTTGTCAAAAAGTTCATGTAAGTTGAACTGAACTTAATAAAAATTGCGTATTGACAAGACCCTCACTAGTCAACTGATGAGTCCAAGTGAGATCGCCGGGACGAAACGCCAATTTTTATGGACTAAAGGCCGTTAAAAGCTATTTTGAATCAATAATTCAACAAGTCCAATTAAATAGTGCTAAGTCTTCTACTTGGCTGATGTATTTCAGTAGTATATAGAATTTGTATTATAAAAACCTTCATATAAAAACAAAGCCTGGCCCTGGGCAAAAATTTCCAGCTTAATGATTAAGAATTTTAATCTTGTTGGATATAGTTCACATTGGATTTTTGTCAAAAAGTTCATGTAAGTTGAACTGAACTTAATAAAAATTGCGTATTGACAAGGCCCTCACTAGTCAACTGATGAGTCCAAGTGAGATCGCCGGGACGAAACGCCAATTTTTATGGACTAAAGGCCGTTAAAAGCTATTTTGAATCAATAATTCAACAAGTCCAATTAAATAGTGCTAAGTCTTCTACTTGGCTGATGTATTTCAGTAGTATATAGAACTTGTATTATAAAAACCTTCATATAAAAACAAAGCCTGGCCCTGGGCAAAAATTTCCAGCTTAATGATTAAGAATTTTAATCTTGTTGGATATAGTTCACATTGGATTTTTGTCAAAAAGTTCATGTAAGTTGAACTGAACTTAATAAAAATTGCGTATTGACAAGGCCCTCACTAGTCAACTGATGAGTCCAAGTGAGATCGCCGGGACGAAACGCCAATTTTTATGGACTAAAGGCCGTTAAAAGCTATTTTGAATCAATAATTCAACAAGTCCAATTAAATAGTGCTAAGTCTTCTAGTTGGCTGATGTATTTCAGTAGTATATAGAATTTGTATTATAAAAACCTTCATATAAAAACAAAGCCTGGCCCTGGGCAAAAATTTCCAGCTTAATGATTAAGAATTTTAATCTTGTTGGATATAGTTCACATTGGATTTTTGTCAAAAAGTTCATGTAAGTTGAACTGAACTTAATAAAAATTGCGTATTGACAAGGCCCTCACTAGTCAACTGATGAGTCCAAGTGAGATCGCCGGGACGAAACGCCAATTTTTATGGACTAAAGGCCGTTAAAAGCTATTTTGAATCAATAATTCAACAAGTCCAATTAAATAGTGCTAAGTCTTCTACTTGGCTGATGTATTTCAGTAGTATATAGAATTTGTATTATAAAAACCTTCAGATAAAAACAAAGCCTGGCCCTGGGCAAAAATTTCCAGCTTAATGATTAAGAATTTTAATCTTGTTGGATATAGTTCACATTGGATTTTTGTCAAAAAGTTCATGTAAGTTGAACTGAACTTAATAAAAATTGCGTATTGACAAGGCCCTCACTAGTCAACTGATGAGTCCAAGTGAGATCGCCGGGACGAAACGCCAATTTTTATGGACTAAAGGCCGTTAAAAGCTATTTTGAATCAATAATTCAACAAGTCCAATTAAATAGTGCTAAGTCTTCTACTTGGCTGATGTATTTCAGTAGTATATAGAACTTGTATTATAAAAACCTTCATATAAAAACAAAGCCTGGCCCTGGGCAAAAATTTCCAGCTTAATGATTAAGAATTTTAATCTTGTTGGATATAGTTCACATTGGATTTTTGTCAAAAAGTTCATGTAAGTTGAACTGAACTCAATAAAAATTGCGTATTGACAAGGCCCTCACTAGTCAACTGATGAGTCCAAGTGAGATCGCCGGGACGAAAAGCCAATTTTTATGGACTAAAGGCCGTTAAAAGCTATTTTGAATCAATAATTCAACAAGTCCAATTAAATAGTGCTAAGTCTTCTACTTGGCTGATGTATTTCAGTAGTATATAGAACTTGTATTATAAAAACCTTCATATAAAAACAAAGCCTGGCCCTGGGCAAAAATTTCCAGCTTAATGATTAAGAATTTTAATCTTGTTGGATATAGTTCACATTGGATTTTTGTCAAAAAGTTCATGTAAGTTGAACTGAACTTAATAAAAATTGCGTATTGACAAGGCCCTCACTAGTCAACTGATGAGTCCAAGTGAGATCGCCGGGACGAAACGCCAATTTTTATGGACTAAAGGCCGTTAAAAGCTATTTTGAATCAATAATTCAACAAGTCCAATTAAATAGTGCTAAGTCTTCTACTTGGCTGATGTATTTCAGTAGTATATAGAATTTGTATTATAAAAACCTTCATATAAAAACAAAGCCTGGCCCTGGGCAAAAATTTCCAGCTTAATGATTAGGAATTTTAATCTTGTTGGATATAGTTCACATTGGATTTTTGTCAAAAAGTTCATGTAAGTTGAACTGAACTTAATAAAAATTGCGTATTGACAAGGCCCTCACTAGTCAACTAATGAGTCCAAGTGAGATCGCCGGGACGAAACGCCAATTTTTATGGACTAAAGGCCGTTAAAAGCTATTTTGAATCAATAATTCAACAAGTCCAATTAAATATTTCAGTAGTATATAGAATTTGTATTATAAAAACCTCAATATATTTTTATATTTTGTCTCGACAAAGAAAGAGATATCAGTGTATGTAATGTCATTTTTCAAGTTTTTCCTTTAAAATATTCTTAAGGTCAATTTAAAAAAAATTACCAGGATCTACAGGCCATCCAAAAAAATTGTTTAATTATTTCCGGATGAGCGATAAAATATTCGACGAACTATTGATTTTGATACGACCATCTATTCCTAACCAAAATACCAAGTGGAGAAATGCAATCTCTCCAGAAGAAAGACTTGCCGTAAAATTAAGGTAAACAAATAACAAATAATAGCTAGAAAGGTTTTAAAAACAAATAATTTATTAATTCTCAAAAAGTATCTTTAATTCATATTTCACGAAATAAAAAATAAAAATAAATATGGTTTGTATAGATTAATAACACCTTAATTTGACTTCACTTGAGTCGATACACATTTGTCGTTCTTCGTTAATAAAAAACACTTAACATTTAACAAAAACGAATGAAACAAACACGTAACTAACCTGAATGCATTTCGAAGCGTATGCACTCCATCATCAGCAATCGCGACTAAACTTTGTAGGGCAGCAAAAAAAATAAAATTGAAAACGGTATTGTTTTGTTATTGTTTTTGGCACACAAGATTAAGTAGGCAAGATTCAACATTGCCGTTGTCTAAATTAAGTGCGTTTGTGTCTTTTTGTATGAAAAAAGATTCAAATGCATCCAATCTCCTATGGTCGTTTACTTGTTTACGTAGGGTTAGATTTTCAAGGGTTATATTTTCGTGGCCTTCATTTAAAATATGTGACGCAATCGCGGATTTTTGTGGCTGATTAAGAAGAACACAATTTAAATGTTCCTTGAATCTAGTCTCAATGCTTCGTTTTGTTTGCCCATAATATTTCCGTTTGCAGTCACCACATTCAATTTCATATATGCCTGACTTGCTCAATGTTGGTGTTTTGTCTTTTGTAGAACCAAGTAAATTCACCAATTTTTTGTCGTTTTTATAAACAATTTCCATTTCATGATTATTAAACACTTGTTTTAATTTATTTGTTATGCGTGGTTCAAATGTCAGTGCCACTCTTTTATTTTTAACTTTTTGTATTTGAGAGAAAAAGGTTGTCATATCGTAGTTTTTGACTTTACGTGTATGTTTATAAATTAATTTATCAACCATTTGTTCATTGAAACCATTTCCACAAGCGGTTGATAAATTAATTTATAAACATACACGTAAAGTCAAAAACTACGATATGACAACCTTTTTCTCTCAAATACAAAAAGTTAAAAATAAAAGAGTGGCACTGACATTTGAACCACGCATAACAAATAAATTAAAACAAGTGTTTAATAATCATGAAATGGAAATTGTTTATAAAAACGACAAAAAATTGGTGAATTTACTTGGTTCTACAAAAGACAAAACACCAACATTGAGCAAGTCAGGTATTTATGAAATTGAATGTGGTGACTGCAAACGGAAATATTATGGGCAAACAAAACGAAGCATTGAGACTAGATTCAAGGAACATTTAAATTGTGTTCGTCTTAATCAGCCACAAAAATCCGCGATTGCCATATTTTAAATGAAGGCCACGAAAATATAACCCTTGAAAATCTAACCTTACGTAAACAAGTAAACGACCATAGGAGATTGGATGCATTTGAATCTTTTTTCATACAAAAAGACACAAACGCACTTAATTTAGACAACGGAAATTTTGAATCTTGCCTACTTAATCTTGTGTGCCAAAAACAATAACAAAACAATACCGTTTTCAATTTTATTTTTTTTCTGCCCTACAAAGTTTAGTCGCGATTGCTGATGATGGAGTGCATACGCTTCGAAATGCATTCAGGTTAGTTACGTGTTTGTTTCATTCGTTTTTGTTAAATGTTAAGTGTTTTTTATTAACGAAGAACGACAAATGTGTATCGGCTCCAGTGAAGTCAAATTAAGGTGTTATTAATCTATACAAACCATATTTATCGGACTTCACGCCGTTCAACATTTATCTGTTACTAAAAATAAATATTTATTTATTATGCCAATGGCCAGAGTGAATGTCTATGGCCTATTTTCTTCTATGTTATACCATCGTATATATATTTTTATAGTACTATCATCAAGAGGAACGAACGCGATGCCACCTGGGCAACCGTGGCCTAACTACTATTTGTGCAGACTTAGGGGTCCAGTTTTAAGAGTAGGCAGAGTAGGAAATAATTTAATTGAAAGTAGGAGATAAATAAGAGAATTATTATGATGGCCAAGGGAAAATTGACGATAGATAAAAACCTATACGAAATGTATGGGAGTTCAAGGGGGACAGGAAAAAAGCAACGATACACCATATAAAGATGACAATCTTTCGTACGTTTCGCCCTCCAAAACCCATTTGTTTACATTGTTGTATTTGTAATTTCATCCCGTGTCGATGAATAGATGTGAATTGCAACAACAATTTAATGGGGTGGGTTTGTTCTGTTTTGCTAGATCGACCATTTTGTATGTGCAAATAACGCCGCCATCTTTAAAAAAATTCCAACTCACCAGCTTTTCACCATGAAAATGGGGGATGTAAGGTGGGATATCGGGTTGTGTTGAAAGAAACACAAATTTAATGATGCTAAGTCCGCTATTACACGACGACTTTTTTTTAAACTTCTTTAATCTTTTTTGAAAATTCATCTTGTGAGTTTGGAATTTCCCTTTAGTTTGATTGGTTATTAAAATTTTCAATGCTCTCTATATACATATATGTATTTATATCAACATTAACCATACAGGTATACATTACGCTATACAAACAACAGAAATAAATGAAGCGACTTGTTATATAAACAAGGAATACAATAAGAAATGTCAAAAATTTGGACTACGACCGACATGACCCACCGTTTATGTTCAAAAGAAGTAATGACTAAAAACTAGTCGTGTATAATAGCAGTATTTCGTATTGCCGTGATAGACACCATGTTTGGCCTTCATTCTTTTACTCTCATAATGACATTTTGCTGAACTTTGTTTTTCTATCCAAAGAAATTTTTTGGACAGAGTATCACAGAAAAGTCAGTACCTAATAAAATAAAAAGCGTGATTAGTTAGGATTATTTATACATTCATCATCATCGTCGGCTCGACAACCGGGGTCCGGTCCTGGCCTCCTTCAACAAGTCTCTCCACCCATCCCGGTCTCGAGCCGCCACCATCCAGTTGCGCACCCCAAGGCTCCGGGCGTCCTGGTCTACGCCATCTCTCCAGCGCAAGCATGGTCTACCAGGCTGTCGTCTACCATAGAATGTACCACAAAGAACTTTCCTAACAGGTTCCTCTTCGCTCATGCGAGCTAGGTGCCCTGCTCACTGGAGTCTACCGAGCTTAATTTTTGTCACGATATCTGATTCAAGGTAGATTGCGTACAATTCATGATTGTACCGTCTCCGGAATCGTCCTTCCTCACATATGGGGCCAACAATTCTCCTTAAGACTTTTCTCTCGAACGCGGCTAAGAGGTCGGAGTGCCTTTTGCTAAGCACCCAAGTCTCGGATCCATATGTGAGTACTGGCAGGACCATGGTCCTGTACAGCAGCAGTTTTGAAGTTATCGTGAGATTTCTGGATTTGAAGAGCTTTGACAGACTATAGTAGGCTCTGTTGGATTTGAGAAGCCGCCCGCGTATTTCTTCTTCTATATTGTTATCGGCTGCGACTATTGACCCAAGGTATTTAAAGGATTGCGCCACTTCAAATTCGTGCTCCGCTACCTTGATTGTTTGACCAACTGTTCCTCTCGCATTCGACGCCCCCATGTACTTTGTTTTACCTTCACTAATGTGCAGCCCCAGATTTTGTGCCGCCTGCTCGATCTGGATGAAGGAATCATGTACAGCTTGCTCGGTTCTTCCGATAATGTCGATGTCGTCTGCGTAAGCCAGTATCTGGCTGGACCTGTTGACGATGGTCCCTCTTATACATTGAAATTTCGTTTTTCGATAGTTTTCTATTGGTTCCGCCGATAGCATAATGCATAATGCTCATAAAAGCCCGGAGTGATTTGGTTGAAAAAAATGACATTGGAGATTATCGACGCCATCACAGAAAAAATATGGAGTTTCCATAAAAACTATTGATTACAAGTATGTTATTAAAGCCAACAACAGAGTTTTTCTCCGTGCTTAAGTTAAGACCCGAGAATTCTGCGCCCTTAGCTAAGCCCAGAGGGATTAGTTGTTGCATTTTACATGTAATTTATTAAGGTAGAACTAGAATAGGCGGAAGCTTATGTCAAAACCAACCAAAAAGTAGCTTTCCGAAACGTCAATTTCACAAGTCACCCATAATGCACTTATGTGGTTGAAAGTGAGAAAACAAATTAAATAATTGTTTGTTCAATGTCAATTTCACAGCACAGAGTGATAGGCTTTAAATTATTAATTTTGCGAAACCACTCAAATTCGATGTGATATAAATTAATTAAAAGAAAACTTAACATTTCACTTCACTCATTCATCAATCAGAAAAAAAAGTCGAAAACTAAGCACCAAGCGCCAAATTGTTTTTAGTTTGCTTTCACCATTTTGTTTTTTGCATCCAACCATTTACGAATGAGCGGTCGATGACGATGAGCGCTCTTCACGTCCGACGGCAAAAGTTAACGAAAACTAGACGAACAGTACCAAAGCGCAATTACGGGCACAAAATTTGAATTCTTTGTATTCGCTCGGTTTCGTACGACCACTTGCGTGACCTTCCGACTATTCTAGTTCGACGTTGTGTTTTTCGACTAATTTCCTCGGGGCTTGCAAAAAAACAAGCCTAAAATTGTCTTACGACAGCTGCGTTGATTCTCTTATTTCTCATTCTTATATTATTGTTTTTTTTTTTTCATCATTATATTCACTGTTTGTTTCACTAAATTGAGAGTAAAACACAAAAGACAATCGAATATACCTAAATCGATTATAAATTTTTACTTTCAAAATTTGTTTCCACAAACTTATCCATATAAGGTCGGGTTAGCACTTAATAACTCGTTGCTGAATTTATTATACTTTTTGAACATACTCATGATATTTTTAAAATAACCGACATTTTGGTGGTGAATGGAATAATTCTGTCTATGTGTGCAAATAAATGGTGGTGAATGACGAATTCTGCATATGTGTGCGTGTTTCTCCTGAATTAGCTTGTAGGCAAACTCGGATGACAGCCGATATTGTCATCTTTATATGGTGTATCTATGGAAAAAAGCTTCTTTATTCTTTTTGCTTTTATGACTGTTTATAGAAAGGGGAAAATGTTTTTTTTTTTTTGGTATAGAAAGAACGAAAATAAATATGTATTGTTCAAAAGAAGGGTGCATTTTGTTCCCTTGCTGTGAGGTGTGTTTGGGAATAGGGCAAATGTATACTATGCATATAGGTATAGGTATAGGTATAATATGCATGCAATTTATTTCAACTTGGTTACCACTGAGAAAAATAATTTTGTTTTGAAGAAATACTTTTTGACTGAATTTTATAGCAAAGCGATTTGAACATTTTACAGGAAATTTATTTAGAGTGCCTAGTGTAATAAAAAGAACTGGTTCAATTTTCTATAAAAAAAAATTAAATCGATTGGGAAAATCCATACCTACCTGTCCTAAAAAATCCAAGAAAACTCGGAAAAATACAAGAAAGAAACCAATTTTCTATGTGGAAATAAAAGAAACAACTGATAAAGCCCATAAAAAAAAATAAAATAAAAACCACAGATTAGCCATATAAAGATGAGAATGTTTCGTACGTTTCACCCTCCAAAACCCATTTGTTTACATTGTTATATTTGTAATTTTTCCCGCGTCGGTGAATAGATGTGAATTGCAACAACAATTTAACCCGGTGTGTGAAGATCCCTACTGTCTATGTGTGAGATTTTTATACACACATTCTCATTTTTTTCCTCATAACTGCCAGTTCAAGCTTGTAGGCAAATTTAAATCGCTGCCGGGGATTCTCATCTTCATGTGGCTAATCTGTGATAAAAACCATACTTGCCCTACAAAATCCAGCAATTATAAAATATCTTATTCATAGTCACGAAATCAAAAGAAAAAAAAATTATTTAAAATCATTCGATCAATTCCGTTACTCCGTTATTCCGTTGTCTCAAATCCATACCTTTGAAAGTACAGTCATTGCAACCATATTCGAGAAAAATACAAACCAAAATATATGGACCATAAGAAATTTGATGCAAAAGAAATGAGTTAAAAGTAAAATAAAACTAAAAATGTCTTATAAAAGGTCCGCTAAATAACTTCTTTTTTTTTGAAAATGGCGCAAAACATCGAGTGTAGCTTCGGCTGTGTGGCACGTAGCGCCGTCCTGTTGAAACCAAATGTTTCCAATATCCTTCTCTTCAATTTTATGAACAAAAAATCGTTCAACATGGCCCGATAACGATCGCCATTGACTGTCACGGCCACTCCTTGCTCATTTTCGAAAAATGGCTCAATTATGCCTCTGGACCAAAATCTGCACCAAACAGTGACTCGTTTTGGGTGTATCGGCTTTTCAATGTGTGCGTGCGGGTTTTCTGTGCCCCAATTGCGACAATTTTGCTTGTTTACTACCCCCAAAATCGGCATCTTCTCTAAGTCGATCGCAGGCCCACTTAGCGAAGCGTCTACACAACCATATTCGTTCAGCGGAAGGATAATAGGGCTGTGTCAATCAGGAACGATTTGATTTTTTTGATCCGATTATCGAAAAGTATTGATGATTGAAATCACAAATTTTCGTTTCAATCTATCCCAATCTCAATCATTTCGATGATTCTCGATTTTCCATCCCAATCTCAATCATTTCGATGATTCTCGATTTTCAATCCCAATCTCAATCATTTCAATGAATCTCGATTTTCGATACCAATATCTTTTGAATTATTAATACATTTTATCGGAGAAAAGAAATATGGGTCAAAATGGGGTCGATCAAATCGGTACAGTATCCGTTAACTTCGGAGATTAAATTTCATCGAAACCGAAATAAAAAAATTGTCTTAGTTTGACAGGTGTCCAAAAATATGCCAACATTTTTGGTATGGCGGATCGAAAAACGGAGTGCGTCAATTTAGGAGGTGGAAATTACCTGAAGTCACGCGAGTTCTCTAGGTCCTTTAGAACACTTTTAATTTGACAGGTGTCCAAATGTCAATTCATTTCTGAGAATACGCGCTATGTAACTTTGTACATCGTAACGTCGCACAGACGAAAATCCACGTTTTTATTTCACTCTAACATATAGATGTTTACACATCAAAAATCGAGTCGGAACAGTATGAAATAATGAATTGAGTGGAATGAAAACGATCGAATGATCGATTGATTAAAATGATCGAATCATTTTGTTAATCGATTCTTGAACGATTCCATCATTTAAAATGAACGATTTACACAGCTCTAAAGGATAATACTAATTATCTGTCAAATCAGAAGTGAGCTAAGTGTTACCATTCACGAAATAAGCACTAGTTGAAAAAAAACGTTAGATGGCGGACCCTTTATTTTGAAGGTTATTGCTTTGTTTATGAATTTCTGCTTGAGAATCTTTATTAATATTCTTAATTCTATGTTATCGTCATCGAACATTCTACAAATTAAAGTTAAATTATTACTTTGCTTTGATTAAATAAGTTCTCAGTTGCTTTTCTTTTGTCGGTTGTGAAAGGCTTAATATTTTTTATAATTTCTATTTAAAAAAAAAATCATAAATGCATACAGACATAGGTAAATGTATACTAAGGTTTGCGCTAAAGAAAAATTTAAAGTCTTGGATTTATAGTCTGAGTTTGAATTGCATGGTATACAGACAAATATAAAACAAAACTAGAATTTTTCTTGAATTGCTTATGGGTTTCCTAATTTCAATTAATTACTAAATACCTTCTTATGGAAGAGTACAAACGGGGAGAGTACGATAACTAGAGCGCCGCAAAATAATAACGGATTTTTGTAGAAGGGTAAAATACAAGCAATTTTTACTATTGGAGGGGGGGGGGTCTATCACCCTCCGTTTGGGCGGGAGGGGCAATTTTCTAAAAAATGAGTTAAAGTAAAAAAAAAAGATTTAAAAACAACCGCAAAACTTACAATGCAAAATGATGTGTTTTCTGAAAGCCAGAAACTTGTTCTATTATTGTTTGTTTCAACCTAGTTATTTTTGTTAATAGGTTTTGAAAAAAATCCATTCAAACTCAAAATTTATAGACCCCCCTCCCATAATAAAAATTGCTTTTATTTTACCCTTCTACAAAAATCCGTTTTTATTTCGCGGCGCCCTAGTTATCGTACTCGTGCCGTAAAAAAAAAAAATTTAGAAAAGAAAAAGACAACATTTTTAAATCTGTACAAATGTTTAAATAAAACAAAATTACCTAATAACAGCCAAAAGACATTTGTTCATTTCCTAAAAAATTTTATGATATTAAATCATATATATATAAAAACAAAACTGACTTTGAAAAAGAGGAGTTAAATGAAGCGATCGATTTGCATCTTAGGCTACGGGATAAACTTATAAAAATCTGCACTAAGCTTGAAAAGAAAGTTCAAGTTCCTTTTGAACTAAGTGAATTGATAGACATAGAAAGTTTAGGCGAGACAAGTGAGGAAGAGTTTGAAGAGAAAATGGGTATAGGACGGGCTGAATTTATTAATATTGCAACGAAGCTGGTCCCAGAGTACGATGGGCAACCAGAAGGTTTAACTCTTTTCATAGATGCCCTAGAATTACTTGAATTGATGTCCATGACCATGTCGAAATTGCAATTAAAGTAATAAAAACGAAGTTATTAGGTTCAGCTGGGGATTACATTACTGACAAAAAAAATATATCGGCTATAGTTAAAACACTTAAATTAAATATCAAAACAAAATCTTCAGAATTAGTTGCTGCAAAATTGCTTAACGTAGAGCAAAATAACAAACCTGCTAACGTTTGCGTTAAGGAAGTAGAGGAATTAACTGCATCGCTTAAGCGGGCCTTAATAACGGAAGGAGTTCCCGCTAAATTGGCCGACGATTATTCCTTGAAACATGCTGTAAAAGCAATGACCTCAAACGCAACTAATGAAATAGTAAAACTTATAATGGAAGCGGCCAATTCAATAACATGAATGAGGCAGTCGCAAAATTTGTATCCTTTAGCACTGAGGCTAATCAGATTCCTTCAGTTTTTCATTTTAGAAAAACTAACAGTGGAGGAAGCTCACGTGGATTTTACAACCAGGGAAAGTACAATAACTTTCGAAGGAATTTCAGAGGTAATTATAGAGGTAACTATGGAAACAATGCTTGTGGTTATAACACCCCTAATAACTGCTGGAGCAATAATGCTAGAAATAACAGAACCCCAAATGCTAACAGCAATGTTCGACAAAACAGCACTGTGAGGGCAGTTAGATACGCATGCCAGGGAAACGAGGTTCCCCCCCAATAGGTCAGTATGGAGGATTGTTAAAAACAAATCAAATACAAAATAGTGTGGCGCAAGCGCCTGCGCATCAAGTTTTTAAAATGAATCTTAATCTAAGTAGTTATGTAACCATCTCAAACATGTTTCTTGTAGATACGGGTGCTGCAATATCAACACTTGGAAAATCTAAACTATTAGAAAATTCATATATTGACACAAATTTGAAATACAATTTATCAGGAATCTCCCAAGGGATAGTCGCTATGGAAGGACAGGCAGTAGCGCGTCTTTTCATAGACGAGGTTTGGCTCGAACACAATTTTCACATAGTGAATGATGATTTTCCGGTGCCTGTGGATGGGATTTTAGGCTTTGATTTTATACAGAAATTTAATTGCGTTCTAGACTTCTTCTCTTACCCTTAGACCTTATTTCATTTCTAGAGACTTAGTCATTCCTATCCAAGATTCAATAGCACCTCATTACCTTACGCTTCCTGCTAGAGCTAAAGTAGTTCGCAGAATTGAATTTATAAGCGGAGAAAACGAAATTTTAATCCCGAACCAAAAAATTAAAGATGGTGTTTTCGTAGCGCGAACAATAGTTTCAAAAGGTAGTCCATTCGTAAAAATAGTTAATACAACATCAAACATTGAAATATTAAAGATGTGAAAATTGCCTCTGAAAGTCGAAATGACTAAAGAATATATTCGATCGAAAAACTTACACTGACTCGTAGAATATTAGGTTCTCTTCGTTAGTATATAAAAAGAGTTATTAAATGAAATCTATGTGAAATGCATTTGCCTAAAAATGATCAAACATAAATGTAAATGAAAATATATTAAATTATATTAAAATGTTTGATGTTTGATTGGGTGATGTTGATTTTTCAAAATTTCATTTAATATAAAATTAAAACAAAATAACATTATTCTGGTTGATCCTGCCAGTAGTTATATGCTTGCCTCAAAGATTAAGCCATGCATGTCTGAGTACACACGAATTAAAAGTGAAACCGCAAAAGGCTCATTATACCAGTTATGGTTTATTAGATCCTTAACAGTTACTTGGATAACTGTGGTAATTCTAGAGCTAATACATGCAATATAAACGTGGACCTTTTGGAACGTGTGCTTTTATTAGGCTAAAACCAAGCGATTTCTTCGGAAATCGTTAATATGGTTGAACTCAAGATAATTTGCCGATAATTTCGTCTTGTACCGACGACATATCTTTCAAATGTCTGCCCTATCAACTATTGATGGTAGTATCTAGGACTACCATGGTTGCTACGGGTAACGGGGAATCAGGGTTCGATTCCGGAGAGGGAGCCTGAGAAACGGCTACCACATCTAAGGAAGGCAGCAGGCGCGTAAATTTGCACACACACTATGAAAACTTGACATTTCTAATACGTCAAATTGAAAGTCGCGGAATTGACGAGTTGTTTATTTTTTGGTTGCAATGAATTCTACATAATTTAACAAAATATTCAACAATATATTCAGTCAATTCAGCTATAAAAATAATTTATTGTTCGTTGTTCATTATCAAACACAAATTTTACAAAAAAAATAGCTTTCGCGAGCGTGTTAAAAACTTTCAGTGCAAGTGACAATTTTCTTTAAGAATATATGTGCAAATAGAAGTTCAAACAAATAAAATGCACCAACAAATTGGCACCGTATAAGCTGGCTAATATCTTTTATTTATTAATTAAATTCTATTGGTAAAACATTTTTCTCACAACAAAAACAAACAACTTTAATAGTTTTGTGAATAATTTCTTGACGTTTTGCGTCAATTGCAGCTATAAAGTAACACAAACACAATCACACCGAAAAAAAAATCGATTCTTTTACGAAATACGAATTCCTTTCAATTGACAGAAAGAATTCGATTCTGTTTAGAAAAAATTCGATTTCTTTTTTGAAAGGAATTCGCCATACGACAAACAATTTTTTTAGAATAAACTCAAATTCCATTATAAATAAGATGCGTTGGTATAAAGAGTATGAAATTCAAAACAAAATGGTTCAATTTAAATTAGATACAGGGTCAGCTGTTAACTGCATCCCAATAAATGTAATTAAAAAACTTAAAATAAAATTACAAAATCAGAGTAAAAATAAAAAGTTATATGTTTTTGACCTCTTGGGCTCATAGAAAACTGTGCCAATGATCTGAACGATGATCTCCAAAGAATTATGAGGTGGTCGGTAAACAATGGTCTCTCGCTCAATCCGAAAAAATGTAAATGCCTTGTTATCTCGAAAAAGAAGCTAGATCTGTCTTATTTTCCCTCAATTATGATTGGTTCTTCAAAAATTGAATTCGTGGATAAGTCAAAGAACTTAGGGTTGGTATTCAACCGAACTTTGACATGAAATGACCATATTAATGAGGTTGTGGGTAAAACATATGGGGTTCTTCGAACTTTATGGACAGCCCAACAGTTTACACCACCAAAGACAAGATTAGTTCTTGTTAAGACTTTGGTTATATCAGTTCTCGTGTATGGTTGTGAAATATTTTATAACTGTGATACTGAAAGCAAAAGAAAACTTCAAGTAGCATTCAATAGTACTCTGCGCTATATCTACAATCTGAGGAGATTCGACCATATTTCACATTTGGAAAAAAATTTACTAGGCATGTCATTTTTCAATTATATGAAGTTTCGTACCTTGTGTTTGTCATTTTCAATTTTAAAAACTATGCAGCCGTCATATCTTTTTGATAAAATCCGGTTTTCGACATCCAACAGACCTGCTTGTTTGATTTTACCACATTTCACCTGCCGAGAGACAATTCCTTATCTCAGGTATCCGCCTTTGGAATACACTTCCGCGCAACTTGAGGGAACTAAGTGACAAGCAACAATTTAGTGACGAGTTAAGACTGTTTTTATTAACCAAAGCAACTAGCTAACTTTCACCCCCAAACCCTCTCCCATTTACCCTTATCAAGCAATTTCAACTTTAACTTTTTTCATGCTAGGAATAACGTAATGTTACTATGATTAATTTGTTTTATGTTTTATTTTTCTTTTCTTTTGTTATCTTTTAATTATATTTTGTTATATTGTTAAGCTTTGTAATTTAAATTTTTTTTTTTTTTAATTTTCACAAATTTATAAGTGCACTCTTATTGTGAATTGGAATATAATAATAAATAAATACTAAATACTATAATGGAAATAAATTTAATATATATGGTGTAGAGCTGAAGTGCTTTGATAAAAAGTTGCTAATTGAACAGTCTCCTTTACAATTTATCGTAGTGGATGATACATGCGAACCCATACTAGGTCTTGAAGCATGTTCAAAATTTGGATTAGTCAAAAGGTTGGATGTTAAATCTGTAGAATGTTCTCATCAGACAGAGGAGGAATTTATAAATAGCAATCTAGATGTATTTGAAGGGATAGGCAAATTTCCAGGAACGTTTACAATAAAATTATAGGAAAATTCCAAACCAACATTGCATTATAAACAACGAATTCCACTAAGTTTGATTGAGCGGTTAAAGACGGAACTTGATCAGATGGTGAAAGAGAATATAATTTAACAAGTTGACTTACCCAACCGAATGAATAAATAACTTACAGGTGGTAGAGAAACCTAATGGTAAGTTGCGTATCTGTCTTGACCCAAAGGCGCTTAATAATTGTATTCAACGTGAATATTTTTTGATTCCTACTATTGAAGATTTCATGTGACAACTAGCAAATAAACGTGTGTCTTCAGTACTTGATTTAAGAAGTGGATTTTGGCACATGAAATTAGATAACAAAAGCTCAGAGCTGACAACATTCATGACTCCTTTTGGTCGGTTAAAATTTAACCGCGTGCCATTTGGTCTAAATTGTGCACCAGAAATGTTTCAAAGGAAAATGATTCAAATATTCGGGGATATTCCTGGGGTAATAATTTATTTTGATGACCTTGCTATAATGGGGGAAAACAAAGAAGAGCATGACAAAATTTTGTCTACTGTTATAAAAAAGGCCTGTAGGAATGGAGTTCAATTCAATCGTGAAAAAATTTAATTTAACAAATCTGAAATAACGTTTATGGGACATGTATTGTCGGATGGTAAATTGAAACCAAATGACAAGCATAGAAGGGCAATAGTAGAAATTACAAAACCGGGAAACAAGCAGGATGAAATATCTGGCGAAGTTCATTCCTAATCTGTCTATGCAATCCGCGGCATTGCGTAATTTAACGCGAAACGATGTCAAGTTTGAATGGACAGATGTACATGAAAAAGAAATGCAAAATCTATTGCAGATAGTGTCGTCTGAACCAGTGTTAGTTGTATACAATCCTAAAGAGCCAGTAGCAGTACAAACGGATGCGTCAAAGTCAAAGACGGATTAGGTTGTGTGTTAATGCAGAATGGACAACCGGCAGTGTATGCATCTCGAACGCTAAGCAAGAGTGAACTAAAATGGGCTCAGATAGAGGAGTTACTAGCGATTGTTTTTTCTTGTGAAAAACGTCACTATTTTGCTTTACGGCCAGGAGTTTAAAGTAATAGTAAATGGTTACATGGACCACACTTAGGAAGCAAAAAAACTCTTGCACGCGCCAGGATGCATTATTACTGGCCCAATATGAATGATCAAATAAAAGATCTCGTAACTTCATGTGAGATTTGTGAAAAATTCACAAGAAATAATAGAAAAGAAGAATTGATCCAAGAAGAACCAGCTAAATATCCGTTCCATTTAGTATCTATGGACCTGTTTGAATATGCGGGCCGTGACTTTGTATCTGTAATTGATGCCTACTCGGGATATCTTATAGTGGAACACTTGAACAGCAAAGCTAAAAAGCGGTTTTGACAAGATAGGATCCCCAACAATTATTAAGTCAGATAATGTCCCTTTCGGGTCAAGAGAATTTGAAAAATTCGCGAAAGATTATAACATAGTTATGAAATTTTCAAGTCCAAGATACCCTCAAAGTAATGGGTTGGCGGAAAAAAGGGTTGCTATTGCGAAAAAAATTTTGAAAAGATGCTATGAAGGAAATGATGTTATACAATATCCATATCGAATTTTAGAATATATTTCAACTCCTGTAGCGAGCATGGGATTAGCTCCAGTACAATTTTTTTTCGGTCGAATGATCAAAACTAGAATACCCATTTCAGATTCCTTATTATGTCGTAATAAGTTGTGTGAGGAGACTGTTCAAAGTAAAAATAAATAAAAAACGAAATTAGCAAAAATATTATTATGACAGGAATGCTAAGGCATTACTTAACTTAAATATAGGAGACCTTGTTATTTACAAAAAAAAAATAATAAAGAATGGAACTATGGAACAATCGCAGGAAATGTTAATAATAGGTCATAGTTAATTAGAGATAACTTTGGAAACTACTTCAGATGTAACAGAAGGCTTATAGCCAAAACCAAAAATAATGAAATAAATGCTGGTGAAATGTTATTTGAAGAAAATATTAAACAAAATGTAAAAAATTATGAAGCATTTAAAGAAATTATAGTAAAAAAGCAAACCAGAGATGGAAAAAAATGTGAAGTGGAGGAACCTATCCTACCAGAGGTTAATATTGATGGTAATTCATCTGATGATTATGAAACAGCTGGTAGTTCTGGTTCTGAAAATGAAGATGGTCAAAATAGTCCTGAACCTAAAAAAACAATGAGTGGTCGAGTAGTCCGACCACCACAAAGATATGGTTGAGATTAATGTTAAAACTACTTATGACATGAAACAAAATGAACACATGATAAAATATTAAATTATTGAAATTAACACCTATGTACTTATATTTATATGTAATTATGTTTATATAAATATTGAACACATATTTTTATAAATATTATATCAAAAAAAAAAAAAAAAAAAGCATGTAATAATAATGGGAAACACAGCCCATTATATATAAATTAAGTTATTACGTTAACTTTTCGTTTTTTAAAAAACTTTATTTATTTAAACTAAAAAAATATAAAAGATACAAAATTATTTTCTGAGATAAAGAAAGACGACTGGCGCGTTTGACGACTGGTTTCAGATTGAAGATCATGTTGACCGGAGAATTGCTGTTTGGTGTTTCTCATTTGGATGGGGGTTGTTTATCGTAATTTGAACCAATGCACATGTACTTGTTTTAATGGCATTCCGATCTCGCTCAAGTGGTGGTTTGGTTGAGTCGTATCGCTTGGTCATCATAAACAATGGAATTTATGACTTCCAGATTGTTTGGTTTGTGTGATAATTGAGTGAAGTGTTAACTTCCCCTATGGTTAGGAAAAGATTGTCCCAATCTTTCAAGAGTGAATGCGTGTCATTATTTCTGTGACTTGAAGTTCAATTGTTTCTTCTCTGGATAGTCGTGGGATTCTTGGTATTCTTTTTCTGTAGCAATGAACTGAAATAATTATTATTATTGTTATTAAAAGTAATACTCCCATTATGGAAATAGTTGGACTGTTTGTTATTTCAGTTTGGATTTGGTCGATCAAATTAATATTGTCCATTTGTAGTTCTTTGTTTATTGTTTCAAGGTATTCATCTATATCGTAGTCGTCTATGTTGAATTTTTTTAAGAAGTTAAGTAATTTCTTGGACTGGTTCTCGTATATGATGCCATCTATCGTGGTGGTGTTCTCAAATGTGGCAAGATAGGTTCCATTTATTGTTTGGTTGTCCACAGTATGTTTTCCGGATAGCAATATGATACCGTCTTTAATTACCTCTAGTTTTACATTTTTTTCTCTTAACTTAGTACAATTTGTTTTCTTATCATTAAGTAAGTTAGATAAACAAGTATTTGTTGGCTTAAGTTTACAATAGTTAAATGTTGTTTCGAATTTACATTTTTCAACATTTGTATATGATTTTTGACATTTAGCTATTTCTTTATCAATTATTAATTTACCATCTGTTTGGCTTATGGCCCTAGTTTCATATAATTTACATTTAGTGAATAGCAAGGGATATTTTATCATGATTGCAATAATATCATTGTTTTGTACAATTGTAAAATTCGAAATATCTATCAATTCCGTAATAACTAATTGTGTTTTTTCTTTCTTTATAATATCATTTATTTCTTTATGGTTTAAAATGGCTGGATTTAAGATCCCGAGTTTAGAAAGTGTTAATGTAGTAATGATGTTTTGCAACTCTATTATAAGCAGTTTACTTTTTTCAGAAATGAATTCATCAAACACGTTATATTTTAAGGAATTTAATGCTTTAATGATCTTGGAATTTGTTATAAATTGCTTGTTGCTGTTCATGATTAAGTCATTTATTTTGTTCTCTATTATGACTTTATCGTCATGATCTGGAGATCCGGCAATCCATTTCCAGATGGTGCCTATAGTTTCTATTGCTCTCTTGGATCTGGTTGGCGATAGTTGATCTAGCAAAGTTTGGATGATATCAAGGTCATTATCGTGTTTTGTATTTCTGTCTTTAGTTGAAAACCAGTTAGTCGTGTCCTTGTGGCTCTTGTCGAGTTGTTTTCGGGTGGAGTAGACGAAATGTTGAATATAACTAAGATTTGTTATATGCAGAACAATTGAAGTGTTCTCATAGAGGAATGCATCTCCTACTTCTATTAAAACGTAGTTGTCTCTAGTGTAATCTATCAGTTCTGCTTTTGTTGCAGCGAAACACAACAACATAAATACGATGTTCATGATCTGAAATTTAAGATTTCAAATTATCTTTGTGGATTAATTTTCCATTTGATATTTTAACTTTTGCACCTAAGTCGGCGATTACTTTTACGGGTTTGTATTTGGGTTGTAGTTTTCCCCAATGAGCCCCTGTCGTTTTCTTATAGACTGTGGTGTTTGGTTCTATTTCCTTTGTTTTTCTATTTCTGTTATGTGATTCCAACATTTTATCTTGAGCTATAGCAAGATTAAGAGCGACTTCTTCGTGTGAGGTTTTATTAAATAAGACTTCGAGAGGTTTCTTTTGAATTGAGGAGTGAATTGTTTTATTGTACTCCTTGGCTGCACGTATGAATATTTCATGAATATCTAATAACTTATATTCGTCTTTCAGACATCTGGCTATTTCTTGGAGCGTACTGTGTGCTCTTTCTACCTGTCCGTTGCTAATACTGTGATTAGTGGGTGTATAACAAACAGTAATGTTACATCTTTCCAAGAGGGATTTGAAAAGTGTTGATTTGAAGGTAGGGTCTTGGTCACAAGTTACATTTTTGCAGTAAGGAAATGCTTGCAATATCTCTAAAACTTTATTGTGCATGTTTTGTTTGTCCTCAATAATTTGTATTACTAAGTATTTGGATTATGCGTCAATGTATGTTAAGATTTTTATTTTTTCTGCGAACATAATGTCTATGTGTATGCTCTCTCCCTCTCTTAAAGGAATTGGTGCCTCACCAATTGGATATTTATTTGGGTGTCTATCGTATTTCATAGATTTGCATGTTTTGCAGTTGTGAATGTATTGTTGAAAATCGTCATTCATACTAGGCCAATAGTTTTGAGCTCTAATTTGTTTAATGTTCTCTTGGAGTCCTCTATGGGCTCTGTTATGAGTTTTAATAACTATGTCAATTTGGTCATCTTTGTTTGTTATGTCGTTAGCAAAGTATTTGGCTTGTACAAATTTGTTTGGGAAGTTATCTTTTAACATGTTCTTTATGTCGTAAATAGTTTCTGGGGTTGCAAATATAGCAACTGAACCTGGTTTAAGGTATTCTTTAAATAATTATAAAAGTTCATTAGTGTCATTATATTCAATTAAGTGCCTAGTTTTGCCCGAAAAAGGTGTTATAATGTCGTGCCTTAGTTCCATGGATTTATTGATGATTATTTGTTGGTTAAATTGGTTAACCGGTCTATCTAGTATTTCAATTTGATAGTTGTCGCTGCTTTGGGCAGAATGTAGTGTAGCCACTGATGCATCATCTTCAGTTATCTGGTTAAGGTTTTGTCTGGATAGGGCGTCAGCTACGACATTAGTAGGACCTGGCTTGTATACCATTTTTGGTGAATACTCATCAATAAAGGCTTGCCACCTTTTCATTTTGGCATTAGGGTTTTTTTGCGACATTGAGAATGTCAAAGGCTGGTGGTCCGTATGAACTTCTATATCTGTAACACCGTAAAGGTAGGTTTGTAAAGTTTTGAATGCATAAACTATTGCGTAAAGTTCCTTCTCGTTAGCTGCGTAGCCTCCTTCTGTTTTACTAAGAGTTTTTGAGATGAATGTGATTGGTTTTTTATCTTGAGAGAGTACGGCGCCGATCGCATCATCAGAAGCGTCTGTAGTGAGAATGAATTTCTTTGTGTAGTCCGGTTGATTTAGTTCGACCTCTGATTTTAAATGCGCTTTCAATGTGTTGAAAGCTTCGATCGCCTCTTTGTCTAATTGTATCTCTGTTTTCTTGGCCATATGGGTAGATACTTGACCTAAATCATTCTGTAAAAACTTAGTAAGTGGTTTCGCTATACTAGCGTAGTTTTTTACAAACTTCCTATAATAACCGGCCATACCTAAGAAACTTCTTAATTGTCGTAGGGTGGTTGGTATAGGGTATTCATTTATTGTTTTCACTTTCTCAGGATTTGTTGTAATAATGTTTTCCATTACTACATAGCCTAGAAAATCTACCTTTTCTCTATATAGAATAGATTTTTCGGTTGATATTTTCATATTAGCGTCCTTTAATGTTTGAACTATAGTTTCTAGGTGATTGGTATGTTCATCTATTGTTTTGGAGAAGATTATTATATCGTCCATATATACGTGACAGAATTTGGCAATATAAGGTCTCAGAATGTCGTCCATTGCTCTTTGAAATATTGAAGGCGCGTTCTTCAATCCAAAAGGCATTCGGAGATATTCGTATTTTCCGTTATTGACGGAGAAGGCTGTCTTCTCAATATCAGATTCTTTTACTTTTATTTGATAAAAGCCACTTTCTAGATCGATTGTCGAGAAGTATTTGGTTTTACCTAAATTGCTTAATATAGTTTCGATAGCAGGCATTGGATACTTATCTGCTTTAGTGAATTCATTTATCTTCTTATAATCGATAACTTTTCTAAGTTTGGGACTTCCGTCCGGATTTTGTCCTTTCTTTGGTACTATCCATACGGGTGAGTTGTATGGACTTTTAGAAGGTCTGATTACACCTTCATTTATTTCCTTCTCTATTTCTTTATAGAGCCACTCATCTGTACTATGGGGTAAGGGATATTGTTTCGTGTAAATCGGCTTGTCGCAGATAGTATGTATCTCTGCAATGACATCCGTACGAAAGGGTAATGTTGTACAAATTTTTCCGTGGATACTCTCAATTCTAGACAGCATGTCGCTTTCTAGTTTTTCTAATGGGTGTGAGGCACCTTCACTAATGTTGTTAATTTTGTGTGGATCGTTTTCAAAATATAGTCTTTCTACCTTATTTGCATAAGAGAGAGTCTTGTCCTCAATATTTATTTTGGCATCGACAGAGCGAAGGAGATTTGATCCTATTAGGCCGTCGAATTCTAGATTGGATAAGACATGAAAACGAGTTTTTGTATTTAAAATGAATGCATCATAGCATTCGGTAATAGTTAAGTCACCGTTTACGGTGCGTGCCCTTTTCTTAATATCTAATGTTTTTTTAAAGTTGAATACGCCTTCGCGACAATAGTTGCTTGAAGTACCTGTGTCAATCAATATGCGTATATTTTTGTTATTTATTACTCGTCGTATGAACGGTAGTCCAGACTTTCGTCTAAAAAAGTCTCTGGGTCTTCCTTAAGGTTATTAATTCTTTCTGTCTTTGTTGGAGGAACTTGAGTAGGTTGTTGGGTACTTGGTTCTCTTTCACGTTTAAACAAGGGGCGTTGAGTGTTGTTGTGCGTATTGTACATTGGTCGCTTGTACTGCCAATTGGTGTTGTTATTGGCTTGTTGGTATGTATTTTTGTACTGGTTTAATTGTTGTTGAGGAATTGGCCTATTAGCCGAGCTTCCAAGAGTCATTGGTTCAAAGAGCTGTGGGAACTGTCTGTAGTCATTACGTTGTGGTGTAGGGTTGTGGTATTTTGTCGGTTGTTGTATGTTGTTTCTTGGGAATCGTAAATTATTGTCCTGTAAATTATGGCGTAAACCTCTGGGTTCGGTTCGTTGAGCGAACTGTAAAGCGAAGTTAGAGCGAACATGGTTACTCTCCAGCTCTTGAGCTAAAGCTAGAGCGTGTGGGAGGTCATGAGGTTTTATTGCGAACAGTGTGTTCATTAGTTGGCCGTTTAGTCCACTAATAAATATGCTTAAGGCTTCCGCTCTGTTTGCAACATTCATTTGATGAGAAAGTTCACAATTACCGTGTGTCATTATGACTTTGTTTGTTAATAGGGTGAGCGATTTATTAACCTTCTCGTAGTATTGCAGTACTGAAAGTGAACCTTGTCTGAGAACAGACATTTCTTGTCTTAAAGTGCTGATTGATCTTTGATCAGCATAAGTAAAATCTAGGCGTGCGATTATCGCATCAAAATTCAATACTGTGCCGTGATTCGTTAAGACATCATTGGCTGATCCTATTATTCTGTTTCGGAATATTGTAAGTGCAGCAAAATACCTTTTGCTACCTATTTTGTATAATTTAATTGAGTTATGTGCCGATTCTCGCCAGCTAACATATGAGGTGGCTGTGCCATCAAACTCCCTAAGAGATTTTATGATCTCCAAAGATTCATCACAAATAATGGAGGAATTTATTATTTGTGTTTTACATTCGGTTATGTCCGGTGTAACACCACGTTCGCTAAGAAGCGCACGGAGGTTGTCAATTTCCCCCGCATACGTGTTACGTTGTTCGTCTAAACGTCGTTCGTATACCGCGTTATTTTGGGCGATTGCCTGGGAGATAAGATCACAAACTGCTTTTTGATCCATTATCTCAATTAATTACAGAAATTTTTTGTATTTATACTTAAATATATTAATAATATTATAATAATTTCTTATTCTTACTTAATATTTATCTCGTTCTCCTGGTGCGGGATACTTGATGACTTCTGTTGTTCTCCTGGTGCGGGATACTCGAATACAGTCTTTATTTTTTTCTCCGATTTTATGATCGAATGATCCGGATACTTTTTATTTAACACTTTCTCTTGTCTTGCAAGATATTTGGCTTTTTATTTTTTTGGCAGGATCTCACGACACTGAGTTTACTTTTTATTTTCAACTGTTTATTTTTGCGCGTGAGGATCCCGGTTGAGCCCCCAATTAAGTTATTACGTTAACTTTTCGTTTTTTAAAAAACTTTATTTATTTAAACTAAAAAAATATAAAAGATACACAATTATTTTCTGAGATAAAGAAAGACGACTGGCGCGTTTGACGACTGGTTTCAGATTGAAGATCATGTTGACCGGAGTATTGCTGTTTGGTGTTTCTCATTTGGATGGGGGTTGTTTATCGTAATTTGAACCAATGCACATGTACTTGTTTTAATGGCATTCCGATCTCGCTCAAGTGGTGGTTTGGTTGAGTCGTATCGCTTGGTCCTCATAAACAATGGAATTTATGACTTCCAGATTGTTTGGTTTGTGTGATAATTGAGTGAAGTGTTAACTTATATATTGTAACTACTTATTGAACACATCCATCAATGATCAGGGTAGACAACATTAAAGTATTTTTAAGGTTTCCGGCGTTATTGCAGTAAGTTAGTAGACACGATATACAATTCAAATAGATCATCGAGTCTATACCGTTTCCAGTTTTCGTAGGCCATGTTACGTCTTTGGATAATTTGTTGAATTTCATTTGTAAACCACGCACTTTTGCCATATTTTATCCGTTTAACTTTTAATGGAACATGTTCATCAAAAAGAATACCAATGTGGCTGTTGAGAAATTCTATTTGATTATATACAGAAGGCATTAAAAATACCCTGTGCCATTCGATATTCCTAACATCCAACTCTAGTTGACGATAGTCAATATTTAGAAAGTCTCGGTATTCATAACTTAGTACTGGGCGGCTTACTGAAAACTCAAAAATTAAGTACAATAGATCGTGCTTTGAAATGGCAGGGGCTGACACCTGGTTATAAAAAAGAACGCTGGTAATGTCATGAACGAAGAAAACATCTAATAGTGTACTAGTATTTTCAGTAAAGTGAGTTGCACTAGTAGATCAAGAGAAACCATGTTCTCAATGATATTATCCTCGGACAAAAGGTTGCTATTCAGATCACCGCTAATAAAAATGATACTTTGTCGAGAGTGATTCCAGAAGTTTAAAAATTGGTTCTGGATTTATTTGATTACTGGGTCTATAAACACATCCAATGAGTAGATCAGCAGAGAAAGATTGTATTTCTAAAAAGACATACATAGTCAATTTCACTTCTCATCATCGATTTGTACTTCAAACAACACTTTAACTCTTCTTTCACGTATATTGCCGCAACTCCACCCCTCCTTCCTAATCTATCACCTCGAAAAATTTTATATCCCTTAACATTATAGGCCTCATCATTGATATTATTACAAAACCACGATTCTGAGATACAAACAATATCCACCGTAGATCCTTCAAATAGATTCCTAAACTCATCCATTTTAGGGAAAAGACTTTGGGCATTCAAGTGACATACTCGCAAACCATTTCTTTGGTTTCCCAGGACATTAATAAATAAACGTGGAATTTCACCAACTCCACCGTCTATAGAACTCTCATGATCAAAAACTGATTCCATGAATGATATAAACTAGTAAAAACAAAGGGAATGACATGATATAAGAAACAAATGGCACATATGGTAGCAGCGAAGAAAACGATACATCCCCAATCATCTCGGCTTAGCAAGAAAAACTAAAAAATAAAGAAAAATATAAGGTACCAGAAAAAGGTGTATGCAAATGAAAATAAAAATAATATTAAATATCTACAAATTATGAATAAATAAAATAATCAAAAAGTTAAAGAAAAAGAAAAAAAAATAAATTTAATTAAAGTTAATTATTCCTTAATTAAATTATTTTTAAGTGAAATAAGAGATAACATTAATTATTACTTAATTATACAGGAAAAAAAAGAAAGTACACTAAAGTTAAGAAAAGCTGATAAATTAAATACTGATAGCAAATAAATAATACTGAGTTAAAAATCATCTTTAGGGCTGGCAATGTCGTTCAATACGTCAATGTTGTTAACCTTGGTTGCTTCATCCTTTGAATGACTTTTAACATATACCCATCCACGCATAGTAAATACAAAGACTAGTTGTTTATGTTTTTTAAACTGAAGCGCAGCGTGGAGTATATTGTTGTTCTTCTTGGTAAGACACTCGCGTAGGTAAACCATCGAATCAGAGTTCAAACCAAAGTCTTTCAAAGTGAATTGTCTGTTAATTTGTTTACGGTAACGTGCAATCGACGTGAGAACATAGTTTCTTTCATACGCGGAGTTAAATTTGATTATAATAGCAGAATTAGCTGCGTTATTAAATTAAATTTTTCGTCCATTTTATTTAATAAAGTGTTTTCGTCGACGGCCAGTTTCTTCGTTATTTGCAGAGGAGGTTCAAGTGATATTCGAGGTGAGTTAATTGCATTCTTGGTATCAAGGTTAGAGTTAGCTCTTGTTCGCTTTTGACCTGACATGGTAGGACGAGGTATAGGTTGTCGGTTCGGTATGAATACAAAAAAAACTGGCAACTGGCAACTCTGTTGTAAATTTGATAAGTCGAATTTGAATATTGCTCTTGTAATTTTCTTTTAAAAGTTAGCTAAAATCACAGTTTTAACTTTAAAAGTGCATTAATTAACTTTATTTGATCTGTGTTGCCCAAATATCTTCTAATTACCAAGGTAAAACTAACACAAAGCCCATAAAATAATAAAATTTTTGTTGCGATTGAAGTCACATGACTGACAATTGTGACATTAAACGTAAATTCGGCGAAACATCTCCCGAAGAAAATTCTCATCAGTTGAAAACCAACAAAAGCACTGCAAATATATTTAAACACTCAAATATGTCAATATCTACAGTGGATTTAAAAAAAATCAAATCAATTATTGATTCTTCACTCCACACGGAACTTGCATTGGCAACTGCAAACTTAGCCACCAAGGAAGACCTGAGTAAGCTTAACGCAGAATTAAATCTTCTACAAAAACAGAATGAAGATTTAACAAAAAAAGTGCAGCATTTTGAAGAAAGGTGTAATTCTTTAGAAGAAGAATTAGAATTACAAAGTCGAGAGTTACGAGGCAAGAACATAATTTTTTCTATCCCAACCGTAGATGCACAAGAAAACCCAGATGCAAAAGTACAATCTGTCACTCGACTTCTTCTTGGTAGCGATTGTACACAATGCTTTCCAGCACCCGTCAAAATAAGTGAAAACAACACTATATCAAAATTTAAATTAAACACCGGATCCTATGAAATTGGCATAAAGATGCTTAAAAATTCAAGAAAACTTAAAGGCAAAGGTGTCTTTTTGCAACGTGATCTCACAAAGCGAATGCAACTGAAACAAAGAATACTGCTGCAATATAGAAAAAAATTAAAGTTCAAATTAAAAACAATACTCTTTTAATAGAAAATAAATTATTTTATTTGGATAATGATAATGATAATCTTCTTAAATTTAATGAAACTGATGGAGAACATGAATTAAAACAAATGTTTGGAAACATAAACTTTGAAGCTGTCAAAAACAGCAGTCTGTTAAAAGGACGTCAAAATCGAAACGAACGTACTAGATCAGCAATAATAGACTGCCCTTCAGGGATGACACTTAACCAAGAAAATAGTAGTGTGTTTAGAAATTGAGAAGTAGGCGCCGTCGGCTCACTTAGTATTAATTATTGTAAAATATTATCATACAATGTATCTGGTCTAAATAACAATTTCATGTTTTTAGATTATTTTAATCTTATTAAAACCTTTGAAATTTTTTTTTCTTTTTGAAACCCATGTCACCATAGAAAACTCAAGTAAATTTAATAAATACTTTAATGGATTCAAATTATTTTGGATTCCTGCAATTAAAACATCTATTGTGTTATGTTGATTGGTGATCTAAACGCGAGAATAAGCTACAATCAAGTTAAAACTTTAATAAATATTAACAACAGTGCATTTATTAAGCATAACAACGAAAGAATGTCAAAAGATACTGTCTGCAATCTGAACGGAATGAAATTACTCGAAATGCTACAAATGTATGACAGTATTATTTTGAATGGCTGCACGGAAGGAGACTCTAAAGGGCACTATACCTTTGTTGGAGGACAGGGGAATTCCGTCATCGATTACTGCACTGTCAAAAACTATTGGGTCAACCTTATTAATAAATTTGAAATTTTAACCAAAACTTTTTTTGATCATATGCCACTGGTAGTTGAATGCAAGTCCGAGATGGAAACACAAATTAGACATCTAAGTTTGATACCACGTCTTAAATGGAAAAACGTTAACCTGGATGCCTTTCATCATTATTTCAACGACTTCATTTCCCGAATTCCTACACGCCCGCAGACAACCGAAAATGTGTCAGTTCAAATAACAGAATGCATAAGAAACTTTACAAATCCTTCAGCTTTAAATTCTACGAAAATGTTTAAACAAAAATGGTTTGACAGAGAATGTTTTAATGCCAGGAAAAAATCATTTGCCCTTTTAAACGCATTCCGTAACTCCCCTAGTAACGAACTACGAAGATGGTACATCGAATGCAACATTAAATACAAAAAACTTTGTCTATCTAAAAAAATACCTTTGAAACAGTGCAATCCCAGAATCTAAGCCAAACCAAAAATACAAAGCAGTTTTGGAAGATAGCAAAAGAAATAAACGATGCAAACCGCATGATTGGCTCAAGTATATCCGCAGATGTTCTTTCTGTTTATTTCAAAAATCTTCTTCAGAATAACCCTACTTTAAGTTTTGCATACGCCGAACCGTTAATTTGTGATTATTTACTGGACTCAGAAATATCGGCTGAAGAAATTCAATCTGTTTTCCGAAACGCAAAAGACGAGAAAGCACCAGGTGAAGATGGGATACCTTACGAATTTTATAAAAACGCTTCACCAACTTTTCATAATTATATGTTAGCACTTTTCCACAGAATTCTCACGAACGCCGAAATTCCCTCTTCGTTTAGAAAGGCCGTAATCTTTCCAATCCATAAAGAAGGTCCTCTTAATGCAGTGGAAAACTATCGAGGCATTTCTTTTATGAATGTTATAGCAAAAATATTTTGTGGAATACTTGTTGGTAGACTGGAAAAGTGGGTTGAGTTGAACAACATTCTGACGGACCTCCAAGCTGGTTTTAGAAAGAACTATTCGACTGTTGACCACATATTTACTCTATCATCGATAGTACAAGCGTTTCGAGCCAGGAATAAGAAAGTTTATGCATTATTTATAGACTTTAAAGCCGCATTTGATTTGGTGAATCAAAATGCTTTACTATACAAACTTTCCCAACTCGGAATTTCGACCCAATTTCTCCGAATAATCAAAAACATGTATATGGATACCGAAGCAGCAGTTTGCGATGGTGTAGCTTATTCTGAAGCATTTAAAACAGATACTGGAGTTAAACAAGGATGCCCTCTGAGCGCTCTACTTTTTTCTTTGTTTATTAACGACATAATAACTCATTTACCCGGTGGAATTCGAATGGCAGACATCCTTATTAATGTGTTGTTGTATGCTGATGACTTGGTTATATTATCGGAATCACCAGAAAGTCTGCAGCTAATGATAAATCGTCTTGCCGAGTACTGCAAGAAATGGGGTCTAGTTATTAACACTGAAAAATCGAAAATTATGGTTTTCTCACGATAAACCCGAAGTGAAGTTCGGTATGAATGGATTCTTAATGGAAGCCGTTTGGAAGTAACGAAAGAGTATAAATATCTAGGAGTAACAATCAGCCCAACGATGGATTTTAGAAAACACGTTACAAGATTTAGATTTTTAGATTTAGATTTATTGACTTCAAAAATAATACAATTTACATTTTCTTAGTTGTAAGTATGACTTAAGTCTTTGATTGGTTTGGCCGAAGGCCGTCTACCAGACTGACATTTGATTTATTTTTTATACATTATAAGAAAAAACTTAAAATCAGTAATTATTCATTTTACATTGTAAATATGTTTCTGACCATTTTCCAAAGCAAAACTTTTAAAAACTTTCCTGAACTATCAGGGTTCTGTATCGCATAGCCTTCATAGAATACTCATAAAGAAGGTTCCTACCTCGTTCTCCATTCAAAATGTTGATCGTTTCTTCTAAACTAAGCTTTTCTACGTCAGAGAAGCGTTTACGGAGTTCCTTTAGTATGGGGCAAATTCCTAGAAAATGATACACATCTTCACGTTCTTTGAGATTACATAGATCACACAAAATCGGTAACTCTGGTCGATGAGGAATGTAGTTCAAACTAATGAGTTCACCTCTTACTTTAAATAACAGGCTTATTTTTTCAGCGGTGTTGTTAGCTAGAAAGTAGGTGTTTTGGTCTAGGAAGAGGTTTAATTTACTGTAGTAAGCTCTGTATATGGACGAATCAGCTTCATGTACAAACTTATCATACATCATATTGCCGGCTTTCTTAAGCAAATCGTCAAGTTTCACCTTCAGCGAGTCAGGGTTTTCGTCGGCTGATATAGAAAAAGGAGTTGAACATTCGCTTGCCAGTTTCTTCCACTCTTTTACACACGTTCCCTCTGAGTTTATAATTTGTGATAATACTAGCCGTGGAATTCTTTCTTCACCCATCGCCATTACTCTTGCCACGTAATTAAAATGCAATTTAAGCGTGTCCAAAAAGAGCGGTGCTATTCCGGTTTCGAGGTATATCATATAGTTTGGCGTTGTACTTGGCAGTCTAAACGTACTTTTAATAAAAAAGCGAAGAAATTTTTCCACGGCTTCAAAAGAAAGATATCCCCACACTTGCGCTCCATAAAACAGAATTGCGATTGCAGTTCCTCGAAAGACTTTATATTTAGCTATGTGTGAAACATTTTTCTCAAGGATGCAACTTCTCCATACAGTACACATAGCACGCTTAGCTTCCGCTAATTTCATTTGAAGATGCTTGGCTAGGTTTAAGTTTGCAGTAATCAAGACTCCTAGGTACTTGTACTCCTTAACTATTTCTATCGGCTCCTCTTCAAACATCCACTTTTCTTCCCTAGAATATCTACCACCACCGCCTCTCAGTATCATCATTTTTGACTTGGAAAGATTTACCGATAGATTCCAGATCTTACAATAAAGTTGTAGCCTATTTATCATCAGCTGCATACCGTTTATAGTTTCCGCTAGGAAGACTATATCGTCTGCGTACATTAGTCCTGGAATATTTTTTCCTCTTAGAGCGATACCGCCTTTCACTGAATCCGTTATGTCATTTATGTATAAAATGAAGAGAAGAGTACTGAGAACGCATCCCTGCTTGACGCCCATCGAAGTATCAAACTCGTCTGAAAGAATTTTTCCATCCCAAACTCGCGCAACATTTTCTTTATACATTGCTCTAATGACAGATACCATTTTTGTTGAAATTCCATATTTGTAAAGCTTGTACAAAAGTGCTTCCCGGGGAATGGAATCGAACGCTGCCCGAAAATCGACGAAGAAAGCATAATATAGCTTTTTTCCTTTCTTTTTATAAATATCAGCAATATTCATTAGGGAAAAAATTTGATCGACTGTCGAGTAGTTTTCCCTAAATCCCGCTTGATACTCGTTTAAGATCCGCTTACTTTCCACCCATAAACTGAGTCTATTGAATAATATTGATCCAAAAAGCTTTGCCGCTGTATTTAAAAATGAGATACCTCTATAATTTTTCGGATCGTCAAGACTCCCTTTTTTATGTAGCGGGAAGATAATAGCCGTTCGAAAACTTCCAGGAACGCCACCTGTCTCGAAAATTCTGTTGTACTGTACAGTAAGAAGTCGTAAGAACTCTGGGGTTAGATTTTTAAAATATTCAAACGGAATTCTATCCTCCCCCGGAGCTTTATCATTTTTGGCACTTTCAATAACCGTTGCTACCTCAGCTTGAGAAATCGGAGCATCCAGGTATTCATCAACTATCAAAGGTGCTGCATACTGAAATGATGGAGATGTTTGAGATGTGTTGAGAAGGATCCTAAAATGTACTTTTAGTTGTTCTATGTGAGGAACTGTACTAGTCGTAAATCTTTTCACACTAACAAGCCTAACTGCTTTCCAGAAATCCATTGAGGTTTTTGCATTGTTTATTGTTTCTATGTTTTTTAGATCAAAATTACGTTTTTTTACATTACATAAAGTTTTGAAGTTTTTGTTTGCCGTTGCATATAGGATTCTGAAGTTAATATTGTCAGTATTTCTGACTAATTTCAAAAGTGCAAAAGATAAGTCTCTAGATCTCCTGCAATCACTGTCAAACCACTTTTGTTTGTTTTCTAGAACCTTACTTCGCGATGTCTTTTGAGGTGCCGCTTTTTTAATAACATTTGTTAAGGTGTCCACGTCTAGATTGCCTAAAACATTCAAAGTTATCTGGTTCTCGAGCTCCCTGTCTAAGTTACGTTGGAATATATCTCTAAAGCTGTCTCTCCAATGAAGCTTCGGAGGAAGACCAAGCTCCAGTTCAGATGATTCGACACGAGATGTTCTTAATTTGAAGGATACCTCCAACGGCATGTGATCTGAAAATGTTTTTACTGCAACTCGAAACTTTTCAAAAATGTAGGTCCAATCTCCAGATAAGAAGCAGTAGTCTATCACCGAACACGCTGCTCCACGAATAAAAGTGAATTCACCACTACGGTCACCTTCACAGCTTCCATTTAGTACTCGACAATCAAAGGCATCTGCCAGTTCAAGAATTTTGTTTCCCTTTGAATCACACGTCTCGTCCTTTGATTTCCGATCGCAATAAATGTGGTTTGTTACTACTCCGCTATTAAAATTGTTTTGTGCTAGACCTATCCTTCCATTAAAATCCCCAATTAGCATTAGATTTGCTGGTCCTATTAAATTTGCAAGATCTCGTAGCTTATCAAAATCGCACTGCCAATGGCTGCAGTTCAAGTAAATTGGAACGATATAATGAATCCTGTCTTCTATTTTGATTTCGATTATTCGTGTTTGCTCCAAGCTCTTAAACTTAATAACAGCATCTTTAAAGTTCTTTTTAAATCCGAATAGTTCGCCTCCACTCCCTCTACCAAATATGTTAGATTTGACTGCTGGTATACATTCTAATTCGTAATTCATGAAAATATTCTTATAACTAGTTTCATCATAATCATTAATATATGTTTCAAATAAGATAAAAACGTCAAATTTCTTAATATAGTTAAAAAACTCTGTAAATAAACTTTTATTTTTTAGCCCTGCGACATTATAGCTTATAATTTTGAGCATTGAAAAATTAACGTTCGCCTGGCAGACGGTTTCTTCTCAATTAGATGAAGCGCCGTGTGAACACCCACTTGAGTATCCACCCGTAATTGGTACAGCGGTTCCATTTCCCATTGTGATTGCACCTCTAACATTTTGTAGTCTGACATTTCTATCTTCCTCTGACGTTGACGTTGACATTTCATTATTGATGTTTATATTTTTCGATTTTAATTTTTCTAATAATGTTAATAAAGATGGAGGAATACACCCAATTAATTGTTTAATTATGGCTAAGCTGTCGTTATTATGCCCGTTTCTGAGTCCCTGAGATGAATCCCATGTGAAAACAGCGTCATGAACGTACAGCCTGTCGTCTCTTACAGAGATTTTCATTTTTGATTTCGACGACGGAGCACCTTCATTATCGATACCAATTTACTCCTTCTTTGGCGCGCACAATATGGTAGATCCTTGTGGATACTTATATTTGTTTCTTTTAGTTTGTTTGCATTTCTTAGAACATTTAAAGCAGTTGATCGGGACTTTAGTTTGACTATTATCACTGCCCTAGGTGCATTTTGGCCGTTTACTCTGTGCGCGGACTCAACGACAGCATTGTTTTCATTTTCGTCGAGTAATCCAGCGCATACGTTTTTGGCTTTCTCAACTGGATCGATACTGATACCGGTTGGCAAGTGTACTACAACATTTTCTTCAACACTTTTTTGCATGAGTCGTTCAATTTGTGTCTCTAGCAACTTATTTCGGCTTTATAAGAAAGCAACTTTCGCAGAGATCTCCTCCTGCTTCGCTTTTAGTGTAGACAAGTCGGCACAGAGTAATTGAAAGTCAACCTTTGACACCAGCTCTGAGACAAGTCTCGCATTGTTTTCTAATAGGATTTCCTTCATTTGTTCTACACTGATGCCTGGAGAAGGTGATGCCATTTCAACTAAAGTTTTTGGAGGTCCTCTTTTGGGATTATTATATTGGACAGGGGAAGTTTTTTCGAGTCCTCTTTTGTTCATATGTGAGGTTATATTTGGTGAAAACTTAAATTTTAATTTTAAGAGTCTTAAATGCTATGACTTACAGATACTTTATTCCGTAGATGTAAGTATTGCTCTAATTTTAAGTTTTTCACTATGAATTTTAAAATTATTTTTGAATATATCGATTTTTTCTTTATTTTTGTACAGAGCTTTTCTTTAGACAAACCAGTTTGACAGATCGCAAATGTCAATCTCCCCCACGTTACAAAAAAGGCCAAAACCTCTCAGAGTCTTATAAATGTAACATGGAGGAAGATATTCTCAAACCAGCATATAAACCTTTCAACAAAATACAATGCTTTCAATTCAGTCGTCAAGTCTACGCTTTGTTATGCTGCGCAAGTTTGGGGTATGGAAGAATATGAGGAAATCGAAAAACTACAGAGGAATTTCGTCAAAAAAATATTTAATCTGCCTATTACTGCACCAAACTATGCAATATATTTGGAAACAGGTTTACCGAAATTATATACCAGCACGCTGAAGACACAAGCCGACTACATTCTAAAAGTTTGCGGATTTCAAGAAAGTCGATTAAGTAAAATTATGCTTCTTTATGAAATAAGGAATAAAGATTGGTGGATGAGAAAATGGCAAAATATTGCGGTTGATTGTGGAGAAGATTTGCAGATGGACCCAAACAATATTCCCTTTCTAAGACAGCAGCTTTACAAAATCATCCAAATCACTGAAGACTCTCTTTGAAATAAACTGATTGAAAAAGCTTGTCAATCTGAAAACAGAATTTTATACAGCCAGTTAAACTTCAATTTGTGTGATAAAAATTATTTCCGAGATTCTCTGAAATCCAAAGATATTTCGTTAATATTTAAAGCGAGATGTGAGGTCCTTTATCTCAACGGCAGCCCTTTATAATGGAAGTTTTAATAACTTTTGCAATCTGTGTAATCTTAAATCTAAGGAAGACCTTTTTCACTTTTTAAGCATATGTCCAATATTCAAACACCAGAGAATCGCTTACTTCGGAAAACGTACACTTTCAATACAGGAAACGATATATATATTGAATGGTTCAAACTGGACAAATCTCGCAAATTTTCTAAAGGAAAGCTACAAATTTAGAATGCTACTTATGTTAGAATATGCATAATCACAATTTATCTTAAACTTAAACTTAAAAAAAAAAAAAGAAAAAAAAATCAATTTAGTATTTTATTTGTTAAAAGTTAATGCCAGTCGAGCTGACGGCAAAGCCAAAGCTTGAATATTTATATAAAAATTGTAAATGTAAGGAAACTATGTTAATAAATGAATTATTTAATTTACTTTACTTACTTTACTTACAAAAAAAAAAACAAAGAAACTGTCTTTTTACGGAATTTGGCACAACAATTTTTAGAAATGAAAGAAATAAAAATTTCAATTTAGGTCACTGTTTTACGATTTTTAGCCAGGTTATATCACTCAAATGTAAAGTTTGATGTTTTCGGAAACTTCGCACTCAGAAAAACAGGGAGGTTGCTTAAATTTAACTTGAAAATCTTATGAGATCGCCAGCCGGAGTAAAAGCACGTCTAATCAGTAGCTCGACTCATTTATCTTTTCAAATCTGACACACATCTGACTTTATTTGAAATAAAATTAACAACTTTATAAATTTGTATTAATAAAAGAAAAAGGTTTGAGCAAGGGCACAGCATAGCGCGATAGAAATGTTATTATGAGAATGAATATACATTATACAATATAAGGAAGTGCTAACAAGGAAGTGATAACGCGAGAAAATGACACTTCGGTTTGTTCCACTTTGGGATGTGTTCAAAAAGTAAATTCGGAAAACGCGTTCGTTGACACGGTGTAGAATTGTGCGTTCAGACAATCAATCTGCGATGTATTGAACTTTGCTACGCGATTTATTTTCGAAACTCATTTTATTGCGAAGTTCTTATGTAGGATTGAATACATTTCCACTACAGTTTCCAGCGCTAACCAAGACAACAACCAAAAAAGTCAGGCTATAAGTAGTTGCAGCTGCGAACCGGCTGGAGGAGAATCTGTTGATGAAACTAACACTCCCCAGTTGAGTGGACACATCTGGCAGGTAACTCATTTCACAAACCTAATAAATAGATCTCGACGAAACTGCAGAAGTTTCTGAAGAAGGAAAACATAGTGGTAGTTGCAGTGTGGTGGCAGCAGAAAAAAAAGAGAACTCGAAACCGCACAAGATGCATCAGTTTCTCATAATGTAGCTACAGCCGCAGAAGATAAAGAAGCCGTTGATGCAGTCTCATCAGAAGGTGAAAAAGCAAACCTTGAAGAATACTTAGAGTAGAAGCCTCAACATCGCCCTCCATTACAACCAGCGACGTCCCGTACTCATGAAAAATGGGAAGACACTTACTCATTTTCACTGATTGTCTTGCATTATTCATTAAGGTACATCATTTTGTTTAAAGCCCTCTTACCACGTCAAGGTAGATAATAAATTATTTTGTCTTCAACATAATATAGCGTAGAAAATATTTGCTCTATATTATTACTGAAATATGTATTTAAAAATGTCAAGATCTCCTAAAAATCCATTTGGCAATAGATAATTTATTTTCCCGCAATAGTTTTTACTTTTATATTCAACGAAGTTCCAAAAATGCACGGCTTTCTTTAAAATAACCAAAATTTGAAACTAAAGTTGAATTCCTTACAACCATTTCAGATCGATTATTTATTTTGGTTGTAAGGAATTTGTGAACAATTCGTTATTTTTATGAGATGGTGTGTGTGCTATTTGACGGGAATTTTAACACAAAATTTGTGCAAAACAAATAAAGGGTTTTCCAATAAGAGGTGTTATTTTGAATAGCCCGCTTTTTCGGTAGCTGTCACTTTTGAAGCTGTCATTTTTTGATATTTGACAAGTAGAAACTACGCCATTAATAAAAATGGAACGATACACGCTTCAACAACGCATTGAAATTATTAAAATTCACTATAAAAATGGTGAAAATTTGGCAGAGACGGTTCGTAAAACTAAAACATTTTTGGGTCGTCGTGAAGCACCTTGTCGGACCGCTATACAGAAATTGGTGGACAAATTCGAGCTGTTGGGACAAGTTAGTGATGTGAAGAATAAAACCCGTGCACGTCGCTCAAGAAAAACTGAGAATATTGCTGTTGTAGCCCAAAGTGTTGAAGAAAACCCAGGTTTGTCCATTCCTCGTCGTTCTTTGGAATTAGGCATTCCACAAACGTCATTACACCGTATTTTGCATAAAGACTTGGGTCTTAAGGCTTATAAAGTTCAGTTAACACAAGAACTCAAGCCGGCTGATCATCAACAACGTCGTGTCTTTGCTGATTGGGTCCTTGAAATGCATGAAAATGATCCGGAATTTCATCGAAAAATCATCTTGACTGATGAGGCCCATTTCCACCTCGGAGGCTACGTCAACAAGCAAAACTGTCGCATCTGGGGCTCGGAAAACCCAAGAGTTATTGTTGAAAAGCCTCTCCATCCTCAACGCGTGATTGTTTGGTGCGGTTTATGGTCCGGCGGGGTCATTGGACCTTACGTTTTCGAAAATGAGGCTGGAGCAACAGTTACGGTCAATAGATTGCGCTATCGAGAGATGATTAATGATTTTTTATGGCCGGAATTGGATGGTATTGATCTGGACAACGTTTACTTTCAACAAGACGGCGCTACGTGCCACACAAGCAATGAAACCATCGATCTTTTACCGGAAAAGTTTCCGGGCCGTGTTATCTCTCGAAGAGGTGATCACAATTGGCCACCGAGATCTTGTGATATAACACCTTGCGACTTCTTCCTTTGGGGCCACGTGAAAGATAAGGTCTACGCCAACAGCCCAGCGTCGATTCAAGACCTCCAAGATGGAATTCGTGAGGCTATCGAGGACATAGGGCAGCCACTTTGCGATTTGGTTATGGAAAATTTCATGAAAAGGATATGGTCCTGTAAGCGTGGTCGTGGCGGCCATTTGGCTGATGTTGTGTTCCATTATTAACGGCATACCTTCCTCTTTATAATGAAATAAACATCCGATCATTTATCTCAAAAAATGCCATTTTTCTTTGAATATCAAAATAACACCTCTTATTGGAAAACCCTTTACATATTTCAAAGTGCAATTAATTTATTGCGTCCCTTTGATTAGATTAAAAACAAATTTATTTTAGTGAATAGTGTCATGCAAATATGCTTAAGTTATTAATGTATGTCAAATTATTTATTTTGAGAAAGACGTTCAGGTCCTTTTATTTTGTTGTAGGTTGTTCTTGATGGACTCAACAATATGCTCAAAATGGCTGAAGACCATGTACCTCAAATCGCCAATATCATTGAAGAATGTGATAGTCTTGAAAAATCGAAAGGCAGCAAAATCATGAAAATGTTGAAATCTACAAAATTGTATATGAGATTATTGAGCAATACTTTTCCGAAGAGGTATGTTGCTGAATGAAAATAAAAATCTTACGTGTGTCAAGTTAGCACTACACTTTTAGAAATTAAATAAACTAAGTACACAGTTAATTGTAGCTTTTTAGTAGTAAATTAGTTGTGGAAAAAAAAAATTTGTAGCTCTACTATTTAATAAAAAAATGGTATGTAGTGCTAACTTGATATCAAGTTAGCATTACACTTTCAGAAAATAAAAAAACTAATAACACAGTTAATTGTAGTTTTTTTGTTGTAAATTTGTTGTGGAAAGAAAAAAATTCTAAAAATTTGTTTGCCATAAGAATCCTTGTATTAAAAAAAAACATGGTATGTAGTGCTAACTTGATATCAAGTTAGCACTACACTTTAGGAAATTTAAAAAACAAAGTACACAAGTAATTGTAGCTTTTTTGTAGTAAATTAGTTGTGGAGAGAAAAAAATTCTAAAAATTTTTTTGACGAAGTTTTCAAACAAAAACTAGGTAGGTAGTGCTAACTTGACACTCTCAGTCCAGGCATTAGAAAAGCAAATTGGAAAATCTAAAGAGGGCATTAATTGTAGCTTTTTTGTTGTAAATTAGTTGTGGAGAGAAAAAAATTATAAAATTTTTTTTGACGAAGTTTTCAAACAAAAACTAGGTAGGTAGTGCTAACTTGACACTCTGAGTCCAGGCATTAGAAAAGCAAATTGGAAAATCTAAAGATGGCATTAATTGTAGCTTTTTTGTTGTAAATTAGTTGTGGAGAGAAAAAAATTCTAAAAATTTTTTTGACGAAGTTTTCAAACAAAAACTAGGTAGGTAGTGCTAACTTGACACTCTCAGTCCAGGCATTAGAAACGCAAATTGGAAAATCTAAAGATGGCATTAATTGTAGCTTTTTTGTTGTAAATTAGTTGTGGAGAGAAAAAAATTCAAAAAATTTTTTTGACGAAGTTTTCAAACAAAAACTAGGTAGGTAGTGCTAACTTGACACTCTGAGTCCAGGCATTAGAAAAGCAAATTGGAAAATCTAAAAATGACATTAATTGTAGCTTTTTTGTTGTAAATTAGTTGTGGAGAGAAAAAAATTCTAAAAATTTTTTTGACGAAGTTTTCAAACAAAAACTAGGTAGGTAGTGCTAACTTGACACTCTGAGTCCAGGCATTAGAAAAGCAAATTAGAAAATCTAAAGATGGCATTAACTGTAGCTTTTTTGTTGTAAATTAGTTGTGGAGAGAAAAAAATTCTAAAAATTTTTTTGACGAAGTTTTCAAACAAAAACTAGGTAGGTAGTGCTAACTTGACACTCTGAGTCCAGGCATTAGAAAAGCAAATTGGAAAATCTAAAGATGGCATTAATTGTAGCTTTTTTGTTGTAAATTAGTTGTGGAGAGAAAAAAATTCTAAAAAAATTTTTGACGAAGTTTTCAAACAAAAACTAGGTAGGTAGTGCTAACTTGACACTCCCAGTCCAGGCATTAGAAAAGCAAATTGGAAAATCTAAAGATGGCATTAATTGTAGCTTTTTTGTTGTAAATTAGTTGTGGAGAGAAAAAAATTCTAAAAATTTTTTTGACGAAGTTTTCAAACAAAAACTAGGTAGGTAGTGCTAACTTGACACTCTGAGTCCAGGCATTAGAAAAGCAAATTGGAAAATCTAAAGATGGCATTAATTGAAGCTTTTTTGTTGTAAATTAGTTGTGGAGAGAAAAAAATTCTAAAAATTTTTTTGACGAAGTTTTCAAACAAAAACTAGGTAAGTAGAGCTAACTTGACACTCTGATTCCAGGCATTAGAAAAGCAAATTGGAAAATCTAAAGATGGCATTTATTGTAGCTTTTTTGTTGTAAATTAGTTGTGGAGAGAAAAAAATTCTAAAAATTTTGTTGACGAAGTTTTCAAACAAAAACTAGGTAGGTAGTGCTAACTTGACACTCTGAGTCCAGGCATTAGAAAAGCAAATTAGAAAAACTTAAGATGGCATTAATTGTAGCTTTTTTGTTGTAAATTAGTTGTGGAGAGAACAAAATTCTAAAAAAATTTTTGACGAAGTTTTCAAACAAAAACTAAGTAGGTAGTGCTAACTTGACACTCTGAGACCAGGCATTAGAAAAGCAAATTGGAAAATCTAAAGATGGCATTAATTGTAGCTTTTTTGTTGTAAATTAGTTGTGGAGAGAAAAAAATTCTAAAAATTTTTTTGACGAAGTTTTCAAACAAAAACTAGGTAGGTAGTGCTAACTTGACACTCTCAGTCCAGGCATTAGAAAAGCAAATTAGAAAAACTTAAGATGTCATTAATTGTAGCTTTTTTGTTGTAAATCAGTTGTGGAGAGAAAAAAATTCTAAAAATTTTTTTGACGAAGTTTGCAAACAAAAACTAGGTAGGTAGTGCTAACTTGACACTCTGAGTCCAGGCATTAGAAAAGCAAATTGGAAAATCTAAAGATGGCATTAATTGTAGCTTTTTTGTTGTAAATTAGTTGTGGAGAGAAAAAAATTCTAAAAATTTTTTTGACGAAGTTTTCAAACAAAAACTAGGTAGGTAGTGCTAACTTGACACTCTCAGTCCAGGCATTAGAAAAGCAAATTGGAAAATCTAAAGATGGCATTAATTGTAGCTTTTTTGTTGTAAATTAGTTGTGGAGAGAAAAAAATTCTAAAAATTTTTTTGACGAAGTTTTCAGACAAAAACTAGGTAAATTAGAAAATGTTAAGACGAGTTGTCAAAAAGTGTCGTACGTTCTTTTTTTACGTGTCCACAATGGCCGCATTCGGGCAACTATCCGATAGGCTATCCACCTATCCCAAAAATTTTCAGATTGCTTGAGTTTTTGTTGCATCAGCTGACATCAGATATTTTTCAACAAGGGATTACAACAACACAAACCTATCCGGATAGCTTAAGATAGTTACCCGAACGTGCCCAATGAAGCTGTACAGCTTTCTGACCACAGATTATCCACATGAAGATGAGAATCCCCGGCAGCCATTTTAATTTGCCTTCAAGCTTGAACTGTCAGATTGCAGATAAAAAATGAGAATGTGTGTATAAAAACCTTACACATAGACAGAAGGGATCTCACACACCTGGTTAAATTGTTGTTGCAATTCACATCTATTCATCGAAGCGGGAAGAAATTACAAATACAACAATGTAAACAAATGGGTTTTAGAGGGTGAAACGTACGAAACATTCTCATCTTCATGTGGCTAATCTGTGTTTCTGACATTCTGACTGCAGAAGCACTGATATTTATAACTTTAGAAATTGAAAAGAGCTTGAAGCGCCTTTCAACCCCATATAAACACTCATCGTGTTGAAATGGGCTTCAATGGGCATCAACTTTGAATTGTCATAAATGCTGCACGCAAAAGTTAAAAGCTGGTGAACTCTTGCAGCTGCGGCTACGTCACGTTGTGTTCGCAACATTGGGGCGTATTCATATTCGATGATTACAACAACAAAGAAAAATCGGAATTGGAAAAATCGGGCAATGTAAATGCGGGCTAACGAAACAGGAACACAGTGAAAATAGTGCTAGCCGTGTTTTTTTCAAACCCCGGGGAATTGGGAACTTCCACCAGACGTCAGTGGCTAAAAATCAAAAAAAAAAAAACACAATAGTTTGACTATAGATCTCTGCCACCAAATGTCAGAAGCGTCAGTGTAAAATTTGTAAAAAAAAAAAAAAAACAACAATCTGACGGCACTCCCTGGTTGGAAAACAAAACCAAATATCAAAGGTACGAAGGCGAGCCAAAAAAGTTGTGTGTTAAAAATAGTGATGAATATGTATTAAAATTAGTTTTTTTTGTTGTCAAACACTTGAAAAAATGTTCACTAAAGTGTTTAGACACTACTGAATAGGTAATTCGACCGCAAATCTAAGTTTTCACTTCCAAATACAAAAAATAATCAAATGACCGCCTTTTTAACACTGGCAAGAGCATGTAAATATTTTCCAACCAGTTTTTGTTTTTAAATGTCAAATTAGAAAGAGAAAAGACAAATCTTGGAAGAGCTCTATTGTCAGGGAAAACAAAAAATATGTAATTGTGCATTTATGACCTTTGTTTGTTTCCCCTGCATCTTTTTATGTCAAAGTTTTTTTTTTCTTACTTGAGAACTGTCAAAGTTAGAAAGAGAAAAGATAATGATAGTTTCTGGAAAAGCCTAATTTGGAACTTCCACCAGACTTCAGTACCAAACAAGCAAAAAAAAATCAATAGTATGACAGAAAAATATGTAGGGAAAATAAAAAGCATGTGATTGTGATTGGTCGTTTGTTTGTTTTCCCTACATATTTGTATGTCAAAATTAGAAAGAGAAAAGACAAATATAGTTTCTGGAAAAGCCTTATTTGGTTGAAAGAAACGACATTGGGGACTAACGACGCCATTACAGAAAAAAAAAATGGAGTTTCCATACAAACTTTCGATAACAAGTGTACAATTCATGTCGGTAACTCAGTTTTCCTCCGTGCTGAAGTGAAGCCCCGAGAATTCTCCGCGCTTAGCTAAGCCCGAAGGGGAAAATGTAAATTGCAGGACAGGACCTCGTTTCTTTCGACCAATTTCCTCGGGGCTTGCAAAAAAACACAGCTACTGATGCGCTATTCAGTAAAACGACACATGTAATCAGGCACTATAATTGCTAAAGCTGGCCATACACGATCAAGCCATTTGGCTCGGAGCCAATTTGGCTCGTGGATTTCCGACCGGCTTAAAATCAAAATCGCTCAGTTGAGCCCAATCACACGATGCAATTTGGCTCGGCCAGCCATTTGGCTCGATCGTGTATGGCCTGTTTAAGGCCTGGTGCCCACTAGGCAACTTAGTTGCCAGCAACTTTTAGTTGCTGGGTATTGCCGGCAATTCTGAGCAACTAAACTTGCCTGCCCTCGCCCACTAGGTAACTTCTGAGCAAGTTTTGAGAATTAATATTTGTGGTTTTTGTATTTAATTTTCTATAAAAACATGTAACACCTGAACATATCTCAATTTGACCTGTCTAAAATGCAAAATCGATGTAACATTTCAATGGACAACAAATAAAAACGTTTAATTTTCGAAAGTTGCTCGGAAATTGCTTAGTGAGAGGGGTCAGCAACTAAAAGTTGCCCGGAGTTGCCGGCAACTTAGTTCCGTCAACAACTCAGAGCAACTTAAAGTTGCCGGCAACTAAGTTGCCCAGTGGGTGCTCTCCCATATAAGCCAATGTAATTGAATCGGGAGCAACTAAAAGTTGCTGGAGTGAGCAACTAAAAGCTGCCTAGTGGGCAGCAGGCCTAAAGCCGGAACCACACTACTCTCGCCATTACAATGCATTTCATAGATTTCGAGACAACACACCACACGATACAAATATGGTTATTCGCATATGAAATACATTAGAGCGATATCGACACATCACTCCAAAACACACCCCACGAGACATACTTTTTTTGGCTTAAGTCCCCTTTCACACAAAGAAACAAGTTGCTGGAGATTTTATGACGTTTGCTTTTAATTGCTTCTAAAATCTCTTGTACTTTTCACACGAAGAAACAAAATCGTAAGAGCTTTTCTGTACTTTCCATATAAAGTCTCTTGCTTGAACGTACATCACCTTATAAAAGAGAACTGCCGAATTTAGGTCATGACTCAAAATTCATGGTGTAATAGCGGACGGCGCACAGGACGAAATTTTAAAGAAGAATTCGAAGAGAGTTACGACGAAAAAGTCGTTGTGTAATACCAGACTATGAAATGCTAAACTCATAATTTCCGAGTTTTCCACTAAAAACGATTTTACATCGTACTAAATCGACTAAAATTTTGGCCTAACAAAAGGAAAACTGTTACTACGTTTTCATAAGGCCAAATGAGGTAATTTCGTTGAAAATTTCCAAATTAGTTCCGAAATTGTCTTATTTCCCATGGAAATTCACATTTCGAAATGGAGATAAATTCAACCAAATTTGCACGAAATCAGGTTGGAAATAAGACACAAACATGAACACACCTAAATTGATTTAGAATCGAACAACTGCTGATTCAAGTCAAGTGTCAAAATTGAAGTAAAAGACGTCAAATACATTTGGGCAGTCAAACCTTGTCAGAGCAGGTTATAAACAAACTCTTTGATTGTGTAGTGCAATGTGAACATCCTCTTTCGATGGCTCGAATAATAACATAGTGATTTGTTAATTTTAAATTGGCTCAAAATATTATTATAAAGTATACGTTTTCTGTTTAAACTTTTGCTTATAACAATAAAAAGATCAAAGTTCTATTACGAACGTTAAAAATATGTTAAAACTTTAAAATTTTAGTTATTTTATTAAATTTGTTCTTGTGAATCTGACTAAACTTCGGAAAACTTTTCGTACAATGAATTTTCCTTGGAAATGCATGTTTTTTTCTCACAGAGGCGTTTCAAACTATTCAATAAATGTTATTACACTAAAAATTACGAATTTACGAAAATTATATTTTCTATTAAAAAAAAGTGAATAATAAAAATCACTGAAAAGACCATTCGCTGTTTAACCTCTGACTAGGATTCTATAACTGTTAGAACAAGACGGAAAAAAGACAAAGATAGTTTCCCGAAAAGCCCACTACAAAAAAAAAAAAAAACACATCAAAATATTTTTCACGGAAAACTGAAAAAACAATTCGATAAATACAATTAGAAAATACTAATATTAATTTGTGAGTCATACAAATCGGTACATCCGATTAAATTGCAGAATCGCCTCGATCTGATTTGCAGGGAAATATGCTGTGGAAAGACATGCCATATCTTCTAAAAGGTTTGAAGTTTTACATTTAGGGTCAATTTACGTGTTCCTACGTCCCTAGGATTTACGCATAGGTACCCTGGCTTTTTTTTAGAGTCTGTCCAAAGGCACGTAGTTTCGCGTGCGCGAAATTAGTTCTCATACCTAAACAGTGAGGTATGTATGGGGGGCATGCTGCCCCCTGCAACCCCCCTGCTTGGCTTCACTATAGGATTTGGGGTAGGTGCATGGTATGTTATATGCAAAGTCTTTTTTGGATTTAAAGGAACCTCACTGTTTAGGTATGAGAAATAATTTCGCGTACGCGAAACTACGTGCCTTTAGACAGACTCTAAAAAAAAGCCAAGGTACCTATGCGTAAATCCTAGGGACGTAGGAACACGTAAATTGACCCTAAATGTAAAACTTCAAACCTTTTAGAAGATATGGCATGTCTTTCCACAGCATATTTCCCTGCAAATCAGATCGAGGCGATTCTGCAATTTAATCGGATGTACCAATTTGTATGACTCACAAATTAATATTAGTATTTTCGAATTGTATTTATCGAATTGTTTTTTCAGTTTTCCCGTTTTCCATGAAAAATATTTTAATTTGTTTTTTTTTTTTTTTTTTGTAGTGGGCTTTTCGGGAAAATATCTTTGTCGTTTTTCCGTCTTGTTCTTACAGTTATAGAATCCTAGTCAGAGGTTAAACAGCGAATGATCTTTTCAGTGATTTTTATTATTCACTTTTTTTTAATAGAAAATATAATTTTGTAATATCAATTGATTCGTAAATTTTAGTGTAATAACATTTATTGAATAGTTTGAAACGCCTCTGTGAGAAAAAAACAAGCATTTCCAAGGAAAATTCATTGTACGAAAAGTTTTCCGAAGTTTAGTCAGATTCACAAGAACAAATTTAATAAAATAACTAAAATTTTAAAGTTTTAACATTTTTTTAACGTTCGTAATAGAACTTTGATCTTTTTACTGTTATAAGCAAAAGTTTAAACAGAAAACGTATACTTTATAATAATATTTTGAGCCAATTTAAAATTAACAAATCACTATGTTATTATTCGAGCCATCGAAAGAGGATGTTCACATTGCACTACACAATCAAAGAGTTTGTTTATAACCTCTGCTGATCTGCTCTGACAAGGTTTGACTGCCCAAATGTATTTGACGTCTTTTACTTCAATTTTGACACTTGACTTGAATCAGCAGTTGTTCGATTCTAAATCAATTTAGGTGTGTTCATGTTTGTGTCTTATTTCCAACCTGATTTCGTGCAAATTTGGTTGAATTTATCTCCATTTCGAAATGTGAATTTCCATGGGAAATAAGACAATTTCGGAACTAATTTGGAAATTTTCAACGAAATTACCTCATTTGGACTTATGAAAACGTAGTAACAGTTTTCCTTTTGTTAGGCCAAAATTTTAGTCGATTTGGTACGATGTAAAATCGTTTTTAGTGAAAAACTCGAAAATTATGAGTTTAGCATTTCATAGTCTGGTATTACACAACGACTTTTTCGTCGTAACTCTCTTCGAATTCTTCTTTAAAATTTCGTCCTGTGCGCCGTCCGCTATTACACCATGAATTTTGAGTCATGACCTAAATTCGGCAGTTCTCTTTTATTAGGTGATGTACGTTCAAGCAAGAGACTTTATATGGAAAGTACAGAAAAGCTCTTAGGATTTTGTTTCTTCGTGTGAAAAGCACAAGAGATTTTAGAAGCAATTAAAAGCAAACGTCAAAAAATCTCCAGCAACTTGTTTCTTTGTGTGAAAGGGGACTTAAGCCAAAAAAAGTATGTCTTGTGGGGTGTGTTTTGGAGTGATGTGTCGATATCGCTCTAATGTATTTCATATGCGAATAACCATATTTGTATCGTGTGATGTGTTGTCTCGAAATCTATAAAATGCATTAGCCGTGTTCCATTGGGCCTTGCAAAGTACTTTTTAGTGCTTCCCAGTAGATGATGAATGGAATGCTTTCATTTTGCGAGAAGTAAAATCTAACCTCAATATCAATTTAATTTCGGTTTTGTTTTCTTATTTTACTTTAAAATGTGAAAAATGTCAACAACAATAATCTATTACGTAATTTCTGTTGATTGGTGATGTCTTTTTCTTGTTTGGAAACATTCTGTTACTAGATTAATGAACTACTTCGACCACAGAGTAGAAGTAGTTGACTGCAGCCAGAAGTACTTGGCAGTAGATACTGGAGCCCAAAGGAACACACCTATTGTAATGGCGAGAGTAGTGTGGTTCCGGCCGTAGGCCTGCTGCCCACTAGGCAGCTTTTAGTTGCTCACTCCAGCAACTTTTAGTTGCTCCCGATTCAATTACATTGGCTTATATGGGAGAGCACCCACTGGGCCACTTAGTTGCCGGCAACTTTAAGTTGCTCGGAGTTGTTGACGGAACTAAGTTGCCGGCAACTCCGGGCAACTTTTAGTTGCTGACCCCTCTCACTAAGCAATTTCCGAGCAACTTTCGAAAATTAAACGTTTTTATTTGTTGTCCATTGAAATGTTACATCGATTTTGCATTTTAGACAGGTCAAATTGAGATAATGTTCAGGTGTTACATGTTTTTATAGAAAATTAAATACAAAAACCACAAATATTAATTCTCAAAACTTGCTCAGAAGTTACCTAGTGGGCGAGGGCAGGCAAGTTTAGTTGCTCAGAATTGCCGGCAATACCCAGCAACTAAAAGTTGCTGGCAACTAAGTTGCCTAGTGGGCACCAGGCCTTAAGCAGGCCATACACGATCGAGCCAAATGGCTGGCCGAGCCAAATTGCATCGTGTGATTGGGCTCAACTGAGCGATTTTGATTTGAAGCCGGTCGGAAATCCACGAGCCAAATTGGCTCCGAGCCAAATGGCTTGATCGTGTATGGCCAGCTTTAGCAATTATAGTGCCTGATTACATGTGTCGTTTTACTGAATAGCGCATCAGTAGCTGTGTTTTTTTGCAAGCCCCGAGGAAATTGGTCGAAAGAAACGAGGTCCTGTCCTGCAATTTACATTTTCCCCTTTGGGCTTAGCTAAGCGCGGAGAATTCTCGGGGCTTCACTTCAGCACGGAGGAAAACTGAGTTACCGACATGAATTGTACACTTGTTATCGAAAGTTTGTATGGAAACTCCATTTTTTTTTTCTGTAATGGCGTCGTTAGTCCCCAATGTCGTTTCTTTCAACCAAATAAGGCTTTTCCAGAAACTATCTTTGTCTTTTCTCTTTCTAATTTTGACATACAAATATGTAGGGAAAACAAACAAACGACCAATCACAATCACATGCTTTTTATTTTCCCTACATATTTTTCTGTCATACTATTGATTTTTTTTTGCTTGTTTGGTACTGAAGTCTGGTGGAAGTTCCAAATTAGGCTTTTCCAGAAACTATCATTATCTTTTCTCTTTCTAACTTTGACAGTTCTCAAGTAAGAAAAAAAAAACTTTGACATAAAAAGATGCAGGGGAAACAAACAAAGGTCATAAATGCACAATTACATATTTTTTGTTTTCCCTGACAATAGAGCTCTTCCAAGATTTGTCTTTTCTCTTTCTAATTTGACATTTAAAAACAAAAACTGGTTGGAAAATATTTACATGCTCTTGCCAGTGTTAAAAAGGCGGTCATTTGATTATTTTTTGTATTTGGAAGTGAAAACTTAGATTTGCGGTCGAATTACCTATTCAGTAGTGTCTAAACACTTTAGTGAACATTTTTTCAAGTGTTTGACAACAAAAAAAACTAATTTTAATACATATTCATCACTATTTTTAACACACAACTTTTTTGGCTCGCCTTCGTACCTTTGATATTTGGTTTTGTTTTCCAACCAGGGAGTGCCGTCAGATTGTTGTTTTTTTTTTTTTTTTTACAAATTTTACACTGACGCTTCTGACATTTGGTGGCAGAGATCTATAGTCAAACTATTGTGTTTTTTTTTTTTTGCTTTTTAGCCACTGACGTCTGGTGGAAGTTCCCAATTCCCCGGGGTTTGAAAAAACACGGCTAGCACTATTTTCACTGTGTTCCTGTTTCGTTAGCCCGCATTTACATTGGCCGATTTTTCCAATTCCGATTTTTCTTTGTTGTTGTAATCATCGAATATGAATACGCCCCAATGTTGCGAACACAACGTGACGTAGCCGCAGCTGCAAGAGTTCACCAGCTTTTAACTTTTGCGTGCAGCATTTATGACAATTCAAAGTTGATGCCCATTGAAGCCCATTTCAACACGATGAGTGTTTATATGGGGTTGAAAGGCGCTTCAAGCTCTTTTCAATTTCTAAAGTTATAAATATCAGTGCTTCTGCAGTCAGAATGTCAGAAACACAGATTAGCCACATGAAGATGAGAATGTTTCGTACGTTTCACCCTCTAAAACCCATTTGTTTACATTGTTGTATTTGTAATTTCTTCCCGCTTCGATGAATAGATGTGAATTGCAACAACAATTTAACCAGGTGTGTGAGATCCCTTCTGTCTATGTGTAAGGTTTTTATACACACATTCTCATTTTTTATCTGCAATCTGACAGTTCAAGCTTGTAGGCAAATTAAAATGGCTGCCGGGGATTCTCATCTTCATGTGGCTAATCTGTGGTCTGGTCAGAAAGCTGTACAGCTTCATTGGGCACGTTCGGATAACTATCTTAAGCTATGCGGATAGGTTTGTGTTGTTGTAATCCCTTGTTGAAAAATATCTGATGTCAGCTGATGCAACAAAAACTCAAGCAATCTGAAAATTTTTGGGATAGGTGGATAGCCTATCGGATAGTTGCCCGAATGCGGCCATTGTGGACACGTAAAAAAAGAACGTACGACACTTTTTGACAACTCGTCTTAACATTTTCTAATTTACCTAGTTTTTGTTTGAAAACTTCGTCAAAAAATTTTTTAGAATTTTTTAGAATTTTTTTCTCTCCACAACTAATTTACAACAAAAAAGCTACAATTAATGCCATCTTTAGATTTTCCAATTTGCTTTTCTAATGCCTGGACTCAGAGTGTCAAGTTAGCACTACCTACCTAGTTTTTGTTTGAAAACTTCGTCAAAAAAATTTTTAGAATTTTTTTCTCTCCACAACTAATTTACAACAAAAAAGCTACAATTAATGCCATCTTTAGATTTTCCAATTTGCTTTTCTAATGCCTGGACTCAGAGTGTCAAGTTAGCACTACCTACCTAGTTTTTGTTTGAAAACTTCGTCAAAAAAATTTTTAGATTTTTTTCTCTCCACAACTAATTTACAACAAAAAAGCTACAATTAATCCCATCTTTAGATTTTCCAATTTGCTTTTCTAATGCCTGGACTCAGAGTGTCAAGTTAGCACTACCTACCTAGTTTTTGTTTGAAAACTTCGTCAAAAAAAATTTTAGAATTTTTTTCTCTCCACAACTAATTTACAACAAAAAAGCTACAATTAATGCCATCTTTAGATTTTCCAATTTGCTTTTCTAATGCCTGGACTCAGAGTGTCAAGTTAGCACTACCTACCTAGTTTTTGTTTGAAAACTTCGTCAAAAAAATTTTTAGAATTTTTTTCTCTCCACAACTAATTTACAACAAAAAAGCTACAATTAATGCCATCTTTAGATTTTCCAATTTGCGTTTCTAATGCCTGGACTGAGAGTGTCAAGTTAGCACTACCTACCTAGTTTTTGTTTGAAAACTTCGTCAAAAAAATTTTTTGAATTTTTTTCTCTCCACAACTAATTTACAACAGAAAAGCTACAATTAATGCCCTCTTTAGATTTTCCAATTTGCTTTTCTAATGCCTGGACTGAGAGTGTCAAGTTAGCACTACCTACCTAGTTTTTGTTTGAAAACTTCGTCAAAAAAATTTTTAGAATTTTTTTCTCTCAACAACTAATTTACTACAAAAAAGCTACAATTAATTGTGTACTTTGTTTTTTAAATTTCCTAAAGTGTAGTGCTAACTTGATATCAAGTTAGCACCACATACCATGTTTTTTTTAATACAAGGATTCTTATGGCAAAAAAATTTTTAGAATTTTTTTCTTTCCACAACAAATTTACAACAAAAAAACTACAATTAACTGTGTTATTAGTTTTTTTATTTTCTGAAAGTGTAATGCTAACTTGATATCAAGTTAGCACTACATACCATTTTTTTATTAAATAGTAGAGCTACAAATTTTTTTTTTCCACAACTATTTTACTACAAAAAAGCTACAATTAACTGTGTACTTAGTTTATTTAATTTCTAAAAGTGTAGTGCTAACTTGACACACGTAAAAATCTTAAACCTATTTTATACTTTATTTTTTAAATACTTTCAGCAAGAAGAAAGCAATTTGACTCCCACGGCTGATGATGGCTCATTTCAATTCATTCCAAATTCAGCACAGATTCCCGACGGATCATATAATTTTTAACCTTTTAACAAAATTCATTCAAAATTCTCTCCAACAGAATTGCGAGGATATTCAGAAAAAGAATAAAAAACACAACACAACAACAAGAAAACACAGAGATATATGTTATATATATAAGTTATAACTAAAGAAAAGATTAAAAGAATTTTTTAATCAAGGGAAATGAAATCACATTCATATTCGATACCAAATATTCATGTGATACCATTTCCTCTTGCCGTCATTAATTTAATATTTTAAGATAACGAACAAAGAAACGAAATGCTGACGAAGAATGAAATATGAAGAACAATGTCTATCTGAGTTAGCATAAGTTAGTTCTTAAGCAATAATAAAGATCAGGAATCAAGAGCTCCGCTCTTGATATTCCTTTTTTAAAAAGATTCTTATTTAAAGTGCATTTATAATTGGCGCAGTCGGTAGGATTGTCAGTCAGAATATAAACGTAAATTATACTAGACATGATAATCCAGTAATGCAAACCTACAATCCGTTGTTTTACTCTAGTAATTAAAATCTAAGTAATTCGCGATTGATTAAAACAAAAAACATTCGAATAAATAAAATTTCAATGCAAACCGTTGCTTTACTCTAGTAATTAAAACCTAAGTAATTCGCGATTTTTAAACAAAAGTACTCGAACAAATAAAATTTCAGTGCGACCAAATCAAATTAAAAATAAAAAAATCATTTAGTGCTCAAATACAGTTAATTTAGTGACTCATTCTCATGGAAAGAGTAATGTCACGAAACATATAGAAGAAAATTAACAACCCGATCAAAAACTCGATCCTGAAAAAGTTCACCAAGAAGAAAACCAAACCATATCCTAGATACACAGACGAAGAAGAAGATCCATCAGATCCAGAACATTATAATAGGATTGGTAATAATAGTGAACATTATAACAAAATTGGTAATAATAGTGAACATTATAACAAAATTGGTAATAATAGTTAAGAATCAATAAAACTTGTAAACATGACACTAACTTTGACACTTGATCCCCTCAAATATATTGAGAAATTACAACCTTTTGACGGACGAAGAGAAGACCTGTACACATTTTTAACTAACGTAGACGGAATAATTCCGACACTAAACAAATATGATGCCGCGTCACAAATTATGTGCATCAATATACTAAAGTCGAAACTAATAGGTAAGGCAAAAAGGTGTATCGAAATACACTCTCACTTAGAATTATGGAGTTCTATCAAAGAACTGCTTATTACAAATTTTGGAGGTTTTGAATCTTCATTACAATTATATGACAAATTACGACAGACAACATACAAAGGAAACGCAATTCAATTCTATAACGATATACAAAAAAACCTGTGTGAACTTAACCAAAAGACAGTTGAAGAACAAAGACCTAACGAAATCACTAACAATAACGCGACTGCCTTAAGCATTTTTAAAGAAAAATTGCCTGTACACATGCGAACCGTGTTATTCGCTTTAAAACCAGCAAACCTACAAGAAGCCCTTCATGAGCTTACTCAAGCCGGGTTTGTTAGTGAAAGTAGAACTGAGGAAACAGTTAAAAAATTATATGAAAATCCCAAACCACAAAACAAACATAATAATAATTTTCCCCAAAGACAAAACAATTACCAAAATCAAAATTTCCACCCTAAAAACCCCACATATAAATATAAGACCACCTTTCAACCATAATCCTAATCCCAATTACAAGGGAAACAATTATAATCCAAACTATAAACCCCACAGTAGACAATACAAACCCATGGAAGTAGACCCAACTTCCAGTCAACTTAAGAAAACCCAAGTAAACCATAGTGAGGAAAATAAGCCGGATTTTCCGAAGCCAGCCTCGGAAACATCCAATTCAACAAAGGAAACTTGCCCTTTGTTAAATTAGAAAAAAATAACCATATTTTAAGATTATTAGTAGACACCGGAGCAACTAATAGTTTACTAAACCCAATAAAAGCTCCAAAAGATTTAATTAAACAATTAAAACAACCATTAGAAACAAAAACGGTGGGCAACCCAATTTACATTACTGAAGAACTAGTGATACCAAAAGAACGATTCATAATACCGGTTAATGAAGACTGTGTATTCCAGCTGTTTAATTTCAAAGAAAATTTCGATGGATTGATAGGAAATAATATTCTACGTCCTAACAATGCTTCGATAGACTTCAAAACTAGAATAGTAAGAATAAACAATCAAGAAATTCCTTTGTTTTTCTCGAGAGAAGAAGAACAGGAATATCAAAAAGTAATAAACTCCCTACAGAATTTGGAACCTCAAAGTATCGAACACATCGAAAATTTGGATGACAAACGTCTCGAACATTTGAATACTGAAGAAAGAAGAGAGCTTACAAAATTACTAAAAAAAACATAAAGAAGTCTTTTATGAAAAGGGAAATGATTTAAGTTTCACTAGCCATGTAAAACATCAAATTCCAACAATAAACGAGGAACCTATATTTACGCGTATTTATAGATATCCTGAAATTCATAAAAAGGAAGTCAACAAACAAATTGACGGCTTACTCGAACAAGGAATAATACAGCCGAGTACCTCACCATACAATGCCCCTATTTGGATAGTTCCAAAGTAGGAAGATAAAGACGGCAAGAAAGAATGGAGAATGATAATAGACTACAGAAAACTGAACAATATAACTAAGGAGAATAAATTTCCTATCCCTCTTATTGACGATATCCTTGACAAACTAGGAAAAGCCAACTATTTTAGTACATTAGACTTGACAAAAGGCTTCCACCAAATTGAAGTAGATATCAAAGACAGAGAAAAAACTGCTTTCTCTACTTTATCAGGACATTACGAATGGCTTCGTATGCCATTCGGATTAAAAAATGCTCCTGCAACATTTCAAAGGATGATGAACGAAGTCCTTAAGGATCTCGTTGGAAAAATTTGTTACGTTTACTTAGACGATATAATCGTTTTTTCCACATTAAAAAAAATATTCAATCAATTAGAAAAAGTAAATCTGAAAGTTTCATCAAACAAATGTGATTTTATGAAAAAAGAATCCGAATTTCTTGGTCATATCATAACCAAAGATGGTATCAAACCAAACCCCAGTAAAATTATTGCCATCCAAAAATTCCCAATTCCTAAAACAATAAAGGAAATCTAATCCTTCCTAGGCCTATCTGGATACTATCGTAAATTTATCCTAGATTATGCCAAAATCATAAAACCCATGACAACCTTCCTGAAAAAAGATAAAAAAATAAATATTGAAGACAAAGATTATAAAGAAGCTTTTGAAAAACTCAAATTAGTCATGTCAGACGATTTAATGAACAGACACCCAGACTTCTCAAAAGAATTTCTGCTAACCACAGACGCTTCAAGCTTTGCGATAGGAGCCGTCTTAAGCCAGTCACACGGACCATTATGTTTCACATCCCGAACCCTCAATCAACACGAATGTAACTATTCAACTATAGAGAAGGAACTGTTAGCTATTGTTTGGGCAACTAAACAATTTCGCCATTACCTTTACGGTAGAAGGTTCAAAATTCTCACGGATCATAGACCACTAGTTTGGTTACAGAATCTTAAAGAACCAAATTCCAAATTGCAACGTTGGAAAATCAAATTAGAAGAATTTGATTTCAAAATTGAATATATTCAAGGGAAAGAAAATAAAGCAGCCGATGCTTTATCCCGAATCAAAATCGAAGAAATTAATATATTAGAACTCGTATCTACAAAACATTCAAATGACTCTGACAGTAGTAATTTAATATACATAACAGAAAAACCACTAAATACTTTCATGAGACAAATAATTATAGAACTTAGTGAAAAAGACAACACTGAAATAACATTCCCATTTCATAAGAGAAGAATTAAAATATCAAGAACAAAATTCAATAACAAAGAATAATCGAAAAAATGGATGACGTAATCATGACCAGTAGGACAGGAATGTTAACTCAAGACATACTGACTATACAAGAAATTTTTGAATACAATATTAATATAGAAAAATTAAAAGAAATAAAATTAACTCTTGCCACATATAATGAAAACTTGTTAATTATATTAAATATTCCAAAATTCAGTCAGAAATTATATAACAAAATTAATGTACAAACATTTCCAATAAAAAATAAAATCATAACAATACCCAATGAAAATGTTTTAGAATATAATAAAAATGTTTTTGAAATAACTAAGGAAGAAATAAATTTAAAAGAAATACAAGATGAATGCATCAAAAATCTATTTAAAGAAAATAAATTATTAAATTGTAAAACACAACCTTTGTATCAAAAGAATGTAATAATAAACAAAGGTCAATACATTATATTAAAGAACCTTGAGAAACAAAGAATAAATCAAACTTGTAATAATCTAGAATATACATTAAAAGGTAATTATATATTAGAAATAAAAGATTGCACAATTGAAATAAATAATAAAATATATAACAGAAAAATATACCAAGATGACCTCAAACTAATACCAATATTAAATAATAACTTTTCTCAAGAATATGAACAAGAACTAAAATTCAAATCAATTGTGAATCTTGATGTACTACTAGAAGTAAAAATACCCAAAAAACATGTTACATATGGAATAACTACAATTATCATTGTAATAATAGTTGTAATAATATTCATATTCTATTTTAAAAAAAGATCAAAAAATACCATAACCAATGTAAATCTTCCAAAAGTCGAATTTCAACCATTAGAAGATTCTAAGGAGGGAGGAGTTATAACTACAGAAAAGATTAAAAGAATTTTTTAATCAAAGGAAATGAAATCACATTCATATTCGATACCAAATATTCATGTGATACCATTTCCTCTTGCCGTCATTAATTTAATATTTTAAGATAACGAACAAAGAAACGAAATGCTGACTAAGACTTGTGCAAAGAATGAAATATGAAGAACACTGTCTATCTGAGTTAGCATAAGTTAGTTCTTAAGCAACATCGATATAATAAAGATCAGGAATCAAGAGCTCCGCTCTTGATATTCCTTTTTTAAAAAGATTCTTATTTAAAGTGCATTTATAATTTATATATAAAATATTGAATATTAAAATCAGAAACAGAAACCGTGAAACAAAATTATAATAATTAGCTATAACTGAAAAAATTCTTATTTAGATAAACAAAAAAAATTTTTTGTCCATTGGATTAATACCTATTTATAAAATTAGGAATAAATATAATTTACTAACAAAAATTACAAACAAATAAAGGATTACTACGAATCATGCGTCTCTATCTCTCACTCTTATTATTAATGATTGAAATTATTGTTTCGGAAGGCGTATAAATTGTGAAAAAAAAATTAATTAATTTGATAATTTAATTTTAAATTAATTTAATTTGATGAAATAACTCATTTTAGGTTGAAAACTAAATAATCGAACAAACATCAAACTGTGACCTTCAACTATAACAGATGCACTGATCTCTATAATACAGTGGATAGCGTATGCACACAAAAAAGTTGAATCGATTTGAATATTGTTATATTATTAAGCTGACCACTTTTTGTATAACAGTATAACATATAAATTAGAATAAATGACAGATGACATTAATCATAATCTTTTTTTGCGACTTGAGATGTGAGAAAAATTCTGGTGTAGGTGCAAGTATTTATTTATTATTATTTTCTTTAACTTAACATTTTATGACTCATCATTTGTGTGTTTTAATTTCAGGTAAAGAAGATTCTCTACAGTTTCAGAGCAAAATTTAATCCCAAGTTCTAGAGGAAGTGGCCGAAGAACTCATCCAAGTCAACTCTGCGTCTATTTTATTTGCAATTTACAAAGCAATGCCTGTTGTCTGCCAACGAGACCCAGTATAGCATCGTTAGTCCTCCAGGCAAGGGCAAGCCAAGGTAATGCACTCACATCGCTGGCGTACGAACTCAGTGATCAAAATAGATATATTTGGTATTGGCAAACGCAGGACTATAACCGGCTGAAATTGGTGTTGTTCCTAGGAATGCATTGGGAATGTAGAAGTCTTCAAAGAATGCATGCTACCCAAAAAGACGGTCCATTTACACTGTAAGTTAATTTTTTTTTAATAAATTATATTCATTCACAAAATGGGGTAAATTGAAATGACTTCTTTGTTTGGTTTTAGTGCCTGGCTTAAATAGTTTGTAAGAAACTCGGCATTGCTTCAGCTGTAATTGGATTTGATTTTCATCAAGGCTCTTGTCATTCGCATTACGATGGTTTTGTTGTTTGTGAAGAATTCACTGAACTGTTATAGATGCTTGGAACAAAGGCCAGGAGAAATATGGAATTCGTGTTTATACAAATTGGAAGAAACTAATTAAAGGTAAAGATAAATTATGTTTTTTCCGTTTTAAGTATCATAAACTGTATTAATTGATTTATTTTGGTATGTTTTGTACTTTCTAAAAAAAAAGTTTTATTATTCAATTTAGATCACTTTCGATCCAGAAAATGTTTTTGCTCATTAAATAATGTTATTTGTTTTCTTTTGAAAACCAAATAATGCAAGTTTTTCGTTCATCAGAAAAGTATTCCTTCGAGATCAACAGTTTTTACACAGAAGTTTAAGTTGGTTTCGTAGTGAGAGCGGTAATACAATTTGGTTTTGTTTAGTTAATATCGAGTTTTTGATACAAATTTATTTCTAGTTTGATGGGATTGAAGCCACTTTTGCGATTAAAGACAGCTGATGGCTTGGCATTTGAACGAAATGAGCATAGAAGTAGCTGTAGAAGAGAACATTCTCGCAGCATCGGTGTTGGAGTACAAAATATTCCCTAACCGATTTATGAAGAAATGTGTCATCAAACCCAAAATGGTAAGTTTGAAAAGAATTTTTCTATTGAAAAATTTAGTAAATCATCTATTAATTGCAGAAGTACAAATTAATATTTAGGCAACATTGGAGAAAGCACAAGTTTCAAACAGCATAATCTTCTCGCAGACTCCCGACGATCTAACAGAACCGGTTTTTAAGTCCATACTGCATCAGTATGATTCGATCGGTTTGTCGGATAATTTCATTCAAAACAAGGGTTGCAAACAGCTGGCAAAATCCCTCAATGGAATTGTATTAAAAGTGAGAGTCTGTATAGTTTAATTTCATCAAATGCATGGTTAGATTAGAAGATGTATAGAGGTACTAAGTTTGAGCTATAATCCATTGGGGAACAAGAGTATTCGGTCGTTGGACAAATTAACAAAAGGATGTATATATTTAAGTCATTTTGTCGAATTGTGGTATCATAAACTTCTTTGAATTCGATTTGAAATTCTTTAACTGACTGAGTTTGAGGCGAGTTTCAATTCTCTCACACTGGAGTGCTTTAGGAAGCTGTTGACCTTGTTAAATAGCAGTCGGTTGCAGAATTTGAATTTAAGTTATTGTGTGGAATCGGATAGGAACAGCGCAGCACGAATAGCAGAGTTCTTTGAGAGTGCAACGTGTCAGAAGTTCAAGAAGCTTGAACTAGCAGGACGTTACCTAACCGGTGGAAATGTGTAGAAATTCGTGCAGTCTTAACAAAGCGTTAAATTTAGCAGAGAACAAACAAAGTGTTAAATTTAGCAGAGAACCCCTCGTTATCTCGTTTTGCTCGACAGTATGCGCTAGCCGAACTGAGCTGTCTTTGCAAGTTGATTATTGCCAACTGCTCTAAGATCAACGATGTTCAAAAACTTGATACCTGTTCAGAATCTAAGCTTCAGCCGAATTTTATTTCAAATGCAGAAATAAATCGATAGAGGAATGTTTGGGATGAACGATGGAGAGATAGGGGTAAGATAAAGATATTTGAGACACATTTTGTTTACTTGGTCAATGATCAAGATTTATTATGCTATTCTCGGAACAGTAATAGTTCATTTATTATTTTATAAAATGTTTTAAAAATATTTTCCAAAATATATAAATTCATCCGAAACATATGGAATTTCACAGAGATCTCGGTTCTTCAGTTCTCTCATGGGTTAAACTCACGTTTAATTGCAGCCAAAAGCTGTTCCCTTACGTCAAGATGCACTTTCAAAGTTCGCCAATAGAGACATAGTAATTTGGATGGAAAGAAGTAAAAAAGGATAGGTATGTAAAATGTTTAACACCTTGGGTGTGTTATTTCTCTCGTGGTCGTGGTGTGTTACGAGTTGTATGATGTATTTTCATTTCATACTGTCAGTAACGTTTCAGATGTAACAGTTTATTGGAAACATTTTAGTTTGAAAGATACGGAATTTTGTTTTTGAAATTTAGAAATTAGAATTTTACAAGTCCTTATAATATAAATTATATATACTTCTGAAAAACATCAGTCAAGTAGAAGACTTAGCACTGTTTAGTTGGACTTGTTGAATTATTGATTCAAAATAGCTTTTAACGGCCTTTAGTCCAGTTCGGTTCAACTTACAGTCAAATAATTCATTTAAGTTGAACTGAACTAAATAAAAATTGCGTATTGACGAGGCCCTCACTAGTCAACTAATGAGTCGAAGCGAGATCGCCGGGACAAAACGCCAATTTGTATGGACTAAACGCCGTTAAAAGCTATTTTGAATCAATTTTACAAGTCACGAGTCGTTGATTTTGCAAGAAATGTATTAACAACTAATAGTACAAAATTTAAAGAGAAAAATTGCCGTTTAGATTAATTAGATACAATTTTGAATAATTCAGTAGGTATACTTTTTTTGGGTTTACAAAATTTTGTATTCAACACTGTTATAACATATTTAAAAAACAAAATAAAATAATAGATTTTAAGCTTTATGGCATAATACCGCGTTAGCGCTGCAGTTGTTTTTTATAACTTTTATAATTTTCCTGAACATGCCTAATTATACACATTTGTACAGCAAGCATTTTGTTTTTTTCGCTATCGAGAAAGTTTCACTTACTTCGAGTTCAAGTGCAAAAAAACAACAATGCAATTTATTTATAGCTAATTCTGTATTGATTTCCAAATCAACGAGCTCTTTTGTTTCATAAGTGAAAATCTTTCTGACAAACATTAAAATATTTTTAAATTCGTGTGCAAAGAAAGCGATGCTTAGTTCAGGAAACGAAAGGACAAACCAGATAAAGAACATACGTTTTGCCAACTAAATTGCAACTTTTGCAGATTTCTTAGTTTTCATTCATCATGTTTTTTTGAAAATTAAGTAGTTTCTATTTTGGTTAAAATAGTTTCTCTGAATAAATTCTTCTTCCAAAAAAGGAACTGAGCAATACTTACCCTTATTGCTTGCGGCGAATACCTCAAGCCACTTTACAGGCAACGAAATTTGATTATATTTTTTAAACGTTGTACCTAGTACTTTGTATGAAGTTTTCAAATTTTCTCAGAAATGGGTTTTCTTCGTATCTCAAATTTCACATACGAGCTTTTAATTCTCAGCCTCTTCCATTAGGAGATATTTGGTGGAACAGATGAAATGGAAAACGAAGATTGACAAAATATAATATTTTTGAATTTTATTTTATTCACCTAAAAATAAAATCGCAAAATACTAACAAATATACATTTTGAATTTTTGCCTACATTAACTCCTTTATGAGTGGAAAATGGAATGTTTTCGATTATTAATATCTTCTATAAATTGTTGTCCTTCCAAAATAAAAAAAAATTCAGTCAATGTACAGATAAATCAAACCAATAAATGTCAAATATATTACATTTATGACCTGTGGCCCCAAAACTTCAAAGACGATATTAAAATATTAACATAGCGATACTAACCTCGCACCTGATTTATTTTGAAAATATATAATGTATGTTTATCATTGCATTCTTCTTATTCTTATAGTAATGTCCAGCATTCTCAAATGGATTCAACATCGGCAACATAAAACTGGGTAAAGACATCACATTACCAATTTCAAATACAAAGTCAAAATCAAGTTGGGAAGTCTTTAATCCCTTAGCATCCGTCTCAAAAAAAAAATGATCAAATCGAGCAAATCGAAAAAATCGAACAAATACAATTGATACGAAAAGTGTATCATAATTCATAGATAATCATACCTACACATTTACTTGGAAGTAACCATCTTACATAGGTAGCTTGAGGAATTTTACTCTATTCTGGTGGGTTTCAAAAATTTTAGCACAAAGTCAATGCAAGGTAAATTATTTAAAAATATATGTGTGCAATCTTTAAATGCTTACTTTTTAGGGCACAATCAATTTTAAAAATGTTGACAAGTATACATACCTGTCTCTAACCACAGAACAGGACCACACAATAATTCTCTTAACTTGGCTTTGTCGGCAAATTATAACACCTACAGTGCTGGTATGATGTGGGCTATGTGTTTCGCTGATGGAACAAACGATTTAAATAAAATGAATCCTGTGGCAAGTGCAATTTCATCTAATAATGGGTGATTTTTAAGCTGGTTTGGTTTTGGCAACACTGGTTTTGACAGCTGACGTGTGTTTAGTACCTTGTGTCACTGTCAAACAGCTTCAGTTTGGTTTGCAATTTAACCATGGATCGTCTTACAAATGAACAACGCTTGCAAATTATTGAATTTTACTATCAAAATTCGTGCTCGGTTCGAAATGTTAATCGCGCGCTGCTTCTGTTCAGCGATGAGGCTCATTTTTGGTTGAATGGGTACGTAAATAAGCAAAATTGCCGCATTTGGAGTGAAGATCAGCCAGAAGCATTGCAACAGCTACCAATGCATCCCGAAAAAGCCACTGTTTGGTGCGGTTTATGGGCCGGCGGCATTATTGGGCCTATTTCTTCAAAGATGATGCGAATCGCAGCGTTACTGTCAATGGTGAACGCTACCGAGCGATGATAACAAATTTTTTTTGCCCGAAATGGAAGTTCTTGACTTGCATGATATGTGGTTTCAACAAGACGGTGCCACATGCCACACAGCACGCGAAACAATGGCGCAATTGCGAGGCGAGTTTGGTGAACAGTTAATTTCACGTTTCGGGCCGGTCAATTGGCCGCCTAGATCGTGCGATTTGACACCATTAGATTATTTTTTGTGGGGGTATGTCAAGGCTAATGTCTATAGGACAAGCCCGCTTCGATTGACGCACTGGAAGCCAACATCCATGCATTCATTCGTGAGATACCGGCCGATATGTGTGAAAGAGTATGCCAAAATTGGACTCAGCGGATGGGCTACCTGAGACGCAGCCGCGGTCAACATTTGCATGAAATTATCTTTAAACATTAAATTGCAAGGTTCAAACTATCGATTCAAATAAATATTTCATTCATTTTTTCGAATTTTTTGTGTTTTTTTTTTAAAAAAGTTCTAAACCTCTTAAAAAATCACCCGTTAGTATAAAAGTTCAATGCTATTTTGGAGGGATACAACTTTACATGCTGTAAAATTGAAAACCATAATTGTCCTGCATTGATACCGAATAAACAATAACCATATCCATATTTTTTGGTAAGAAAATATTAGTTTGAAAGTTTTTTACACAATGTCTTATGTTCGTACTAGCTATTACACACATTAATATTTGAGCTGGTTCGTAAAGTTTCATCAGATTTTAAAATTGACCTTGATCCACCTGAATTACCACAAATAATTACATTTCGCTAGCGTACTTTTGACCCTACCCGAATATGTATGGTTCGGATATCTAATCAGAACTTTACTCAGACATTGTGAATGAAGCCCTAAGTATTACTAGAGCTTTAAATATCGCACATCTTATTTAATTATAGGCATACAAACGTTTAAAAAATTAAATAGTACATCTAATGATACTGCAAGTGAAATAACTTTTCAACTTGGAGACCTGAGCAGTTATTCGAACTACAGAGTTTATGTTACTACACACAGTTAAAAGTTTAGGACCGAGTAATGGCGTACACTTCAAAACATTGATCGGAAGTAAGTTATATTGCATTTTCAGGAGAGCTCCCTATTACACGGATATTTAAAAACACGGATACACGTGTTCTTATAAGATCCTGATTTGAATCCATGTATTTCATGTATCCGTGCTTCCGCAGATCCGTGTTTTTTTTGTTTTGTTCTAAAACATTTTTAGCGGGCAATTTTCCACTTCTAATTTTCTGTCGGGGGAATCGGAAAGAATATATTGTCATACATAGCATTAATTCGTGACGCGTTGCTGTGATTTTGATATTTCATTTTCAACGCATTTTAATAAAAAATACATTTCGCAAAAATCGGAAAAAATTATTCCGATCGGATACGATGATAGGGCAGAATATTTTCACACTCTTATGTTTATTTTTTCGTTTATGATTTCATTGTGTCATTTTTGTACGGGATTTTTCGTTTCGGATCAGCTGCGTACTAGGCTTTAACAAACAGGAATTTTTGACAATTTGTGCAAATTCGTAAGAAATTTCACGTTATTAAACAGACGATTAAACAGATAATGGTTATACGACATTTGGCATTCTATTTTCATGGGCTTTTTGATCATTCGCGTGAATACAACGAAGATAACGTTTATATTTAAAACTTAGGCCCATTTGCTGAAACGAAACTTAAATATTTAAGTTAAACATAAGCGCCTATGATTTACTTTTTCCTCAGCGTAAAATGTCACATAAGCTCTTATGTTGAACTTAAATAATTAAGTCTTGTTTCAGCAAACGGCTCTTAATGTCTCATGTTTTACTAAACATGGTACAATTTGAGTTCTAATGGATCAGTGAATAAAGATAATATTCTTTAACAAATTACCTACAGTCCTACAGTATTAATTTAAATATAATTTATTTGCATGACAATTTCTAGAAATTAATCTCAGAAAATTCATTTAAACTCATTTTAAGTTTAGCAACAGCTTGAGAGTCACAATGACCAACGGACCCATAAGTTTCTAATAACTTTCGGGAAAAAACCTTTTATTTTGCACACACCAGAATGTTTATGTTGACTTACCACTGAATTATAAAAAAAACCGTCAAACGAGATAAATTGCTTTTCATTTAAAAGGTAATTTATTAAGCTTTTATTTATCATTTTTGAAACAAATAGGTTTTACAATTTTTTCTTTTTCAGACATGAAGAACGGGCTTGTCATCAATCAACTATTTAATAATTACTTACAACAGGCACTGTAAACTTTCAATAACATTTCAAAAGCAATAAATTATAAAAATTGTTTTATTTTCGAAAAAAATAAATCTTTTCATTTCTCATATTTTTATTAGAGAACTAAAATCAAAATTCAATATTAGATATTTTCATACAAAGAAATAAAATAAAAAGATCAAACAAGCATTCAACAATACGTAATCACAAAAATTAAAACCCAGTTTTACATATTTGTAGAAAATCTAAACCAATAAATAAAATATAAAAATCAGAAAATACGTTTTACAAAAAAGAAAACAATTATTGTTAAAGAAGGTGTTCCCGGACTAGGCGAGACCCAGAAATTATAATAAAGATGCTTAGATGAAGCTGATGCAGATTTGTGTGAACGTTACAAATTATATTTTTAATTATTTTTAATGAAGTTATACAATTGAATATTTTCTTTATAATGATAAATATTTTCTGAGAAAACAACAATTATATCTTTGTTGCCTATGTTTTGTTTTTTATATATATTTTTTTATAAGTTTATTAATTAAGTATTTATGTTGAGAGTCAACAGAAGGTATGGTTTATTTTAAAACATATTGCCACAAAGCTCAACAATAAGTAATCACATGAATTAAGACCCAGTTTTTATTTTAAGGACAAACGCAAAATCAATAAATAAAATATAAAAATCACAAAATAAGTTTTACATACAATGCAAAAGATAGCAATTGTTATTAAAGCGGGTATTATAGGAATAATTTTGTATAAAACATTTTGCCACAATCCTATAAGAACAATAACCACATAAAAATAAAAATGGATATTTACATAGTACATACACATAGTCACATAAACAACAAATATACAAGTAATTCAAAATATGATATGTATACACAAAAAAGAAACAGTTTCAAATATTAGTAAATACATAATGTACTTGAAATGCAAAAATAATTTAAGAATGCAAAATACATAATATTGTTAATATTAAAAAACAATAAAATTTTAACATACAAAAGAGTATTAGAACCCAAAATATACATGTGTTAGTAAAAGAGATTATATAATTAATATATTCAGTTATAATTATGTATATTACAAAAGAGAAATGATTAAATGAAAATAATAACATACAAATGATGAGTGTTTTTATATAAAGTTAATTTTTTGAAAAAAGAATACGCTTAAATTTGTAATTTCGAATCATTGTGTGAATAATTAAGGAGAGCAATAAAATTCAACTGGAAATGGTTGGAATGATAATTAAATATTATGATCTAGCTACCAAAATTACTAATACTAATTCAAAGGTTGCTAGCCCTTCATCATCACAAGAAACTTCTTGGTACCAAAATGTGGTATACTCTTATTGCATGAAAGCCACCTGGAATTCAGGATCAATCTATAGGTGGTTCAACATTTGTTTTCTTTTTTCAAGTTTTATTCTTCTCTTTTATTTTTGATGTGCTCTTCCCATATGAGCTTTACATTCAAAGTCATTTCAAGGTGTTTGGCAGTATAGAGGTCTTCCAAGATTTGTCTTGGTCTTTTCTCCTTCTAATTTGACATCTAAAAACAACAACAAAAAAAGTCCCTGGTTGGAAAATATTTACATGCTCTTGGCAGTGTTAAAAATCCGGTCATTTGATTATTTTTTGTATTTGGAACTGAAAACTTAAATTTGCGATCGAATTACGTATAATTAGTGTTTAAACATTTTAGTGAACATTTTTTTCAAGTGTTTGATACAAAAAACTAATTTTATTACATATTAATCACTATTATTATACACACGACTTTTTTGGCTCGCCTTCGTGCCTTCGGAATTTGGTTTTGTTTTCCAACCAGGGAGTGCTGTCAGATTGTTTTTTTAATTTCACATTGACACTTCTGACATTGGGTGGCAGAGATCCATTGGCGTAAGGTACAGCTTAACTGTTGACATAAATTGGAACATTGTTTTATTTGTTTTGTTTGGTGTATATGAGTTGATTTTGTCTCATTGATTTTGATACGCAATTGTTGCGTCCAATCTCTTTTTTATCGACTGCATTTTGCATTGATTTTGATACGCAATTGTTGCGTCCAATCTCTTTTTTATCGACTGCATTTTGCATTTGGATGCTTCCTTCACAACGCGTTTATCAGGCACAAATGCGGCCATGATAGCATTGTTGTCCACTGGAATATCACTGGGTTTTCCAATAAGAGGTGTTATTTTGAATAGCCCGCTATTTCGGTAGCTGTCACTTTTGAAGCTGTCATTTTTTGACATTTGACAAGTAGAAACCACGCCAACGATACACGCTTCAACAACGCATTGAAATTATTAAAATTCACTATAAAAATGGTGAAAATTTGGCAGAGACGGTTCGTAAAACTAAAACATTTTTGGGTCGTCGTGAAGCACCTTGTCGGACCGCAATACATAAATTGGTGGACAAATTCGAGCTGTTGGGACAAGTTAGTGATGTGAAGAATAAAACCCGTGCACGTCGCTCAAGAACAACTGAGAATATTGCTGTTGTAGCCCAAAGTGTTGAAGAAAACCCAGGTTTGTCAATTCCTGGTCGTTCTTTGGAATTAGGCATTCCACAAACGTCATTACACCGTATTTTGCATAAAGACTTGGGTCTTAAGGCTTATAAAGTTCAGTTAACACAAGAACTCAAGCCGGCTGATCATCAACAACGTCGTGTCTTTGCTGATTGGGTCCTTGAAATGCATGAAAATGATCCGGAATTTCATCGAAAAATCATCTTGACTGATGAGGCCCATTTCCACCTCGGAGGCTACGTCAACAAGCAAAACTGTCGCATCTGGGGCTCGGAAAACCCAAGAGTTATTGTTGAAAAGCCTCTCCATCCTCAACGCGTGACTGTTTGGTGCGGTTTATGGTCCGGCGGGGTCATTGGACCTTACTTTTCTGAAAATGAGGCTGGAGCAACAGTTACGGTCAATGGATTGCGCTATCGAGAGATGATTAATAATTTTTTATGGCCGGAATTGGATGGTATTGATCTGGAAAACGTTTACTTTCAACAAGACGGCGCTACGTGCCACACAAGCAATGAAACCATCGATCTTTTACGGGAAAAGTTTCCGGACCGTGTTATCTCTCGAAGAGGTGATCACAATTGGCCACCGAGATCTTGTGATTTAACACCTTGCGACTTCTTCCTTTGGGGCCACGTGAAAGATAAGGTCTACGCCAACAGCCCAGCGTCGATTCAAGACCTCTAAGATGGAATTCGTGAGGCTATCGAGGACATAGGGCAGCCACTTTGCGATTTGGTTATGGAAAATTTCATGAAAAGGATATGGTCCTGTAAGCGTGGTCTTGGCAGCCATTTGGCTGATGTTGTGTTCCATTATTAACGGCATACCTTCCTCTTTATAATGAAATAAACATCCGATCATTTATCTCAAAAATGCCATTTTTCTCTGAATATCAAAATAACACCTCTTATTGGAAAAACCCTTGATATAACAAATACAAGGTTAGTCCTTCATTGTGGTACACTAGCTTCAATTTTTTCAAGTTCTGAATACTCTTGCTCGTACCGTACTCTTAAGAGTCGGTCTTTATGATTTCAGTTTTTCGTAGGACTGCCTGGGTAGATTCCAATGCAGTTTGTACTCAAGTCCCAAATGTCAAACCTTGTCAATGGCTTCAGCAACATCTTAATATAGATTCAAACATACTTGTTTTTCTCAAATGCTTTTTCAACAACATCCGTAAAAAGACACTTTATATCGTGAAAACCAAACTGCTGGTTTGGGATCAGTTTCCTTTTTGCCGTAATTTGTGTAAGTGTTAAAAATAACCAACATTTAAGTAACCGAATACAATTTGTTTAAACAAAAACGATTCGAAAGTTGGAGACATTATTGTCTTTTCCAAATAATTTGGCGGTTTAAATGGTTCCGAACTTTTTCACCAATAGTAGCTTCTGAAGCCAATTTAGTTGCTGAATACAACCGCAGCTTAATGTATGCACACACAATTTTTTTTATCAGAACATAGACGTGACTTGGTTCTTCTACTGCGTTTTCAAAAAGGTGATCATTTAAACTTCGGAAAAGATTGCAACGTGGTTGAAACAAATCTGCCATAACTTTCGAGCACATAACAGCTGGAAAGTTACGTTCGTTTGGTACAAGGCAGTTTATTTTATTTAAGCAATGTCTCAATAAATGTTCGGTTTTAACACAAATTTTTACAACTGATTCACTGGGAAAAATTAGTCCACCACGTGTTTAAGCTTCGATTAAAGCATTGTCTTCAAAGTCTGCCCATTTTTGTGACTTTTGAAAGAGAGCTTGTTGACACTGCTCACATTTTACACTTGGCTTTTTTGGGTCTGCCAATTTTTTTACAACCCATCCACTTATGTTGCCAACGCAAGACCTCGAGAAACTTGAAAGGTTTTCGGGAAGTCCGACAAACATTTCATCGTTATCTGAGATTGGTTCAATGTCATTTAATCCATATTTCTCGGAAACCTTTTCGTTTGACATTTTTTCATAAATGGATGGGTCGTATAGGTCAACCTTAGCCGTTCGTGAAGATGGTACGGAAAGTATATGTGTTGAATCCATTGCTGTCACATTTCCGTTTGCAGACTTTACTTCGTGGTGGATTAGTAATCTCTTGTATGGATTTGAGCCAACCACCGCAACTTCTGATCGCGCAAAAAAAGAGTTCTAAATGATCTTGACTTAATTTGTAGGTCAGGAGGTAATTCAGTTGAGACCTATCGAGTTTTACATAAATGTCAAAAATTTTCATTATTGACATGGAAGCTGAAATAAGACCAACAAAGGAAACTTGTCTTCTGGTTTTGGTCATCAAAACTCCATCAGCATTAGTTATTTTTTTCAAATAATCGATTTGGCTGAGTATTTTTGGGCGCCAAACCAATTCGTTATTCCGTCTCAATGGTGCTTTATACCCCTTTCCAAAAGGATTTCTAGAATTTAGAAAATCCGATCAACACACCGTATGAAACGACAAGTTGATTCGCTTCCTTTGAATGCTTGCAATTTTAGAACTTTGTCGCAAAATTCAATAGAATCTGCCACACTGCTACTAAGAGTTTGAGCTGCTAGAAACACCTTCATTTTAAGTTTATGATATTTCCAGTGAGCCCACTTGAGTTTGTTTCCTGCTCTCAAACCCTCATTTTCCTGTAGCTTTACTAGCTCTTCGATAAATCCCCATTCAGTTGTGTTGCCGTCTCCGTCCTTGAGTATCTTATACTCCCCTAAACAATTACGCATTAATTGAAGCATATGGCAAGGATCAAAAATTACAAATATGTTTCCTTGTGTAGATGGATGTGGGAAGTAAGGATGGCAGTCGTCAATGTTCAGGTTGGCTCCTAGTAAACGCATGGTGGCAAAATGTTTAGAGGCGCCATCTAGCGTCACGGATACTACTTCAACCCCAACATCGTGAAGCTTACGCAAGCTTGTGTTGATAAGCTCTGCGTTGGTAGTTGAATCTATGCCATTAACAAGAAAATATCCTATCGGCAACTTCCATGAACTATCTAACGCTACAACCATTATTACAAGAGCATCCTTCGCTAAGGGCATCTCTTCAGAAATCTCAATTTCTGTCCCAAAATCGACATAGCCTCTGACTTTACCAACGGAAACGTTTTGAAGGCCGGATTTAATGGAGATTTCATCGAGCATTAAACTGCAAATGATCTTTTTGTTTTTTCTACAAGCTTCGGCTACTTTTATTTTGAGTGCTTCAAAGCTTTCCGTTGTAAAGCCAGGTTCTCCATCTACAGAGGAGTACCAAGATCTTAATGTGCTCTGATCAGGTAAGGCACGACAGAATTTCTGTCGAACAAAGTTTTATGCTTCAGGGGAGTAAAAATGTAGTCATAGAAAAACACCGAAGAGCTGGTGGATATTTTTCCCTACAAATACCTATCCCATGATTTGATTTACTGCTCTTAAACTTTTGTTTGCTTGGCATGCACTGTTCATCGCCTACATTATCCTTGTTTTTTAAAAATCTTTTAAAAAGTTCCCCTATATCGGAACTCGCAATTGTATCTAAACAAGTCAATCCTGATTCTGGGATTGAATTTCTTTTGCGAAGTTCCTTTATTATTCCTGCTAAGGAAGAAACTTTTACATTTAATCGACGAATGTGTTGCTTTTGAATTTTATTAGCATGTTGGGTTTTTGAACTTTTGCCGAATCATAGAAATTTTTCTTCTGTCACTTCTAGGTGTGGATTCATACCTATGGTCGTGACTTAAAATTCTTCTTTTTTCTTCAATCGTATCTTGAGTACTTAGAATCACTGTAATATATTTTTAAAAATGGCTGTAGTTGATGCGAACATTTCATTTTTATTTTTGTCTATTTGTTTTGAAAAATTGATTATACAAATAAATAAATTCAAAAATAATAACCTGCATTTTTTTTCTTTGTAAAAACATACCTTTAAGTGGTATTAATAAAATAAATATATACAATTTTATCTTTGCATTCAAAAATATTTAAGGGACTTAATGTTATAACTACCAAAGCATACATACAAATCACCATAACAATTTTATTAAGCCAGCTTAAACCATGTTTTCGTGAGAATTCTTTATCCAGCCAGTTAAAATACACCACGTAATGCAACAACAATTGATTACTGCCTATTACTTTACCTTTTTGCTCCAGTCAATGAAGACTTTTGATGATTACTTTGAGACACTTTGTAACTATAGAATTCATAGCTTTAACTCAATTCGTTCCGCATCGTTTTGTTGATAAGCTTTTACTATGATATGTGTACATTCATTTATAATCCTTCAGAAAACACGGCTTCAATAGTGCATCAGAGAATCAAATAGTTATTAACATTTGTATTATTCTATGATTTTAGTAACCATTCCAAGGTTTTAATAAACTGAAAGTATATATTTCCATTACAGAAGAAACTAAAGCTAATCTTCCATTTTGAAATAGTATACTTTGGTGTAAAACCTTATAAAGTCACACGCTACCATAAAACGTATGTATCTGAAAATATGCTTTCTTAACAGCACTAAGTAAAAAAAAACAACAACAAATGAATTGGTTTTGGCAATAATTTGTCCATTTAATAAAAAAAAAATCGATCAAGGTAGGTAATGGTAATAATAAAGTTTTGCGTATAATTCACTCATCTCTCTAACATATAATGCCAGATATAGAAATCAGTGATATAATTACATATAATATACTTACAATAAAGAAATAAATTCAACATAAATTACCTGACCTAAGCGAAGGTGGGGCTGCTTCAATTCCGAAACTGCTTTCTGTCTCTGATATGGGTTTACTCAAATCAATACTAAGTTCTTCATCAGGTTGGGCTACAGGATCCTCTATATTTTCCACAGCAGGTTCTTCTGTTGGTTCCTCCCTAGGTCCTTTAAAGAAAAAAAAGAAGAAATACATTTAAATAGTTAAGCTGCTTTTCCCAAATAACATTCTTTACGAATTTTTCCAATTTATGATTTTTAATTAATACCTTTAAAGAAAATAAATGGGACTGCATCCACCCTCAAGTTAAAACTTTTTCGGTTCTTGATTTCTTGAAAACAGGATCGATTGAAGTGCTCACTGCAAATCAAACTTTCACTAGTTGGGACAAAGTTCTCAACATTTATTGAGAGCAACCACTTCGTTAAAAGCTCAGGTCTGTCCAAGGGAAATCTGTACAAAATAAACATTCAATAATTTGTATTTTAATCGAATTATGTCAGTAATTCATACTTTCGAAGAGAGAGGCCAGGTTTGGAATCCTTTGTTGCATTGCAGTAAAAACAATTGTCTTTCCGCTCTGAAAAAACGTAGGGACACTGCCTGCAATCAATACTCTACGCTTTCTAATGATCATAAAGCATTCTCCTCGAAAATGATCAGAGCAAATAAAAGAATATTTGGTTGGAATGAAAGATGGATGAAGTTTTAGTTGACCCTTCCAAGTTTCCAACAAGACAGGATCTTCTAAAGGGAATCCGTAAAATATTTTATTAAACATCCTATTCACCTAGCGCAACACAATAAATGTTTTGAAATTTGAATAATATTTTAGGTATTTGCATCAATAAACAATGCAACTCGTGACAGAAGTGAAAGATCTTTGGCGATCTGAACCTCGATTTGCAAGTATGCTTTTATATATAATAAGCATAATGCGATACATTCAACTTTGTGTTTAAGTTTATTTAGTTTACTTCTTCCGAATTCTTATTTTTAAAATTCAATAAATCGTTATTTACTGTAATATTTCAAACAGTACAAAATTTTTAATAGTTTTAGCTTATCAAACAAATGTTTTATTTTTAGTCCAGCACCAAGCCACTTAGCTACACAATGATGTCAACGTTGAATTTTTCTTGTTACACTAAACTCGCCCAAAGAAGTTCCACTTCGATAAAATCAATAAAACGAAGCTCACCCATGAAGTGTTCTACCTTGTCTAGCGGCTTCACTACTACCTTCTTTTTTGCAATGACAGTTTCTAAAATTAAGAATACAAATTTTATATACAAAATTAGATAAGCATACCCATCTGGAATAATGCCAAGTTTTTGCCAAGTTTAGTCAAGGCACTTAAAAGTTTTCAGTAGGGAAAAGCAAACTTGTAAAATACTCGTAGGCCATTGCTAGTTAAAACTTGTTGGACAAGCTATCCCATCAGAAATAACCATGTGAACAAAAACTTGAATAATAATAATGGGTGATTTTTTAAGAGGTTTAGAACTTTTTTAAAAAAAAAAACACAAAAAATTCGAAAAAATGAATGAAATATTTATTTGAATCGATAGTTTGAACCTTGCAATTTAATGTTTAAAGATAATTTCATGCAAATGTTGACCGCGGCTGCGTCTCAGGTAGCCCATCCGCTGAGTCCAATTTTGGCATACTCTTTCACACATATCGGCCGGTATCTCACGAATGAATGCATGGATGTTGGCTTCCAGTGCGTCAATCGAAGCGGGCTTGTCCCTTTAGACATTAGCCTTGACATACCCCCACAAAAAATAATCTAATGGTGTCAAATCGCAAGATCTAGGCGGCCAATTGACCGGCCCGAAACGTGAAATCAACTGTTCACCAAATCCGCCTCGCAATTGCGCCATTGTTTCGTGTGCTGTGTGGCATGTGGCACCGTCTTGTTGAAACCACATATCATGCAAGTCAAGAACTTCCATTTCGGGCAAAAAAAAGTTTGTTATCATCGCTCGGTAGCGTTCACCATTGACAGTAACGCTGCGATTCGCATCATCTTTGAAGAAATATGGCCCAATAATGCCGCCGGCCCATAAACCGCACCAAACAGTGGCTTTTTCGGGATGCATTGGTAGCTGTTGCAATGCTTCTGGCTGATCTTCACTCCAAATGCGGCAATTTTGCTTATTTACGTACCCATTCAACCAAAAATGAGCCTCATCGCTGAACACAATTTTTCGATAAAAAAGCGGATCCTCGGCCAGCTTTACAAGAGCCCATTCACCAAAAATTCGGCGTTGTGGTAGGTCGGCTAGCTTTAGTTCTTGCACCAGCTGTATCTTAAAAGGCTTTACCCCCAAATCCTTCCGCAAAATTTTCCACGTAGTGCTGTAACAAAGGCCTAACTGCTGGGAACGGCGCCGAATCGACATTTCGCGGTCTTCTGTCTAGCTGATACGGCCGCAATATTTTCTTCACTACGCACAGTACGTAAACGTGTTGGTGGTTTAATGTCCAACAAAGTAAATTTGGTGCGAAATTTGGTCACAATCTTCCAAATAGACTGCTCAGAAGGTCGAGAATGCCGATCATAAAATGGAAGCAGCGCGCGATGAACATTTCGAACCGAGCACGAATTTTGATAGTAAAATTCAATAATTTGCAAGCGTTGTTCATTTGTAAGACGATCCATGGTTAAATTGCAAACCAAACTGAAGCTGTTTGACAGTGACACAAGGTACTAAACACACGTCAGCTGTCAAAACCAGTGTTGCCAAAACCAAACCAGCTAAAAAATCACACGGTACAATGGTATGCAAAATTAAAGTACTTATAAAGTAATTTATTTTCAACATTGTGCCTCGCTGTGTTATGAATAAGCCCAGTCTTTAGTGTATCGGACTGATAAGCGGAAAGTCCCAGTATCGAATCTCAAATAAACCATTTTTTTTACTATTGCAGAAAAATGGTACATAAACATAACATGCGAGGGTCTAGCTAATTCCGATAGCAATCCTTGCTAGCTTCTCTTTAGTATCTATGCTAAACTTTCTAGTGCGGCATTTAAAACGAGATCGTTTTTCCAGGCGGGTATTGTCTCTCATGGCAGGAGCTGATTATGCAAATTTTCCAATATTGAGAATAGGTTAGGTTGATTAACTTTTGGATGTTCTATGTTATACCAAAACCTAGAATGCTATGAGAGCAAGGAAACCACAATATTTTACAATGTCAATTAGATGAATATATAGAGTTCAGTCTCATCAAGTTAAGTCAGAAACATGAATGTGGTATATTCATGATTCTGGCTCCCAACTGAAAAGTATAAACCACACGCAGTTTCCATGAATGTGCCACAAAAAAACTACATAATATATGTCAGCTTAAAGAGCAAAATGAAGAAATAATTTAAAAATAAATTGTTTATTTCAGAAATCAAACATTCGAATTTTACGAGAACAATTAACATTCAAACATGAATTCCCAATATTTTCATTTTTGCTCTCATGTTTCTGGCATAAGGGGGACGATGTTCTCTCATGTTTCTGGCATAAGGGGGACGATATGATATATAAAAAAACCATTTGAGAAATATTTGGCAATAAAACAGAAAATTTTGTATAAGCAAGAATATTTTTCAACGCGGGAGTTTCATTTATCCAGAGGCTAGTGTCAGCGTCTTTGGGAATCCAAATCCTAATTAGCTTGGAGATGGCAATGTCTAAGTATTTTACTTGAGCTACATTCATTCAAAGCCATGTGATTGTTCTGATTCAGCACTCCGTTGATTCCATCTCGCAGTGATTGGTCGTTCTGGAATCGAACTTTATTGATTATAGCTGCTTTTTTTTCCCTTTCGCTCGTGTTCGAGTTTTTTAGAATTGATGACAATCCTGACTTTTCACTGTACACAGACATTTCGTATTTGTTTTATTTTATTTATTTTTTTTTTTAAGAACAGTAGAAAAGAATCGAAAACAATAATACTTTATAAAAAATATATAATATTTTATAAAAGAATATTTTTTTGTGTCACGCAGATGTCAAATTATGAAGCCGACCACATAATTGTCATCTTCAATTGGCTTCACAAAAACTGTTATACATTGTAGGGAATACACTATCCAGTGTATTATAGAGATCAGTGAACAGATGACACTGTGTTTCATAAGAAATAATTACAGATGTCCCTAGGGTCTACGGCAAAAAATGCTTGTTCAGCACAAGTGCCAAGAGATGGCCTTGTTAATTACTTTTGTTTGCCACTTTGCTCCAAGGGGCATCAGTTTCGCTAAGAAGATGTGGAAACACTTTTACTAGATATTTGTATGGAAATGGGATTCGACCAGCAGTCCATATTTAGTATGTCAATGCTCTCATTGATTTCAGCAACAAACAATCGTCATACGGGGACATAGTTTGCTAAATCATGACTTCTTTCGAATATCTAAATTTAACGTACGAATCACCGGTATTGTTTCTTAAAAATTCAAGGTTATCATGGAAGTGTTATTAATAAAAAAAAAGCTATGCTTTGGAAAATAAAACTGTTGCGTCTACCGCATTGTATAATCGAAGTATCTTATTGACTTATTGGTAATTTATTTATTGTCAACTACTACTACTGCTTTTTTATATACAGTTGCCCAAAATTGTCCACACAGTTTAAAAGGAATTGATTATGGTGAGGTAAGCACTTCACAATTCTCTCTGCCGTTGTTATACTTCTTGAACATACACATTCAAACTCCTCAATATTTCAAATATAACTGATAATTTCTCCTCCAACCGTATTGGAATTCAATTTATTACATAATGTCGTTTTCGTTTGGATGTTCGGAGTACTCCTTTCCACTCCTTTTTCACTCCTACTACTCCAAAAGCCTTCGGTTGGCTGTTCCGAGTAATGTTTTCGGAGTGTTTTCTGTTCCCAATTTCATATTGGAGTAGACGAGGAACACACACATACATATAAAGTTTTTCGTTGGATTACTTGTCAAAAGTGATAAATATTTGAAGAAGCCATTTTGTTAAATGGCGGCTTTAGGTAGTGTGTGTGTACATTTAGGAAAGTCATATTCGATTGGAACTAAAAAGGAGTAAAATAGACCGAAAATCCAATCGAAAACGACATTAGTATACGTTTTTTAAATAAGTATATTTGCTGTACCTGCATTCACGCATTCATTTTGAGTGTTTGATTCATTGAGTAGGTGCAATTGATTTTAAAGGAGAAAAGGAAAATGTTTCAGGATATGGACTCTCAATCTCAAGGTAAGCACAAAATGTATTTAATCGAAACCGAAATTTAATTTGGTAATTACATCATTTCCAGACTTTCAAGATGACGGTGACTTTACCGAAAGTTTAATAAATAATGTGCAAAGTCGACCAGCTATTTATGATGCTTCAATGGCGGAGCACTCGGATATGAATTTAGTTTCCGGTCTCTGGGAAAAAATAACGGAGAAGATGGTACCTACTTTCCAAAGTAAGACACCAACGGAAAAAGTTGCAAAAGGTTAAGTTATTCGTTCGGGTTAATACTCTCATTTGGTTAAAACTTTGCTTTGTAGTGCGTGCCCTTTTAACTTTTTCGAAACATTTATTTTTATTGTGAAACAGGGATGAAAAGAGTACAATTTTAACAAATATGTTTTGGTATATTTTGTACATGGTTTTAAGTATTATATTTTCGATAACTGATTGAGCATGCAGTTTATAGAAAGTTTTGTATTTTGTTCATACTCTTCTTAGAAAAATTCATAGCTTAAACTACCATATTATTATGCTGAATTTACTTAAATGAGATCGATTAACATGATTGATTTGTTTCGACCCAAAAATGGATTTATTTTTAAGTCGTTTTTAAAATCAATATCATGAAATTCTCACATAAATAAGCATTGATTAACATTTTGTACTGATGTTTCGGATGGAACAAGATTAGGGTAAATAGCTAAAATATGCAATTATTTAATTGCTTGAATCCGGCATTATTTTTGTATGAAACAAATTATATGGCGATTTGTCAGGCTTAGTGTCTTAAGTATATTAAAATTTATTAATATTGGGCTGCAAGAATGAATTTCGCCCCGCTCCACGCTCCCACCAATATTAGATGAAAAAGATCTATGGAATCTTCAAGTTTATTAAAGAATACAATAATGAACTGTGATATATAGTATCTACTCCAAATATACTAAACTACAATTCTTATATTGTTCACTCATTGTATTTTAATTTGTCGTCCAAAAGCGTTTGGAATGCTTGCGAAGTCTCATGAATCATGATACCTAAAAGTTCTTCCCACAAACATAAAATAAATAATTAATTAAAAACTTTGATTCATAATCTATAAAGAATTTTATTTCGAATTAAATTTATAAAGGGTGCGCCATCTAACGTTATATGCTTATTTCGTGAATGGTAACACTTAGCTCATGTCTGATTTGACAGATACTTAGTTTTATCCTTCCGCTGAACGAATATGGTTGTGTATACGCTTCGCTAAGTGGGCCTGCGATCGACTTAGAGAAGATGCCGATTTTGCCAAAAGGATATTGGCAACATTTGGTTTCAAAAGGATGGCGCTACGCGCCACACAGCCGAAGCTACACTCGATGTTTTGCGCCATTTAAAAAAAAAAAGAAGTTATTTGGCGGACCCTTTATTTTCTCATACTGCCATGAAACTGAACCATGAGGTGAACTAAAATATTTTACGAAATAATCTCTTGCCTTTGAACCATCATGAGATCCGCGTTCATTTGTTAAATTAGACTTTTCCAAAGAACACTCACAAAAAGTGTCTTCATACCTTATACCATCTCTTTTGCGAACAAAATTGTGAAGGATGCAACATGCTTTTATAATAAAATCGCAATTTATTTGTTAGGATTCCCAATGAACATTCTACCACCTCTGGCTCTAGTGAGGCGATAGTTGTTTTTTTTTCTGTACTCAAATTTCTTCGTCCAAATGGTTGCTGTATATGGCCTGATAGTGCAAAAGCTTCATCAGCTACAAAAACAATTGGCATTTTTTTTTCATCTTCATCATTTGGGAGGAGCTGATCTGGTGGTAAATTCAGTTGACCTTGCTCAAGTTTTTTACAAAAGTTGGAACGCTGAAAAACATGGGAGTTACTTGCACTTCCGTAAGATCCAATATCAACGGATATAAAGCAGTAATTAGCATCGTTTATCGCCATGAGAACCAAAGAAAAATAATTTTTATAGTTCATAAATTTTGATTCTGAATGAATGACATGGCTTTCGGACCCTTCTGTGTTTTCCGTCAATCGCTCCCAGTCAATTGGGAAAATTTGTATAGATTAAAAAATTTTCAGCAACTTGTAGCCCAGTGTCTTGGGATTTTTCCGATAAGCACTTTTCTTTTAGGCATATCCATATTTTGTCACATGTGTCTTTTATAAAATCTCTCAATGTTGTTTCACCAATGAGAAATTCAAAATGAAGAGACCGGAAACTATTTCCTGTGGCAAGGTACCTATAGAAAATAATATTTTAAAATATGTAACAAATATTAATATTAATAAAGTAGGTAGGTAGTCGTCAAAAATCCATTTGTTACTTTTTATAGAGTGCAATTCAAACATACATATGTACATATATAATGGTTCGATCTTTTGAATGCATTTCTGCATACATATTTTCGTTTTTATTTTCAGTTAAATAAATGAAAAATTTGAAGACATGCTTTCGCCGAGAGCTCAACAAGCAGAAAAAAGGAAAGTCAGGCCAAGCAGCTCCTAAGCGGCGAAAGTAGGTATGTCTATTTTCAGCAACTTTCGTTTCTTTTGCCACGATGGAAGACCGTCCAACTATAAGCAACTGTGAAGCAATTGAAAACATTGCTGACATCAGCGAAGATGATTTAGTTGAATTCTTGCTAGAGCCACAGAGTGCACCCGAAGTTTCCGCACATAGCCAAGTGACTGCACCAAAAAAAATGAAATCATCTTATGAACAATTGATGCAGACAAGTCCTTTCTTCATTCATTGTTGCCATAATTTAAAAAGCTAACAGATATTAAAAAAATTGCCATAAAATTGAAGTTTTGGGCGCTTTGAAACGGTTGAATGAAAAGAAGGAGGGTAGTCACTACCGTCATAGACCTTCTCACAGCCGACACCAACGGAAAAAGTTGCAAAAGGTTAAGTTATTCGTTCGGGTTAATACTCTCATTTGGTTAAAACTTTGCTTTGTAGTGCGTGCCCTTTTAACTTTTTCGAAACATTTATTTTTATTGTGAAACAGGGATGAAAAGAGTATAATTTTAACAAATATGTTTTGGTATATTTTGTACATGGTTTTAAGTATTATATTTTCGATAACTGATTGAGCATGCAGTTTATAGAAAATTTTCTATTTTGTTCATACTCTTCTTAGAAAAATTCATAGCTTAAACTACCATATTATTATGCTGAATTTACTTAAATGAGATCGATTAACATGATTGATTTGTTTCGACCCAAAAATGGATTTATTTTTAAGTCGTTTTTAAAATCAATATCATGAAATTCTCACATAAATAAGCATTGATTAACATTTTGTACTGATGTTTCGGATGGAACAAGATTAGGGTAAATAGCTAAAATATGCAATTATTTAATTGCTTGAATCCGGCATTATTTTTGTATGAAACAAATTATATGGCGATTTGTCAGGCTTAGTGTCTTAAGTATATTAAAATTTATTAATATTGGGCTGCAAGAATGAGTTTCGCCCCGCTTCGCGCTCCCACCAATATTAGATGAATAAGATCTATGGAATCTTCAAGTTTATTAAAGAATACAATATGAACTGTGATATATAGTATCTACTCCAAATATACTAAACTACAATTCTTATATTGTTCACTCATTGTATTTTAATTTGTCGTCCAAAAGCGTTTGGAATGCTTGCGAAGTCTCATGAATCAGCAGAAAAAAGGAAAGTCAGGCCAAGCAGCTCCTAAGCGGCGAAAGTAGGTATGTCTATTTTCAGCAACTTTCGTTTCTTTTGCCACGATGGAAGACCGTCCAACTATAAGCAACTGTGAAGCAATTGAAAACATTGCTGACATCAGTGAAGATGATTTAGTTGAATTCTTGCTAGAGCCACAGAGTGCACCAGAAGTTTCCGCACATAGCCAAGTGACTGCACCAAAAAAAATGAAATCATCTTATGAACAATTGATGAAGACAAGTCCTTTCTTCATTCATTGTTGCCATCATTTAAAAAGCTAACATATGTTAAAAAAATTGCCATAAAGTTGAAGTTTTGGGCGCTTTGAAATGGTTGAATGAAAAGAAGGAGGGTAGTCACTACCGGCATAGACCTTCTCACAGCCGACGTTCCTATGCATGATATGATTCCGACTCGGAAACGTATAACCATCGTATATAAACTCTATAGTACACTCATGGAACAGATTTTTTTACTTGGGCCTCGGTTGTGCTGGTGGCGTTGTAGTTAATAAAATTGACGTTGCAGACGGAGAACATTCTATATATATTGTAATGTTCTACCTAGGTTCGATAATAAAACTTATTTCCTTTAAATAATAACTTCCACTGATTTACTTTTCAAAATAAACACACTTTATTTCACTTCAAATCTATTTTATTATTCTCCAATCACAATAGTATGCAATGTAAAATTCACTTCTGGATACACTTTTACTTCTTACTTTACGTTATCACATTCAAAATTAAACTGTCTCTACTCGCTCGAAAACATCTCCTTATATAGGGAATTAAATAATTCTAGTCTTCACTAGTATCCACTGGAATATTCGAGTATATCTCCTTCTAATAGTTTCCATTCCAGTCGCTGACAGATGAAACATTGGAATTGGTACTCAGCTGAATCACAATATGGCGCTGTAAACGGTTGAAGGTTTGTTGTTTAGCTTTTCCGAGAGATGGCGCTGCAGATGGTAAGAGGATTTTCTCTTGTTTCAAATTCAAAGTAGTTGGGTAATTATTAAATCGTTACATTGCCCCCCTCTTAGGATTGATCATCCCGAACAATCACGACTTTCACCATTATATCGATGCAAACGGCACAATGAATTACTTTTAATTTGCCTCTTACCCCTCTCCGTATACGGTAAACCACATCATTAATTCTTTTGACAACAGTGTAAGGGCCTTCCCAGTTTTGTTGAAGTTTTGGTGACAGCCCCTTTTGTCGATGGTGATTATAAAACCACACAAGGTCTCCTTCTTGAAATCCTGTCGCTGTTGCTCGCGCGACATATCGTGTTTTCATCCGGTTACTGCATGTTTTTATGTTTGTCCTTGTTCGTTGGTGAATGTCATTCAGTCTTTCTTTCAGGTTATCCACATATTCCTCTGTTCTTTGTGGCTCAATTGTACGGTATCCACATTTCAACAGGATCTCCGATGGCGTATGTCCTGTCGAGCTATTTGCCGCACTTCGATAAGCCATCAGGAATAATGAAATATGTCGGTCCCAGTCTCGTTGATAGTCGCCGACAACCTTAGACAGATGTTCCTTAAGCGTCCTGTTGAATCGTTCAACCATCCCATCAGATTGCGGATGAAGCGGTGTGGTCCTCGTCTTTTTAATGCCAAGGAGTGTGCAAACTTCCTGAAAGATTTTAGATTCGAAGTTCCTTCCTTGGTCAGAATGCAGTTCCATAGGTACGCCGGACCTGCTCACCCAATTGAAAACAATCTGGTCCACGACTGTTTTGGTTTCCTGATTTGGAATGGCGTACGCCATTCACTTGCTGAAGTAATCCATCACTACAAGGATGTATCGGTTCCCGTTATTTGTTTCAGGAAAAGGGCCTGCGACGTCCACTGCAATCCTTTCGAAAGGTGTGCCCACATTGTACTAATGCATTTGACTTTGAATCTTCCTACCTGGCCCCTTGTTAGCTGCACAAGTATCACATTTTCGGCACCACTTTTCGACATTATCTCTTGCATGTAGCCAGTAGAACCGTTGTCGTACCTTTTCCAGCGTCTTATTGACTCCTAAATGACCACCAGAAGCTCCATCATGCATCTCTCGAAGAACATCATTTACTTTTGACCGAGGAACAATAAGCTGCATCACATAAGACTTACAATCTGCAGATTCCCATTTACGCTTTAGTACCCCTTCTTGCACATGAAGCGAGTCCCATTGGGCCCAATAAGCTTTCAGAGCAGGGCTTCTATCAGATATGTCACTCCATTCTGGTTTTTCTTTTGGTGTTCCTTCCATGCAAGAATGGGTTCGATATCCGAGTCTTCTTGTTGAGCAATCATGAGTTCTTCGTTGCTCCAACCGTAAATGGGATCGGCTCTTATTCGTTGTACGGCCATCAACCCCTTTTCTTCTTGACGCGTGTAATGTTTGCAGCCTTATTTGCACGGTCGCCGAGATAATGCGTATGCGTTTGAATGCAGTTTTCCTCTTCGATGTTGAGTCTGATATTCCTAGGTCTGCAGTCTCTCAATCCATCTTGCTACTTGACCTTCAGGATTTTTGAAGTTCAAAAATGAAAGGTTTTCCTGGAGTTGGATGGATCAGCACAGGAGCGTTACATAAGCGCAGCTTCAATTCTTGAAAGCTTTTCTCGCACTCTCCTGACCATTTGAACGGCTTCCCTTTTTCAGTAAGCTGATGCAAGCTTTTGGCGATTCCAGCAAAATCTTTCATCAAACGCCGATAATATGTGGCAAAACCAAGAAAGCTTCGGAGTTGATGTTTGTCCTGTGGTGTTGGCCAATTCTTGACGGTGTCAACTTTCTCAGGATCGGTCTTTACTCCTTGAGACGATATGATATATCCCAAGCATTTAACTTTGGTCTTGAAAAGCGCACATTTGTCTGGATTCAACTTAAGGTGTGCTTCTCGAAGTCTCTGGAATACAGCTTTAAGATTGCCACAATGTTCGTCAAATGTTTTTCCATATACGATGACATCATCCAAATAGACTAGGCAAGATTTCCAAGTAAGTCCATGTAGAACACACTCCATCAAACGCTCGAATGTTGCCGGAGCGTTACATAGCCCAAACGGCATTACTTTAAACTGCCACAGACCATTTACTGTGGAGGAAGCCGTCTTTTCCCGATCTACTGGATGGATTTCTACCTGCCAATAGCCGCTCTTCAAGTCCAAAGTTGAGAACCATGGGGCTCCTTCCATTGCATCTTAAGTATCGCTGATTCTAGGCAGAGGGTAGCTTTCTTTCTTAATCACGTCGTTAAGCCTTCTGTAGTCCACACAAAATCGAGTGCTTCCATCTTTCTTTTTCACAAGAACCACTGGAGATGCCCAAGGGCTTTTGGAATTTTCGATTAGCCCATCTTTCTTCATAGTCGATATCATCTCTTCAACTTCGGCTTGTTTGGCCAAAGGAAGACGTCTTGCTGGCTGACGAATCGGTCTTGCATTTCCTGTGTCGATTCGATGCTGCACCAGTTGTGTTCGACCATATTGCCCACTGGGTGAAGAGAAAATATCAGCATACTCGTGAAGGAGGCTTCTAGCGACATTAAGCTGATGTTGGCTGGTTCCACCATGAGGTACCGATGACTACCCAAATCACCCTAACGAACACTTCTGAAGAAGGAGGCAAGCTTATGTCTTCTTTGATGACAGTTCTTAGAGTTGATGATTTTTCGTCACCATAAACC